>OX608051.1:24328242-24792059 GCA_951509405.1 Machimus rusticus
TCCGACTTGGTGCGCACAATTGCCTCGGACGTGAAGTGCCTCTTGGCCCGCTGCGGAGACTCTGCCATCTATGGTTTCAACGGTGTCCGGCGAGGGCTCTACTTGCACCCAGGAGGCAGCACCGCAGAGGCTCCCCAGGTCTCCCCAGACCACCTCGACTCTGAACGGCCTTGCGCTATGAAATCGATACGACCCGCTAAGCGACGTGAGGCCAAGCATGCTAAGTCTCGCAAGCCGACAGCTCCTGTTTCTTCTCAGTCCAACGCAGTAACTGATGGCCCTACTACCGAACGCGCCATTCGCCCAGATAGGGTACCACGACAGATCTTCGTCTCACGAGTCCACCCGGATACCACAGAGGACATCATTGAGCATATTGCCTCTCGTGTCAGCGCCTCAAGGGGCCAGATTGGCTGCAGACGCATCACACCGACACTCAACCGTAGCGGCCATTCTTTCTCTGCCTCATTCAAGGTGTTGGTGTCGGACGACTTATTTTCGGCCATTTCCTCGCCTAATATTTGGCCGACCTACTCTATCGTCCGCAAATTCGTTCCTAAAATAAAATCGTTGCCGACCTCCTCTGCTTCGTCAAAAAACGCGTTGCCGAACTGTCGCTCTACTACGCCAATGTAAGTGACCTACGCTCTAAAACGACGCGCCTACTAAATGGTACTACTGATTCCTCTTTTGACGTTGTCTGTCTTACTGAGACGTGGCTTTGCGGAGGGATCTCTGATGCTGAATTGTTTGGCGCTGATTACCTTGTGTTTCGTCGTGATCCTCATGGGTCCTCTATGGATTCCCCTGTTGGAGGCGGAGTACTTTGTGCCGTTCGACGCTGTATTCCTTGTCGATCAGTATCTGTTTCTCATCTTAACGACCTGGAGGTGCTCTGCGTATCTCTCACGCTTTCGCGAGGGCGCATCTTCGTTATGGTCGCATACATCCCCCCACGCTCGTCACCGGCGACTTATGAGGGACTTGCCGCTTACATTGAGTCTGTTACCGGATCCATGAATCCCCATGGTGAACTTTTACTGCTTGGAGACTTCAACCTACCTTCCGTTGACTGGTTGCCTTCCGCAGACGACTGCGACCTTTCGCCGATCTTCGCCTCTGCCCCTCATCATGCTATCGATTATGTCGAGAGTCTACTTTTATCTGGCTTGTCGCAGTCCTCAGGAATTCGCAACAAGCGGATTGTTTTAAACCTGGACCAGATGGCATTCCCACTGCCTTCGTTAAACGTTGCTGTGCTCCCCTTGCCCCTATTCTGTGTCATTTGTTTAACCTTTCTTTTTTGTGCGGAACTTTTCCGAAAATTTGGAAGCTGTCTCATATTGTCCCCCTCCACAAAAAGGGTTCCAAATGCATTATTTCGAACTATCGCCCAATTGCAAAGTTATGTTGTTTAGCTAAGATTTTTGAATCTCTATTGTGTGACACGCTAAGCTTCCATTGTAAACCTTTTTTGCACTCATTTCAGCACGGGCAAGTCTACTAGTACTAATCTGATTGAATTTTCAAATTTCTGCCTGAATGGCATTGAAAGTGGCAATCAGATCGACTGCGTATTTACTGATATCAGCAAGGCTTTCGACAGGATTAACCACCGCATCCTGCTCCTCAAATTGTCCTTGCTTGGTTTCCCTTCCCTTTTTGTGAAATGGCTCCACTCTTACTTGTCTGGGCGCTCCCAGCGTGTTTGTTTTAATGGCGTCTTCTCCAAAGAAATGTTTAATGTATCAGGAGTACCTCAGGGCAGCCACCCGGGCCCTCTGCTCTTTATTATTTTTATTAATGATGTTTCTCTTGTTCTTTCTAATTCAAAAATTTTATGCTATGCGGACGACGCTAAGATTTTTCGTATCATCTCTAGTGAGCATGACTGTTTCCTTTTAAATTCGGACCTTTCTGCCTTTTACAACTGGTGCAAGCTTAATCAGTTACCTTTAAACATTGACAAATGCACTTATATGAGCTTTACTCGCTCTAAAACATTACTATCTTTTAACTACGCTATTGACGGATGCTCGCTAAAGAAACTTGATACACATAAGGATATTGGCGTCTGGCTCAATAGCAAGTTCCGCTTTGATACCCATATTGACGCCATCATCAGTAAGGCTAACTCTACGCTCGGTTTTGTTAAGCGCTGGTCTAAGGAGTTCATTGATCCATACATCACAAGAGCTCTTTACTGTACCTTTGTTAGACCAATCCTTGAGTACGCTTGTATTGTTTGGTCTCCATCTTGTAAGACTCATGTGTCCCGCATCGAGGCGGTTCAGAAGAGGTTCGCTCTTAGGGGTCTCCCTTGGATCAATTCCTTTGCTCTGCCCCCTTACGTGGACAGACTCAGGCTGCTCTCTTTGCAGACTTTGGAGCAACGTCGCAGTGTTGCTCAAATAGTCTTCGCAATGGACTGTTTGTCTGGCCGAATTAATTCGCCGGAGATTGTCTCCTTCTTTTTTGTCTCGGTCCCCGCACGTTAATTGAGAAACCATTGTCTCTTCCTGGTTCCTTTTCACCGTACGAATTACGGCAAATCAGAGCCCATTACATCAATGTCGCGCGCTTCTAACGAGCTCTCTCATTTGATTGACTTTGATCTGTCGAGGAGCGAATTGAAAAGTCGGCTTCGTTGCAGTTGATACTTGTTTATGCTTCTTTTACTGATTCATTGTAGTAATCAGCCCTTGATGAATGTATTGAATAAATAAATAAACAACCAGTCTTCTTCAAAACTAATTAGAAAAGTGTACCTATTATTGTGTGCTCAGTTATACATATTTGTTCTTTTCGTTAAGTTTTCATTTCAGAAAACCAAATATTTGCTGTGATGAAGTACACGGAGCGTGTACTGCCGCAATAACTCACAAAATCTGCGTGGGAAGGTCTTTTCCAGGGAATTAATTAATTATTGCAGAAAGTACGCACGACGCGTGACATAAACAATTTTTATTTAGTAAAAGTGCACAAATAGTAAAGTGTTCAAAGAACTATCAAATTTTGGCGGGACAATCGTAGGATTGGCGTGTATAAAATTGCAGAGGGAGTGTGATCCATGTTGGTTTAATGGCGCTTTTTACCCTTTCTAATAATTTCGGCGGCACTGATCACAAATATAAAACTAAAAGTTACTAACTAACACATCACGGGAATTGCTACAATTAAAATTTCTAATGCACTATCCTGTACTTGTCGGTCTGAACCTCAAATTTACAAGCTATGTTTGTGTTAATGTCAGGAAGATTTAGAACAAATCTTGTTCAAACATTTTTTGATTGGTAGTTTTGAAAATAATTTGTATGTGACATTCAAATTTTAATTTACTTTATTTATAAAAAATACCATAGCATGCATGGCGGGTCAGATAGTCATTAAATATACAAGCCAAACTGATTTTAAGACGATTAAGATTTATCAGTTAAATTAATTTTTTTAACACTCACCAAATACCACAGACTTTTTTAAAAATTAAAATTCCAAAGTAATTGCACTTGCCCTGATTTTTATATTTTGCAGATCTATATCAAAGACCCACTAAATGAATCTGTACTGTATATACATTTGATGCAGTTTAATTTCAAGATTGGAAAATATCGCAAAATAACAGTTATAATGTCCGTATTTGTACACGAATAGCAAGAACCTCTAACGGTAATAAATACGTTTAATCGAAATGTCATACAACAGTAGTTTTATTTAGCCTTATATTTAAATAACAAAACACTTCCTGGCATAGAATAACAACTACTTCAGCTAAACCGAAATACGCCACAAACGATTCGATATCGAATCAACAAAAATAGCAGGATTGCTCCTAGTACATCGAATAAATATTCTAAAACCATTCATTGACGAGGTCGGCCTAAACAGTGAACCAAATCGATCTCCCAAAAGGCTTAAATTAAAACACTTAAAAGTAGTATTTGGTGCTTTCACGTTGTCTCCCGAACGGAGTTTGTGTCCTTTGCACTTGCGGGAATCTCTGTCTAAGTAGAGTCGTACTCGCTAAATAAACTTATGATCTTTCAAAAAAGGATGGTATACATTGCCCGAGCTTCGGGGAAGGAAACGGTCAGCAAAGCGAACAAAAAAACTTTCTCATATCCATCTAGACAGTCTCCAGATTTCGAACGTCCTTTTGTACGACATAGAACTTGTGCTTTTTGCCGACGAGGCCCCAAATGACGGCTATGTTTTCAATAACAACATTAACAGGTATCGTACACACCGCCCCAAGGACGCAGGCCAGAAACTTGACGAAACCGAACCGGTACAGGGAGAACGACTTGATCACGCCGAAGACGTACATATAAATATTGACTGCCGCGATGAATGCACAGACAAAGTCCATCAGGTTTGGACACGGGATCGGGAAGAGTCCGGCGAAGATGATGTTCGAGGTCGACAAGGGCATCGTTACCCACGAGTAGACACTCACTCCCAGGAGAAGCTTGTGTTTGAACGGGATAATCTTTGAGTGGACGACCAAAAGGATACCTTGGAGCCATCGTTTTCGCTGTTGCAAAAAGTCGAGCAGGGTAAACGGCGACTTTTCGTACATTTCGCCCTCGATGAAGTTGAATGTGTATCCTTGGCTAAAAGCGCGCATTGCAAAGAAACAGTCCTCAGCAACAGATCCATCGATTCCATTGTCAAATGAGACTTGCTTTTCTGGTCCTACCTGCAAAAAGAAATTAAATTAAAGATACAGGTTCTAAAAAGGTATCTTCGTTTACAAGTTATAAACATATACAGAGTGTTCAGAGGTGGGAGGTCAATACTGAAGGAGGTGAAAGGTCAAACCGTGACAAGCAAAAAATCGTATGGGTGGGGGGAGGGGGGCATCTCGCACCGTTTGGCAGTTACAGGGTAATTCGTAAATCAGGATGTTGCCTTTATGGATATTTTTATCTTTTTTTCTACGCATCGCAGCGACCCCAAACCGATCTCCAAAAATCACTATTTTAAAGCCCTTTCCAAAAAGGTCAACATCACCCCCCTACCCCCAACCCCTTGGCCACAATCACCCCTGGAAGTTGAAAAAGTAATTTTTGTTCGCGATTTTTCACCTTTCGCCCCACTTTTCTCCGAAATTCACGTTATTAACATACCCACTTTTTATTTTTTTTAAGTTACCTATCTAGTTACCTTTCCAAAAACGTACAACATGCCCAGGTAGAAAAAGGATATGAAAATTTATTTACAAAAATCCTTCTACAGAATATCATGAAAATTCGAATTTTTAAGAAATTATTCGAATTTTTTCGCTGAAATAATAAAACCTGGGTGGATGTTGTAATTTCAGGACTTTTGCAACCCCTTTCTACCTGGGCATGTTGTACCTTTTTGGGAAAGTAATTAGATAGGTAACTAGAAAAAAATTAAAAGTGGGTATGTTAATAACGTAAAACGTGACGAGAAAAGTGGGACGAAAGGTGAAAAATCGCGAACAAAAATTACTTTTTCAACTTCCAGGGGTGATTGTGGCCAAGGGGTTGGGGGTAGGGGGTGATGTTGACCTTTTTGGAAAGGGCTTTAAAATAGTGATTTTTTGAGATCGATTTGGGGTGGCTGCGATGCGTAGAAAAAAAGATAAAAATATCCATATAAGGCAACATCCTGATTTACGAATCACACATATATATATATATATATATATATATATATATATATATTCCAGTTCAGAATAAGGTAACAAACAAAACTCTTCAAGATATGTTACTTCTGTTCTCAGTCAGAGCCGAGTTATAAAGGTTTGAAGTTTGAAAATAATGCTCAATTTCATTAGAAAATTAATTATTTTGTAGCCATTTTTTACTTAGGTTTCTCAACTACTATCACACTAGTGGCGCTTAAAAGTCAATCGAGGTCACTATAATCTACAAATGTTCATGAAGGTCACACAAGGTCAAAAATTCATTACTGTAATTAGGAGCCAAGAAAGTTCAATGAAGACCATTAAATCCTTTTTTTAAATGAGAGATTTATTTTAGGATAAGAAAAGCTCTATTGGGATTCCCAGATGGGAAAATTGAAGAAAGTCATAAACAGTTAACAAAATCGCACTAATATTTGCATAAAAATTATTTCTTTGTAGCTGGCTTTTTTTGGTGATTTTGGTAAGTAGACGGTGTACTTTCCAGGATTTCTGTGAACTGTGCCTTTGAAAGGCCAATATAATAGTGAAAAACGTCGACGAAGAATTCGAAAATAACTAAATGTTAAGATCGATGTTAAGGGGAGCAAACCCTGTAAAATGCCTGAAAATAAGCCATTTTTCATGAGTATTTTATAAAGGTGAAAAAATAACTGCATCATTTTAAATTCTAAATATCATTTCATTATATATTAAAGGTGTAGGCAAACATTTTTGTTAAATTTTAAAATTCAAAATAACAGCTTTTTTAGGGTATACTCTTTTCGGCGTTTCAAGTGTGACGTAAAAAGTGCTGCATCTGGCATATTTTTTCTATTGATCTAAAATCAAAATAAAAAAAAGTTTTCTATTACTGACATGTGTAAAGGAAGGCTAAACCTTTAAAATTAAAAAAATATATAAAATTAAAAGTTAGGTAGCCTGTTTTATCAAAAGGTCAAATTTTCGGATATTTTTTTGGCTGTTTTTACCCCAAAAATATGATTTATTTTCGCGATATCTTTAAAATTATAGGTACATCCTACCGATAATAATATAGGCAGAAACCCACCAAAATTTCAGCCAAATCGATTAATAACTTTTTGAGCTACAGCAGCAGCAGTTTTTGCAAACGCGGTTTCGAGATAATCGCGTTTAAAGTTCCAGTACAATAAGTTTTAACATGAAGAATCGTATTTCACTTTCAAAATAAACGGTTCAAATATAGAATATTTGGATTTTTTCTTTTTCCGGGATGTTCCCGATATATTATACTTTCGAAATATGAGAAGAAAAAAAAATCGATTTTTTGAAAAATTTACAGGGTTTGCTCCCCTTAAGGTGCCAATTATAAAATGTGTGCGACAATACAAATCCAAGCTATGATTGTTATTTTTATATATGGCCATAACAATATATGCATAAATCTACATTTTTGAATCTAGAAATAGTTTTTGAGCTTCATAATTATATTTACTATTGACATATTGACCTTTATGGACGTCCATAGCGTATAGTAGACCTCAATGAACTTTTATATGCCTATAGTGTGATAATAATTGAGAAACCTAAGTCAAAAATGGCTACAAAATAATTAATTTTCTAATGCAATTGAGCATTATTTTCAAACTTCAAACTTTTATAACTCCTTTCAGACTGAGAATAGAAGTAACTTGTCTTGAAGAGTTTTGTTTGTTACCTTATTCTGAACTGGAATACCAAGGTTTGATTGATGGCCGCGCGAAAAAAAAAGACGCCAATTTCAGGCATTGGCCTTTGGTTTTGACACGATTTTCCTAATAAAGCCTTAAAAAAGCTGGGTCACAATAATTTTTAAATATCAGATTAAGTTAATTTTATCTAAACGCTTCATTGTTTTTTGCCAAATGATGTAAAACATTTTATTTTCTCATGAAACTACTGAAAATGTCATTTTGGGAACGCGTCCCAACACGCATTTCCGTATTTGAAATGTTGAAAATTGTTATATATGTATATTTGATAACATACAGTACAGTGCCAAAAAATTATAACCACCAACATTTATACTTCCATACTTTATTTTGAAAAACACTTTATTATATTTGTACGCGTTTAAGATAAACATTAAATTAAGGGTAAATTCACATATTTTGCAAATTAATATTTCTAGTATTTAGTATTATTAATCATATTTTTAATAACACTTGTTAATCTCCGCAATTATCTTCGATGCAAATATTTATGCTTTTGGCGTTAAGTGAAATGGTATACCATGTAATACTTCTTGGAAACATGAAAATTTGTTTATTGATATTTATATTTGATAGAACTGGAATAAATGAATGGGGGAATACTTTTGCATATTGCATATTGGTTCGTAACGTAACGATTACTTATTCTTCAAACAATGATAACAAAGGAGGAAAGATTGCAACTCTGCAAGGAAATGTTAATCTGTTTGATTGTTTGCGAGAAAAAAGAAATCAGAGTTCAAATTTTGAAATTTGTTAGGGTGGTTATAATTTTCTGGCACTATACTGTATATGTAGAACCCCCCTTTATTGTATACATGATGGGACCTTCGGTCGGAGGAGGATGGTAGGGGGTGGTGGGGATAGGGGAAGGTCCAAATCCACGCACAAGCAGTCGGCGAACAGCGTGCTGAAGCCACAGAGCCTGCGCCTCATCGATGCTCTTTATGGAAGGGATTGGGATGCGGGAAAGTTCTTCTCTTGCTTCGTTCCCTTTTACCCCTTGCACTGTGTTGGGCTTGTGGGGTTGCGCTCATTCAGGCGAAATGTGAGGGGGATGCATTTGAATTTTTCTAGGAATCCTCCGAGTTGCGTGCTCTGCCCAACTCAATGAATGAAATCTTCGAAGGATTTTTGGTATTTATGAGTTTTTGACCAATTTTAAATAATAATTATTAAAACAATAATTTTTAGGAATCGTTTGGAAGTAAATTTGCAAAGGTTTCATTTTTATAGATTGTAAAGAGTTCATTTAATTCATATAAATGTTTATCAGCTTAAAGAATAGATATTTTTAAAATTACCCCTGCAAAAAATTCTTGCATTATGGTGTAATATATTAGGTCCTTGAATAAGTTCTCGCTGTTTACTAACAGATAGCATTGCCAGGATTTTGTGCATGTAGTTTCAGATGGTAACGCATCTAGAAAGAAGTACTATTAGTAAGCTCAAACTCCAGTACATGTTAGTTCGTCACAGTGTAAACGAGGTTTTATTTTCTTAATTCTAAAAATGTCAAGTCTTGTGTCGAATAAGCGTCATTTGCGGGAACTTTTGATTTCACCTTTCTAATTTAAAAAAATCTTCAGCTGCGGCGCATTGATTGCTTGTGGAAGCATATAGTGGGACTGCTTCAAGTAAGACAAGTAGTCCTGAATGATTCCAAAAGTTTAGGAATGAGGAATTTGACATGGAAGACATGTTGTGTATTTGGTAGGATTAGCTTGTTGTCGTGTATTATGAGTTGTTCAAACCGGGTGAAACCATTACCGGAGCTCTCTATTAAACACAATCAATGAGATTGAGCTGAGCACTCAAGGAAAAACTCGTCCATTACTACTCCAGGCATAAAAAGTTATTCTTCCACATGATAATGCTCGTCCGCATGTTGCGGTATCAGTGAAAACCTTTTTAGAAATACTTAATTGGGAAATCCTACATCCCCCGCTGTATTCACTAGACATTACTCCTTTCGACTATCACTTATTCCATTCGATTGCACATGGCCTGGCTAAGCAGCGCTTCTATTCTTATGAAGATACCAAAAAATAGGTCGTTTTTGGATAGTCTCAAAAGACGAGTAATTTTTCCGAGATGGAATTCATATGCTACCAGAAAGATGGGAGGAAGGAGTGTTAAGTAATGAACAATACTTTGAGTGATATGTTCTTAACCACATACTTTAAATAAAACATTGACTTTTACTAAAAAACAGCGAGAACTTATTCAAGGACCTAATATTTTTATGCATGATGAACAAAATAAGAAAAACTTGTAAATCAGATGAAAACAATAGAAATCCTTCGGTGTCAATATTTAATATAGGTAGGTATCGGTAGCTAGGCTAATGCCTGCAAAAATTACCAAAATGAAAAGCTGAAAGAATTGTCAGGATGATGACGATATGCTCTTAGGTGTGAGTAAAAATGTTGTGTGTTAAATTAAAAATGATCAAGTCAGTGGAAATTTTGAAATAATACCTCTAAATGAACATTATACAAGAGAAATTGATTAAGGCAAATCTTGATAGACATGTAGAAAAAAAATTAGAGTTTCTGATGCAAAGAAGCGATAATTTTTAGGGTGCTATTTCCAAAACCTCAAAAAAATTAAGTTGCGAGGTTTGTAAACAAAAGATGATGAAGTATTCTTCAAAAAAACTTTAATTACCTTCAGAATTCACCCCTCGGGGGGTGGGAACCTTTTCTAAACAATGACTGATTTTCCATAAAAATTTTGACAATTCATTTATGAGGCTGGTAAACTTATGCGGTTTACGCGAATACGAGGTCAATACGCGTTTGCATAAATACCCTTAATGTTTGTACTGTAAAGAGAGAATTTACTTACTTAAAAATAGTATCCATTGTTACTTTGTCCTACTCGATTTTGAAGGTTTCTAACAACAATTTATTGCTCCGGAGTTGCTTAACTTCGGCTTAATAATGCCCCAAAAGTTTTCTATTGAATTTAATTCCGACAACTGTGCGTCTTGTTGAAGCTCCCAAAAAAGAGTCAATAAAAAACTTATTAATAAAATCGAGAATTATCTATCACTGAACTACATGTAGTTTTCAGCTAAACGTAACTAAATTTTTGTGGTAGGTACAAAGTACACTTTGGGCAATAAATTGAATTAACTCAACCCCAAAACTAATGATACATACATTAAACTGGATTTCCGGAACCCGTCCATTTGAGGGTCTCATATTTCTTGCTGCAGTTTGGAGTAGTTATTAATGTTAATGTTTAATGAAGTAGATATTTCATTTTTAATTAATGTAATAACACGAAGATATTTTTCTATGAATTTTTTACTTCCCTAGCCTCTCATTTCGAATCTATCCACTATCAATCCGTAAATCCAATTGTACATATTTTGAGCGGTTTGAATAAATTAATGAATCGAGCTTTTGTTTGTGCAATTATAAATCTTAATAACATACCTGAGTTACGACATAGCTTCCTTTCCAGCTAAAAAGCGGCTTATGGAATAGTTTAAACTGCAATCGTAGTTTTCCCATGTCGTCACTAACACGGAAACTATCCGCCAGGGTGGTTAGCCAGTTGACGACATTTTCATTCGCATACGTGATAAGCCCCTGTCCGAATGGATGCTTTCCATCGAGAACAAAATTTATGATGCCCTTAACGGAGTTCTCGGTCAAAAGAGTCTCCTCATCTAGGTGCACGATCCAGTCGTTATCGTTCAGCACGTTAACATTATCTTCCAGGCAGTACTGCAGCGCACGTGACTTGAATAGAGCACCTGTTTTGGTTTTATAGTTTTTCGGCACCACAATCTCTCGAACTCGTCTATGCTTCGCCAAGTTGACAGGCTTATCGGTAACAACTTCAATTAAGAAATTCTCTAAGCCTGTGTCCAGACATGTGTTCATATTTCGCAGCACGTTCGACTTGACCAGATCGGGAAAGTCGCCCCGTGTCACCACTCGAATGCATATAAATGGGGCCAGCAAAGGGCTGCCCTTAAGCACAACTTTCTCGGGAAAAGCATTATAGAAAACTAAGCCACAGAAATTGAACAGGACCTGAGGCAAAGTCAGAAATGTAAGGAATCTCAATAAGTACAGCAGAATCGTCAGTATCTGGCCGTATTCGGCCCAGGGATCAACTAGAGTAAATGAGTCCTCATTGATCTTAATACCGCCAGAAAATATTTCAAAGGCTATTATCACAAATATGAGGAGGGCACAGTGCAGCAGGTGCTTGGATGCTGAGTTCATCGTTTGTTTTTGTTCGGCTGAAATTAAGTAATCTACTCTTTTCGAGTCAGTTTTTTTTTTAAAACGGACACTCTCTGGTGCGACTCCCTTCTATTGCCTTGTAATCGGGTTGCATTTGAATTATTGAACTGGGCGCGTAAATGTAGTCTATGCAGCAGAATCGTTAGTTCGTTTTTTCCTACATCCAATGTCCTTTACCTAGCATCGGTTTGTCGTTAGAAAGTCGTATCTTGCTTGAGGTGTTTCACATTAGTTACGTCACAACATGCTGAAAGAAACCAAAAGTATTGTAAGCATAGCATAATGCATATATTATATATGTATACTAGATTTGTTTTTTGTTTTCAAATTTTTAAAGTCTACAAATACATATATTTTCAAAATATATGGTATGAGAGGCACGATGCGATGTTCCTGCACTTTTTGATTGAATTCACATTTTTACATGATACTAGCTGAGATTTCACCCGGTGTATTAAAATACTACGTAGTTTAATACTTCTAAAATGCTCAATATTCCGATTATGAAGTTTGAAGTGTTACTAAAATCTTTGGATGTCGTCCACCCAAAACGCATATTGCTATCAGAAGGGCTTATAATCTATTTTATACTTACATATATGTTTCTATTGTTAAGTGTTTGTTCGCTATTTCATCGTTGCCTTACTGAAAACATTAAAGTTGCAAACCTTATGTTGATTGCCTATTCGTTATAGAAATTATCGTCTGCCAAAACGTTTCATTACACATGTAAATGTTCAATAAATTATTGGGCAGTAAATCAAGTATTCTAATTTGAATCGTGGTAAATTTGGTCGCCGTGTTGAGTTTTAATATCTTGATTTTTAAATTTTGGATCCATATTCACGATCAGCATCTCCAAATATTCCAAACACCAATATTTATAGCAATCCATAAAAATTTCAATTTCTGTCCGCCATCTGAATTCCGTTTTTTAGAATTCTTAACTTTATGTTTATAAAAATAGTCTAATGTTAAGTTAAAGGATGTAGAACTTTCAAACAAAAAAAGAAAAATATCGAACAAACTGTTTCAACGTGATTGAGCAACAAACAAAAGAACTTTCAAATTGATTAGTATCTATTAGATTAGATTAGATTTGAATTGGGGCGAAAGGCAAGCACAGCCTCGCAGTCACTACGACTTGAAAGATCTATTGTGATTCCCCGATTTCTAATTATACTCCTAGGTTCAGGTCTTTAATTAGGCCGATTATGTCCTTGGGATTGGATTCCCAGACTTGTTTTGGGTGCGGGAAGGCATTGCCAAGATGGGCTAATCTGTGCCTGGCTAGTGCAGGACATCGGCACAACAAGTGTTTAGAGGTTTCCGGTACCTCTAAGCAGAAACGGCAAGTGGATCCTATATGTACCTATATAGGGATTCAAAATCAGTTTAACCGTATTACGAAATTACATTTAAATATGTAGAATTTCAGAAACTCGGTTCGCCATATTGGGTTCGCCATTTTGAATTTCCATATTTTGGTAACAGGTTCGAAACCACTGTCACAGATTTTCCTTTGTATTAATTGGCATGAAAATTCATTCAATTTCCAAAAAGTCAGTCCCCGTATTGGGTGCGCCATTTTAAATTTCACAATTCTGATAATAGATTCGAATTAAGTGGCCTCAAAATACCCTTGGTATTAATTTTCACTTAAATTCGTGTATCCTTCGCCGTGAAATATGTTTTGGATAGATGATCTTGGGATTTCAGAATACGAGTCATACTTCTAGTATTCGTTGATGGATTCGCACGAACTTCTTCCAGTACTATTTTTCTGCGATCTGGATCAACTCTAGAAGCTCATCTCGACCAGGAATGGGGTCTGCCATTTATGTGTTACGCGTGTTAATAAAAACACGATGATCGTGATATCGATCAGGTTGTAGTTAACTTCGGCGTCGAAATTGATCCCGATACAGTCGTGCTGCTTTATAGCAGTTGCCTTGTGCAACTCCATAAAAATAATGCATTTCTGCATATTCACTTAGCATGTAGCTCATCTCTAACACTCCCAAGTAAAAAAGACCAAATGCAAAATAGCATGCAAAACAGAGTCCAATAAACGAGTAACAGTAAACACAAGGTGAGAACGACTGAGGTGAAGTGAAGAGGAGAGTGAGAGAGACAGCAATATTCTTTACCTGACCCATTGTAATTCTAGTTGAAAAAGGATAACACAACTTACAACCCCAATATCCGAGAACAGGCCGCATAAAACATTCACGATAACATTAAATAAAATTGAAAATTTCCAGACCTTTACTTTCCTACAGTATATTTTTGTTAGTTTACACACTTTCTACCATAGTTAACTTTAGGAATAATAAAATATGCAATAATTTATTTTTTAATCAAAGAATTTTCAATCTCAGTACCTATCATTGAAGGCTGATTTCAGCGAATAATAGCCTATTAAGTACATACCACTTTTTCTTGTATTATTATGAAAGCTTAGAGTCTAGCGCAGTTTTTAAAGTTACCCAGGAATTAAGCAATTGACTTTTACATTTGTAATTAAAAGTTGAAAATTTAAGTCTGAGTCACTCGAAAGTAAATTTTCCGTTTTAGGTTCTAACTTTTTTAGCTTCCATTAATGTTACGAAGCAGGCTATTTTATGCGCGAAAGTACAATTCATAAAGATTTTTATTTTTGAACCGTTTTTTGTTCATTCTTCGATAACAATATTACGCTTTCTTACTCGCCTTTCTAATTCTTCATAAAGGTCCACAGTAAAAAATTTTTACTACTTTAAATGTAGGCAATCAAATATAAAGATGGCGTTCAGTCAAGTCAAAGCATTTTAAAGGATTTTGTAGGTTTTTTAAATAAATTTGTTCATGGGGAGCTCTTCAAAATTATAGAAACATGTATAATAAAAAAATATCACTGCGAAAACCTTAATTAGATAGGCAGGAGTACGCATTGTACGGCAGAAGAGCCACGTTGGTGATGGCGTTCCAATGCTGCTGAACCACCCTCTTTATTTATTATTTTTTATTTTGCCGAGGATTGCTTCAACTCATCCCACAAGTTCTCAATGGGATTGAAGTCCAGAGATTGACTGAATATTAACAATATGATCCGCAAAGCACTCACTCACTAGTTTAGATGAGTGCTTGTGATCATTATTCCGCTGAATCTGCCATCCAAGTAGCATTGTCCTCAGCATAAAGAAGCATTACATTTTGCAACATATGACTATAAAGTATCTTGGTCATGTATCTTTAGTCCATATAATGGGACCATAATCGTGCCAAGAAAGTCATCTCCATACCATGGTGCTACCCTACCATGGTGCTACCCTACCATGCTTTAACTGTCCTTTTTGTGAATCTAGGATGATATTTTTTGCCGCTTGGATCTCCAATATTCCGCCTTTTATCCGATCCATATAAATTGATCTTCGTTTCGTCTCTCCATAGAACGTTGTACAACTTTTGAAGATGCTATTAACCAGCCCAATATCTATGGCGAATGATGAAATCTTTTCTCGCCTTCAAATCTTTTTCCACGAAGCAGAGGAACTCTTCTAGTAACTCTTCCTCGTAGATTTGGCCTTTGTAATCTTCTGCGGATAGTTCTTGTGTTGACTAAGTATCCCGTAGCTATGTAAATCGTCATTGAAGACACAAATGGCCATAATGATGACTTGAAGATCAGTGTTTGGAATCGTTTTATTAGTACGAACTCTGATTTACTGTTTCTTTAGGCTTTTATGCATTTGTTACACGACATTCTGAGAACGACCTAAGACGTCAGAAATGAATTTATACGTTTTTCCCTAATTTTTGAACTTCCTCGCCAAACATCGTTCGTCTGATGTGCAATGCGTACTCCTGCTCAGCTAATTAAGGATTTCGCAGTGATATTTTTTTATTATACATTTTGAAGAACTCCCCATGAAGAAATTTACTTAAAAATTGTAGGATTAAAAATGCTATGATTTTACAAGCACACCTATTTTTTGCCCGTCCTCTTACTGCATTCAGTGACTTATTGCGCTGTAATGTCAATAAAGAAACTACTTTAGGGTGTTATTGCTGCATGTTAATGCATAATGGTCAAAAAAGATAAGCGAAATAAGATGATTTTATAATCAAATTGTATTAATGAAGCTACTTCCAGTGCTCACAACTATTATTTTGACCGCCACTGTATATTGTATGCACACAAAAGGTTCTTTGATATTATAAAAATACAATTTTAAATATTTTAATGCTTCAAAACATCGTCATAATTAAGCCGGAAACTGCTACGAAACGAACTGAAAATATAATTTAAGAAGAAAAGTACAATTTTTTACCCTAAAATAGCAACTGGCATTTTTCATTAGCAGTAAATAGTAACTATAACTAGCGGAGTACCGTGAACTTAAAAATCAAATTAACATTTCCTGCGCGATCATCTTATGCATTCCTTCTTAGAGTCGAAGTGCAAATGCACTTGTTTTGTAATTCAAGTATTGAAATTTTAAGTTTGAAATGCCTCCAAAAGAAGTTTAATTATTCAAAGTATGTAATCGACTTGACGATCTGAGCGTTAAAAAGCACAAAAAAGAAATTTTAAACATCAACAGAGAAAAATCCAGTTAAACTGATAAGAATTGCATGCGTCAGTCTCAATTTTTAAATGGGTGTGCGTCACAATGAAGGCATACCTTCCATTTAAGTAATTCGTACTCTGGAATCTGCAACCTTCCGTTTATTACAGTATCTGGTCATTGAATTAGAAACATCAACGAATTATGGGAAATTGTTGCATTTTAAGTAAATATAAGCTATTAAAATTAAGTTTTTTTAACAAAAATTTATTATATTCCGCTTATACATTTATTGGTAACAATATTTCATACAAAGTTTTTAATATCGTGTTGATCCTCCTTTTTCTTTAATTAAACTCTTTATGCGCGATGGCATGCTTTTTATACATGAAGAAATCATGTTTTTGAAATCTTCGTTACTGTACCAAATATTTTCAATTTTTTGCTTTAAAATAGCAACCGTTGGATTTGGCATATTGTATACCTTGGATTTTAGATATGCCCAGCAATTCTCAATTGGATTTTGATCCGGGAATTGCCGGGCCATGGTAAAACATCGATATTTTCCTCCATTAAGAAATTGGTTATTAATTTTGAGGAATGGCAAGGTGCCCCATCTTGTATAAACGTATAATGTGATCGTACGTAGGGTAGGGAGTTTAAATAAGGCAAAAAAACGTCCGATAGTATACGTTTATACTGTTCTTGTCGTAATGTTCCTTCGACAAAATGTAAGGGCCCAGATCCGTCCGCACTGATACACCCCCATACCATTACAGCGGGGGGTGTTTAACAGTTCTGAGTATGCAATCCTCGTTGTACCGTTCTCCTGGCTTTCTCCTCACATATTGAAACATTTCTGTCACTGCCTCTAAGCGGCACTCGTCACTAAAGATGACCTGAAATTTTTGGTTTGTGAGCGTATTTTTAAATATTGCAAAAACTTGAAAGACTTAATATTGAATAACTCTGGAATTTAAACTACCTTATTCCAATCATCGACGGTATAGTGACGGTGCATTTGAGCCCAAGTAAATCGTCGTTGCTTCATTTTCACTGTTAGTTTCGGCTTTTTTGCCGGACGCCTACTTTTTAAATTTTGTTCGTACATCCGTCGTCAAAATGTTTTCTCGGATATGTTGATTCCTTCGTCCTTGAGGTGGTCTACTATTATTTTAGCGGGTGCTCTACGATGTTGTAAGGCCATATTACGGATTTTCCTATCATCCCTTGCTGTTGTTTTTCGAATTCGACGACAGTTATGACGTCGATTCCTTCTAGGAGACCCACTATTACTGAGTTTTATGGCCTCCCTATGCACGGTAGCTGCAGATACATTTTTTTTGTAGCAATTTCCCTATAGGTGAACTGTTTAGTTTTTAATAAAGCCACAATAGCACTCCTTTTCGTGTCTGCTATATCTTTTTTACGCCCCATTGTAAAAACGCGTTCCTCAGCTTACTTTCAAAATCAAAATGAAAAGAAAAACAATATTAAATTTATTTTTCATTATTTTTATTTTACAAATAAGTGCTACTCATACTTACAATTTTAATCCAAAACACTTTTAAAAAAAAACAACCTTCTCAAAAAATACTTGATAACTTCACTCTTGCTCATCCAAATACGAAATGAGGCGAAAAAGGGTTGAATAAAACATTTGTAATTAGTACCGGTTAATTTAGTAACCACTAAATTTTCCGAGTGGTTAAAATTCTTAGAAACTACCCCGAGATTACAGATTCCTGAAAAAGAGGGTCATAAAACTTGTTTTGGTAATAAAAATGCAGGCACATTAGGAAATTCCGCAATTATGAGTGGTGTTTCTAATTCAATGACCAGATACTGTAAAAGTGTTTATCAAAAGAATGATAACATTTACAATTAACCATAACTTAATGCTTATCTTATGAGCTCTCAACAATACCCACTTGTGTCATCGTTTTTTAATCATAGGTTATTGATTTTCTTTTTCATTTTGGGAAGTATAGGAAAGTCTAATAAATAACTTGATATTTCCCTACGAAACCAGAATGAGTCACAAATCAATTCTTGGTATATTTGTTATGTAAATAGTCGTATATATATATATATATATATAGAATATATAAGATAAATAATAATAATAATAATAATTTATTTGTAGAAGTGTACAAAGATAAATCTTTAATGTACAAAGTTCATGTGGAACAACAATTCAAAATACTTAAAATTAATTCAAACTAAAACTTAGACTGATTCCCACAAGTAGCAACACTAGCAATTAACTAAAAGAGAAAGATAGAAGAATTGTAAAAAAGAAAGTAGATAGATAGCATGTAGATATAAAGATAAATATGTAGAAAGCGAGAGAGAGAGAAAGGCAGATATTGATCGAAATATGTACAATAATCAATTTAGTAAATATTTACGGAGACTGCTACAAAAGGATCGGCTGGACGTCGTTTTTTGAATGGATGGCGGCAGCCGGTTCCAGATTCTAGCACACTGAACAAAGAATGAGCGCAAACCAAAACGGGATTGGCAATGGGGGATTAATATCTGTAAATACCTTTGAGATTGCAAGAAATTTACACCCCTATCAAGAATTCCACCGGAGGCTCGATTTGAAGTCCACTCCACTGAACGCTATCATGAGTTCCACCGGAGTGGAATAAATTTTCGAACATTAGCTGTGTTCCATTGGGCTGTGTAAAATACTCCCAAGTACTTCTGGCTACGCTGAACTACTCTAGCTCTAGTTGGCGAGCAGAAGTTCAGAGTAGTTTCGCCACATTTTCCCGCCAGGTGGATGGTGGTTTTTGTACTAGGTTTGCATGGAAATGAAAGCTTTTCCTCATTATTGCTTCAAGCTTTAGCTATTCTGGAGTTATCACAAGGATTCAAATAATAAAATTTAAGTAGTTTAGGCAGCAAAACATATTTATATATAAATATTTCCATTTTAATAAATAAGGCACAATCAGAGCAACTAATATAATACGATGAAATGTCAAAATTTGAATTTATATTTTACTCCTGACGATCAAAGCAGCGTTCCATAGAGAAAGTACTCGGGAGTACTTTACACAGCCCAATGGAACACAGCTATTGTTCCAGTTGAAATTTTCGTATCATGGATCTCCACTGAAACGTCAAATTTTGCAATTTTCTCTCCGTTGGCTAAACGCGGTGGAACGGAATTGTTTTTACCGTTTTTTACGTATTTGCTGTAAGTAAACTCTGCCTTTTTAACGCTTACTTTGCTTGTTAAACGAAAACATGTTTAATATTGAAATTATACTATTGTATTGGGAATTGTTAAAATAAATAAATAATTTGTTCTTAAACAGTTTTTATCAAACAATGGCGAAGACGACAACTGCTTCGTAATACAAAAAAATAATAAATATGTTATATGAAAGGGAGTGCATAACGAAAGGCATCCCGAATGCTGGAAAAGTTGTTATAAATTCGTTTTTTTCTTTAATGAAATGTATATTAGATTGAATAAATAATAATGAAAAATTTATGCGACTTCACTAAAATTTAATGGATAATTTTGGTTTCACCTCTCTTGTCTTAAATTTCTGTAGCTGCAAGATTATTTTCTTCTTCAGCAACAAAAAAAAAAACCAACACTATCCATTTTCACATAAAAACTATTCAGTTTAATTTTAAAAACAACGAAGAAATGCCTGACATTTGACTCGCAAGGTAGTTCGATCTTAAATTTCGTATGGCAATGCTCTTCATCAATTCCAGTGGAATTCATGATACTCTTTCGAACTCCGGTGGAAATTTGATTTCGAGTGGAATTTTATTCCACACGGAATTCATGATAGGGGTGTTAATCTACTGTAAAGATATACTGGTTGCTGAACGTAGACTATTTGGTGAAATAATTTGAGGTTACGATGCGCCAGATATGTATCGAGTGGCATGCCAAGAATTGAATTGGTGTATTGTGAAACATGGTTAAATCTAGATAACTTAAATACAAATCGCAGAACATCATTAAAAGCTACCAATAGTTTTCTTTTACACGCAGCATCCGGCAATGGAAACACTACACTGCCATATACAAAGTGAGGCAGAATGAGGGCCCGTACCAGCCTCTTACGAAGATCTATTGATAAAATGTTAGATCTTACCCAAAGTTGTCGCAGGCTGGAATATACCTTACTAACAATATTATTTATTTGGTCACAGCATGTCATTCTATTGTTAATAACGATGCCCAAATTTTTGACTGAATTGACAAAGCAGATCGTATTACCATCATATTTAATAGGTGAAAAAGTCGTCGCAGCAAGCTCATTACGATAAATTACAAGGGCATTGCATTTCGACGTATTAATAATTAACCCATTGCGTTTACTCCAGTCGCAAATTTTACTTAGATCTTCATTTACACGACTGATACAATCCTCAATTAAACCAACAGGGCTAGTCAGGTAAATTTGTACGTCATCAGCATAAAGATGCATTGATACGTCATTAACTACAGCAGGAAGGTCATTTATGAAAAGGGAGAATAGGAGCGGACCAAGAATTGAGCCCTGCGGTACACCACAACAAATAGGCAGCAAATTAGAAATAGCGTTGTCAAGTCGAACAAACTGATTGCGCTCACCAAGTTAACTGTGTAGGAGTTTTACAGCAGTAACAGAGAAAGAAAAATTCGCAGATAGCTTATTTAGCAGCTTTGAATGGTCCACAGTATCAAAGGCCTTACTGAAGTCTAAGAGGGTTAATGCTTGTCAGCTTGTCACTATCCAAAGCCTCCAATATATCTGTAGTCATATTTAGTACAGCAGTTTCACAACTGTGAGACTTACGAAAACCGGACTGGAACGGAGATAACAATCGGTTTCTGCCAATATAATCATTTGCACATATAACAATTTCTCAAATATTTTACTAAGAAAGCACAATATACTAATTGGTCTATAATCATGTGGGCCCGAGGGGACCGGTTTCTTGGGTATTGGAATTATAGTAGCTCTCTTCCACAGAGTTGGAAACTGCGAAGTTGTTAAACAATGATTAAAAACGTGCGTTAAGACTTTAGCAATGGCAGGTAAGATCATCTTTAAGAACCGAGGCGACAAATCATCAGGTCCAGTGGCATTCGATTGGATGGATTGGACAGCATGACAAACTTCGCTTAAATCAACACCCGGGAAAGCAAAGCCCCTATTAGGGAGACTATCAAGTTTAAGTTTTACAGCTGGAGGACAAGAGCTGCTGGCTGCAAACGATCTGTTGAGCAAGTTAACGTCAGTATCAATAGGGGCTTGTTCCTTGCCATAAATACCAAGTTTTCGAATTTTACCCCAGAGTTTCTTCGGTGGTTGATCAGTATTCAGGAGATCATTGTAATAAGCTTGCTTTGCAATCTTACCATAGCATTGACTTTATTGCGGACCTTTTTGTATCTGTTAAACATGAGTTCACAACGTGTGGTCTTAAACCGACCTAGCAAAAAGTCACGTTTAGCCATTGCATTATGAATCTGCTTTGAGTACCACGGGCATCTTCCACTTCGGACAGCAACAGTACGTAAAGGGAAGTATTTGTTATATAAATTAGAAAGCATATCAGTCAGCATTGCGACTTTGTCATCAGTCAATGTAACAGCATATATGTTTTCCCACGGCAATTCAGAGCACTCAGTTAGAAGCTCATCAACGTTGACCTTATTGAAATCACGATAGGTGAAAACCGTTTTGTCTGGAGGCGGTAGGAATCTTAACTTGTACGTCAGGAAAAGGAAGTCATGGTCAAAGTTGCTTATTGGACTAATCTGGTTGTGAAACAATATCTTATCTGTCAGAGGTGAGTAAGTAGTCAAGTTGAGAGGGACAAGTAGTATTAAAGTAAATTGGCAGATCATTCACTACGGTCAGACTTAGAGACTGTACCATATCACGCAGAAGTCTCACCGGAGGAGACTGTCTCAAAGAATTAACATTAAGATCACCACATATTACGACATTGGGGGTGCCTCACACCATTGTTGAGATCGACTCCCTGAAGGAAGACACTGTTTCCTCCGTAAATTCAGAAGGCGGACAGTACACACTAATTAAAAGACATTTATCATACCCTGAATCTAATTCAACACATAAATATTCAAACCTTTCTTCAACCGCCGACGAACAAACTATTTTTGCCTTCAGGGAGTTGTGGACATAAAAAGCAACCCCTCCGCCATTTCGGCCAACACGATCGTTCCTAAACAAGCGATACTCAGGCAGGGCGACAGCAGAAGACAAAATGTGATCATTAAGCCATGTTTCAGAAACAGCAATAGCATGGATCTTGAAGCCACTAAAAATATCTTGAAGAAGATCAACCTTATTTCGCAAACTACGCGCATTCAAACAGCATACGTTTAAGCCAGTAGTAAATGTGGAAAAGATACGCAAGAGTGTTCTCATCCTGTCCAGCGGCGAGCAGGAATCAGCCCCAGCCATTATTGAACGAGCCCAACAGATCCACAGCTTTGTATAACTCACTAATGTACATATCTCGAGCAAGGAATAAGATAGAAGAAGAAAATGCAAAAGTAGAAAGCGAAAGGAGAAAATAAGAAAGGAAGAGGAAAGAAGAACTGTAATAGAAATTAACTAAGAATGGGAATATGAACATAATCTATCTGCTCTAACAAAACAATAAATAAATTGATTCAAATCAAAAACAAAGTTTCTTAACTAATAATAGCTGGCAACATTCACTCTAATCTCTTTAAATCGTTTCGTTTATCACAAAGTTAATCTAAAAATAAACAGATATTGAAAATCCACATAGGTATAATCACAGATAAATAATACAGATGCCCAGCCACCATGTTAAGAAATCGGACCAATGCAACATTTTCGCTAGCCAATTTTTCGGCTCTCTAGCCAAGTAATGTTGCGCAGCAAATATATGTTGAGAATTAATATTTACAAAGCAGTCCATTTCCTCAAAAATGCTCGCTCGTGTTCTAGCAACTATGCAACAATTGGCCTGAAGGAGCGAAAGAAAAGGAAATATACATATATAGGAGCATTAGAGCAGTTAGAGAATCTAGGAAGGAGCTCATAATTTATATACAACTTTTTTAATACGTCCCAAGAAGAAGAAGAGTAGTGTCGGGGGTAGTATACATGCTTATCACGCAAGGTGCCCGCGTTTAATCCTTCGTCGGTACCTACATTTCGGTGCTACTGTTTTATTTTTCTTTATATTTTTCAGCCTGTTTTTGTGGATTTTTAAAACGAGATGTGGTCCTTGTAAAATAAGCAAATTTCAAGTCAATTATAAATATCGGAAATGCTCCAAAATAAAATCTCGCAAGTCGCAGTCCAAGAAGGGAAAAAGTCGTGTTCTGCGGATTGATCAATACCAGCGAACCATTGTATATTTTTCCCTCGTCGCTTCGCTAATTTTTCTAGTATGCGTGAATAATCCCCTTGCGCATTCGCTTTCCCTTTTTCTGTATCAGTGTATATTGACGCAGAATAGGATGGAACCATTGCAACATTGAAATTCCCTTACGCCCCACTTTCATCCAAGTCGGCGCCCACGAACACCTCGCTGATCTCGTGTGCTGGCGCTCGACCAAGTGGGCAAGTGCAGAGGCTTCAACTTCGATTCATATTGCTGATGTTGCGGCTCTCGACCAATTGATGCCTGAGGTTGCAAAATGTTTCATTAGTTATTTCTCTCCTATTCTTCCTTATTTGCTTCCTGAGAGATAAAATTAGCTATATGCATGTGCCCAAGAAAAAGGCAATTCGGCAAAATTTTTTTTCAAATTTTTTTTTTAATTTTCGATTTGTGTTAATTTTCGATTTTTTTAAAATTTACAAAGAGACAGATGAACAATGGCAAGAAAAGTCGAAAAAAAGAAAATTGTGCGTGGAGTCCCTCCGCGCGGAAGAAGTGAAACTTCGTAATGTGGAAATGAAAATAGAACAACAAGTACGTATTTCAGAACAACAAGTACTAATTTCACGACGCTCACACTGTTTACTTCGCTGCATAGCAAGAATACCACGCGCATGTGCTAATCTACCGACTTACTCTCTTTCTCTCTCCCTCTTGCGTTGGAATATTGGACGCTACTCGTTGCTAATGCTCGCGCTGGCCTGTAACAGGTATACTACGCACATGCGTTCGAGTGCCACGCATTCACTCTCGCTCTATCTCTTTCTATTCTCCCTCCCCAGGAGCGTTGAACGTTTAACGCAACAGTGCTTTCATACCCCCTCCATGGTAGCGTTAAACGTTTAACGGAACCTTGTTGGAAGTCGCATTAGAAGTTTCACTTTAAAAATGATTTTTTCCAGTTTTACGAAGATTACCAAACCCGATGTTTAGGAACACAATTCTTATTCCTTTAATTTTTCAAAAACTTTGATCAATCGGGCCGAAGGAACCGTCCAATGGATCGATCTGTGGATATGCAAGACTATTGGGGGTACACTGAGGTGTAAAAAAACCTACAAACCTTAGCCTTTCCATCAGTATTTGCAAAAATGCGGTCGATTTACCAAACAAGGGAAAGTCACTTTTTTTGACATTTTTTAAATTTAATTTACGGATATAAAAAAAATTGTTTTTTTAAATTCCTTGACAGATTCTTTTAGGAAATTTATTTCAGTTTCCGAAACTGCGCTTAAATTTTCTGTACGATCATTGGTTCCTGAGACATCGATGGTTGAATACAAATGTCTCCTTTTTCGCTAAATATCGGATATTGGATATTGAGGCTGTGTGCCAGACATAGAAATAAGACATAAGGAAGTGCGATTAGACTTGTCAAGCGTACCAGAGTCCCTTATGTGTGAGTTCTCAGATTTTAGTATTAGAAACATCAGTACAGGCGTAAAAAGAAAGTAATTTTAAGAGGGCCTCACCGCAACTTGTATGTTTTTCAAAATAACGTCGTTATTCTTACACTCTTCTGATCAGACTTATTGTAATTCACTCGGGATTGGAATAGGAATTTATTTAATATTAAAATAACATTAAAATGTTTGGTGCATCTACCCCTCTAAAATTTAAATTTAACGCTGTCTTTTTGCACCAGCACTCCGAAATGAATCAAAGTAATCTAAAAATGCATAATTCGACAGTATTCAAAATTATTTCTACAGCTTTTCCTCATTTTGTCTCGCTTGCTCAAGTTCTGTCTCGCTCAACCGAGCACCCTTTGAGCACCCCAAAAAAATGGTACGCACACGTACACTATATATGAACGTTTCCGCACTTCCTTATGTCTTATTTCTATGGTGCCAAACCAGACTTTTCTTTTCAAAAGTCGACTATTCAACGAAAAGCATGCTGCCGAGTAGACTTTTCAAATAATAAATCAGTACTTTTCCTTATAGAAGGCTATGAGCATATCGCATATTGATTATCCTATTTTGCATGCAATTTTTAGTTTTCCCTCTTCCCCTTTATGTATTTAATACATAGTTTATTAGTATTTGAAGAAATAAAATTATTACTTAAATACCTTCTTCGTCCATTTCCCGATTTAATATCAAATATGCTAATTAATATCAAAGTGTGCTTATACGTCGATACAAAAGTCACTTGAAAAGACTCTCCTTGTTTGGCACAGGCAAATTAATCTAGTACATTTTGAACGAACTTTTGAAAAGAAAAGTCTGGTTTGGCACACAGCCTGAATATCGACGTATCAAGGATTTGAAAAAAGAAAATTAAAGCTGAATTGACAGGCTATCTGGTCCATAGGGTGGTCAAATCAAAAAAAAAATTGTCCGAGTCCGTGGACCGAAAGAAAACATACATACTAAAAATTTTGAAACATTTTTTTGGCTCTATTTCTTTGGATTGTGTGAGAACCGTTGCGTTGAAAATTGTTTCACTGAAAGTTCCAAAACTAGAGGTTTGGAGCTTTAAGACGCTTATTTAAAACCTCGATACGATCATTTCTAGCTTATTAGATACAGCCCGTCAAAAATCACTACAAAATTTAGATTTTGTTTTTGTTCCCTTAATTGTTTGGAGTAGTGTTTTTTTGGAATATACACATTAAAAACTTTTTTTTTTTTTATACCACACTCGATACATTTTTATTTTTAAGGCTGTCGGTATTTTGTGGTTCATATCCGCCATGTTGCATTTAATATTAACCATATAGTCTGTCACCCAGACCATAATAACGAATCCATTGACATCTCATACATAACCACAAACATAGACTGCTAAAAACAAAACATAACCCTTCCTTTAGACTCATTCCACATGAAATCAACAAATTAACTGTGCCGCATGATTTTTAATTTTAATAAAAAAAATTGAGGATTTCCACCATTTATTTGTTTTTTCATATATAACTTCGGATCAGTACCCATCCGAAGTCAAAAATTGGGTCAAATTTATACTTGTACATAATGGGCTCTTGCTTTTTACTTGGAATAGGTATTAAAATTATTGATGCTTTGTCTGATAGCGTAGTAAATGTGCATTTCATATTAAAAAATAAAACTGAGCTGGAACAATTAGGAACAAAATGATTACCATCTGAAATATCACCAATTTTTTCTTATTTTTACGATTTTCAATTGGACACTGTGTCAACCCAGTTGCACATTAGGATTGAGTATTTTTAGGAATAAAGTATTAACTTTTCTGATTCAATGATATGTGTAACAAGTTGAAATTTGAAATAAATCATATCTCCTAAAGTAAAAATTACAGAATAGCACTAACTGGATATAATTTACGAAGATATAGACTATGTTTCCTGAAAATATCAGATTATTATTTTTTCCTCCACATGGGCTTTTAGGGGGTCAGAATTTAGTTTTTTTCAGAATTATCAATTTTCACAATTTTGTTTCCTAGTACATACATAGATATCGTTCCAGGACAATGATAGTTACATACATATGTATGTCATGGAATCAGAATAGTTGATACTTTATTCCTAAAAAAACTCAATCCTTAATGTGCAACTGGGTTGAAACAGGGCCCAATTGTAACGTAAACAGTAGTAAAAATTGTGGATATTTCAGATGGTAATAATTTTGTTCCTAATTATTTCAGTTGTTTTATTTTATAACTAACAAATGCCCGCGTTTTCGTTTTTTTTTACACCTTGGGTTACATTATTGGAGTTTTAGTAAGGACCTCTAATTTTTTTGAAAATATAATATAGCCTATGTCACCCGGGGATAGTGTAGCTTCCCAACAGTGAAAGAATTTTTGAAATCTGTTTAGTAGTTTCGGAGCCTATTCAATACAAACAAACAATCAAATCTTTTCTCTTTATTATATTGGTATAGATTTATAATATGATATGCACATTTACTGCGCTATCAAACAAAGCATCAATCATTTTAATACCTATTCTAAGTAAAAAGCTATAAATAACTATACAGAAAAGCTATAAATAACTGTACAGAAAAACAAAAGGGCGCCGGAGCAACATTTCCAATAGCCAAGTAAATCGTCCTCATAGCCAAGTTTGTAGCCAACACCACAACCAACTATGTTGCTCAGCAAATCGCAGCGAAGTAGGATGCTAAATATTAGGTATGTTCGTTAAAAAACCTGAAAAAACTGGGGAGCCCTATTTTTGTGGAGTTCTGAAACCAGCTGAGCTCCCTGCGAAAATTTTGTTTTAACACAAATGCATTCGGATGACAAGAGGTGAGAAGATTTTTATCTAAATTTTGTTATCGTTATTTTTCAGTTTTTTTTTCACAATGTAGTGTTCTTTCATGTGTAGAATATGCGGTTAAATTTTCATAAGGATCCGTTCAGTGCTTCCGGAGAAATCACCGCCGCCGACTGAAAAAACGTTGTTTGAGAAAAACGCCATTATCTTCTTTTTTTTAATGAAAAATTATAAAAAAGTCTTTACTTAATCAGTGATATCCGCACCTTACAAAATGCCTTCTGTCTCTCCTTTTAGATACATATACTTCCAACAAATGTAAAATAAAAAATATCGATTTCCTGAAAATTCTAAACCAGAACGATCCTTTAAGCCAAATGTACAAACAAAATCATACAGTTTCTATGCTTTAAAAAAATAAATCAATTGATCAGATATTTTATGTTAACATATTGTTGAACAATTATGTGTTAATTAAGGCTTAACAGTTTAATAATTTAGGCGAAATCGATTCAACACTTGAGAAAATCTCAGATTAATTTTTATAAAATTCAATTTACAACAAATAAACAACGAAGTACTTATTGGGGCCTATTGCGAATATCGTTTTTCAGTCGAATCGAAACCGAAGACACATTTTTAAGTCTGAAATGTAAGGCATTTTAGTGTCTTGGCTTTCGATTCGACTGAAAAACGATATTCGCAATAGGCCCCATTGTGAATATCAATAAATACTATTTGACCACCAGATGAATTCGTCATTTAGGCACGTCTCAGCGTAAGAATGCTCCTTGCTCTAGTGCCCACCCTGCCCTAATTTTGAAGCCAAAGCACTTGCTGAAAGTCTGATTGCCACTACGAATTGAGGTCACATCACCAATTTTTGTGAAGACAATTTACCCCCTGGGTCAAAACCTTCTATATTACAAGCCGTGAAGTGGTCCGGCGCACGCACACATTTATAGGGCAAAGTGGTCTGACAGTTTAAAGAAATCCCATTGAGTCTTATGGGGAACGTCGCAAAATTGGGAAAAAATTCGCGGCAGCTTCCAAGCTATAGCTCGTATCGAAAAATCATCTTCACTCAAGGTTACTTTAAGAAGTTCTCCTTGTAATAAATAGCACTTTTAATCACCTTTTCGAACAAAGAATATGAAATTTTCGAGTTTAACCAAAACTCAACAGAAAAGTCGGGCGCCGGACCACTAACAAATGTACGGCAAGAGAGCAAATTGGCTCCGAACCGAACCGAAAAATCGAAAATATCCTGTTTTTTCGCTGGAAATTCATTAATGTTTTTGGCCTATATGGAGTAAAAGCCCCTATGGTTTTAATTTCTTAAGACTTGTATGTCTCTAGTGTCCAAAAAACCCGATTAAATCCAATTTTTCCAGCATATTCCATCCAGCGTCCATAAGACTAAATGTAAATTTCTCGAACTGTCAGACCACTTACGCACACATGCAAGAGGCCACTTCATGGCTTGTAATATAGAAGGTTTTGCCTGGGTGGATATATAAATACCTAACTCTGAAACAGAGCAATCCTTCCGAGCACTGGGTGAGATTCCTCAAATTGAACTCAATTAATTTTATCTTCCTTCCTTGCCCTAGGTGCGCTCTGATTTAACCGCCTATAGGCTGATTGGCTTAAGTCAAGCTCTCGTGAAGTTGCACAGATTCATATGATACTGTGTAGGAACTTTCGTCTGAAGCTTAAACGTACGAATATGCAAAAATTTTTCCCAGGAAAGCTAAATTTTCCGAGATATTTAAGTTTTTAAAAAAAACAATTCAAACAATATTTTCGCATATTACGACGAAAATTCCTGCACAATTTCACTTTATATTACCACTTCACTCACAACTCACACGATTTTCACAAATAAATCCAACAGTTACCTGAAAATATGAAATATTTGTATTATTAATCGTTACTTACCAAGGGACTCCATCTTCATCCGGCAGCTCACCTGTCAAACCGATTTGTTGTTATTTCAAGCTGCCCGTCCTACCTCCTCGGATGCGTTCAATAATTGCCAAAAATGCCTACTGACTGAAAATTTTCCGTATACAAACTGCCTACTGACTGAAAATTTTCCTTATACAAAATGCCTTCTGACTGAAAATTTTCCTTATACAAACTGCCTACTGACTGAAAATTTTCCTTATACAAAATGCCTACTGACTGAAAATTTTCCTTATACAAAATGCCTACTGACTGAAAATTTTCCTTATACAAACTGCCTACTGACTGAAAATTTTCCTTATACAAAATGCCTACTGACTGAAAATTTTCCTTATACAAACTGCCTTCTGACTGGAAATTTTCCTTATACAAACTGCCTACTGACTGAAAATTTTCCTTATACAAAATGCCTACTGACTGAAAATTTTCCTTATACAAACTGCCTACTGACTGAAAATTTTCCTTATACAAACTGCCTACTGACTGAACATTTTCCTTATACAAACTGCCTTCTGACTGGAAATTTTCCTTATACAAACTGCCTACTGACTGAAAATTTTCCTTATACAAAATGCCTACTGACTGAAAATTTTCCTTATACAAACTGCCTTCTGACTGGAAATTTTCCTTATACAAACTGCCTACTGACTGAAAATTTTCCTTATACAAAATGCCTACTGACTGAAAATTTTCCTTATACAAACTGCCTACTGACTGAAAATTTTCCTTATACAAACTGCCTACTGACTGAAAATTTTCCTTATACAAAATGCCTACTGACTGAAAATTGCATGAATGCACGTTCAATTACTGAACGCATCCGAGAAGGTAGGAGGGGCAGCTCGAAATAACAACAAATCAGTTTGACAGGTGAGCTGCAGGATGAAGATGGAGTCTTTTGGTAAGTAACGATTAATAATACTTACAAATATTTCATATTTTCAGGTACCTGTTGGATTTATTTGTGAAAATCGTGTGAGTTGTGAGTGAAGTGGTAATATAAAGTGAAATTGTGCAGGAAATATCGCCGTAATATGCGAAAATATTGTTTGAAATTTTTTTTTAAAAAACTTAAATATCTCGGAAAGTTGAGCTTTCCTGGGAAAAATTTTTGCATATTCGCACGTTTAAGCTTCAGTCGAAAGTTCCTGCACAGTATCATATTAATCTGTGCAACTTCACGAGAGCTTGACTTGTTCCGGCTGATTTCATGCATGCTAAAAGCCATCCCCGACAGACGTTCGAAGTGGTGATCCCATTTAAATGGGGGCGCTTTCGATATCTTGCCGGGTTTCCTGTTGTTCAGCTGGTGACTGTTTACGTTCCTGCAAGCAACACCCGAAATCGCTTTCACTGCAGCGCTGATTGTGATGTGAGTCAGAGCGGCGCGATGCTATTTTTGTTTTGTGAACGGGGCACAACTTGCCCAATTGGCTTACAGCCTTGGCAATCACAAAAAGTAGAAATAATCAATAGATTTTTGACGGCCCATTACTATAGGCGCTTACCCTGGCTAAGAACGCTCGCCCGCGGGCAATTACTTTCTTAAGTGGTTTTAGGGCGTGGAGAGTAAGCAAAATATCACGACAGCCGCATGAAGCCTTAAAACTGCCAACGAGTACAAAATCAAATCGATTGACAACCGAAACAAGTTTTGCTCTTCAATCCCTTGAAAGGGCAGTACACAGGTACACAAGTGCAGCAAAGACCGCTGCTACAATTTCACCACTTTTCTAACTGAATTACCTTCGTTTCCTAATGCGCGCACATTGCAGGGAATGTAAACAAATTTTGGAAAGTCAGATGCTACTCCGCTGGTTAATTCACAGACTGATAAATCGATTTTTTCACCGCCGCCACGAAATTCTCATCCCGGGCCCGGCTTGACGCGCTCGGGGTGAAGAAAATCCACAAAAATCAAATAAACGCAAATCTACTTGACGTTTGACGGACGATCACGAACCGGGGATAGCAGACGAACTTCAAATGGCTAGGCTCCTGCGCTTCTTTTGAACAGTTTCGCGGCGTATTCAGATTGTTTGACCACAAAACTTTATTTAGGACACACGGTCACCACGCATCCGCGGAAAAACTAGGAGTTCGGCCTCACCCGTTGCTGTGCTCTGACCTTGGCGGAACGAACGAATACAGAGTGGAAAAACCGTGTAAAATCCCTGCCGGCGAGTGAAGCCAAATTCCGGGACTCGGGACCACTGACATATAGAAATGGACAACTCGTCCCATACAAAATGCCTATCTCGAGATGGTGCACTTTCTCATTCCCTCTTGCTCACACCATTAACGGATTTTGAGCAGTCAGCTGTGGGTTTGAATTGTTGTCAAATGCATTTTTGGGGCATTTCTCCGTTTTTATTGCATAAATCCATCAAGTAATTACACCAAAAATTATTAAATAATTCCTTTTGTATCTTAAATCTCTTTAAAGGAATGCAAACATGAAATTACCTCTTTTTATGATACAACTGGATTTTACACAATTTCTAAGTTTTCGGCAGAAATTATGTAATTAAATTATGAAAATTAGTCTTTTAGTATCCCATATTGCAAATTCTTTTTATTTTATGTCTGATTTACTGACAAAAATGGCACAAAAACGACAAAAAATCTGGGTAGCGTAGTGCGGCGAATTATTTCGGAATTAATTTTATTTATGCCCTTTTAATGTAACTAAATTAATTGGGGATTACAGCAAAAACACAAAAGTGCTCTAATTGTTACTTTTGAGTTCTTAAAACAGTTGTTTAGCGATATAAATAGCATATTTAGAAGAGAGCATTTCGACGTTTTGCTGAGAGTTTTTCAATGAAAAATGTCTTATTCCACAAACTTTTCGCCGCGAAATTATTTAAGATTTGATGCTACTTTTAGGGGAATCAGATTTAAGCGTGCAGGTTACAAGTAAAAATAAATATAATTTTTAAATTTGCCGCCTTTTGAAGCCCCCTATCTCGCCCAATGCGAAAAAAATAGACAGATATATGCCTTCTATATCTGAACTCTCCTTAGGTGAGAACTGTCAAAAGGGTGCACCATTTGAGACAGCAAATCGAGTAGTCCATTTCTATATGTCAGTGCTCGGGACTGGGATTGTCAAATTTCAGTGTCAAACGAGAAATTAGCGGGCAATTCAATGTGAAGTTCGATAGTGAGCAGACGAGCGAAGAGGTAATTTTGTGCTTGTTTTTGCTTAAATGTGGGTTATAAAGTGTAATTTTTATATTTTAATGTTGCGTTAATTTCTGGAAAAGGCTAATTATATACATATTTCCCTATACTTTACTATAGCCCCCATTGCTCGGACTGCACTGAAATTTTGCAGGTGCCTTCGACTAGGCCTAAAACCGAAGGATCTGAGATAATTTTAGAGCGGCCACCTTTTTTTTCGGAAATTTTTCAACTTTTAATTTTGACATTTCGTCAAGATTCAAGTTGAAAAATCCCGCCGCAAACTCAGATTTCCCGTGCAAAATTTCAATAAAATCCGATTTTGGGGACTCGTAGCACTGTTCCACTGTTCCCCACTGCACATTTTTACCACAATTCACAATTCACAACACTCGTATCGCACTTTAAAACACAATTCGCGACCCGCTCCGACCCGACATGATTTGTTTATTAAAAACCGCCATGGCATCTTCACTTGTTTTCATATGGCTCCACTAACTAACTGCGTCCGTTAATTTTAAGATGTTACCAATGTAAAAAATTGCAATAATATCAAAATATTTGTTTAAATTTTTGGAATATTTGTGGAAATATGTATTAAATTTTTCATATTAATTAACAGTGTTTAATTAAAACTACTTCCTCGCTAAATATTCAATATTTCACTTATCCACTGGAATATATTATTTTTCCCTTTAATCACTCACAAAGGTTTCAGAAATTATTAATAATTATTATAAATTAGAGAAATGGGAGCATATTTTTTATGTGATATACCCCACAAATGCGTGCTTGTCTCCGCGCGAAAAAAAATTATTGATTTTCCCAAATGTGAAAATATATTTTTTATGTGATATACCCCACAAATGCGTGCTTGTCTCCGCGCGAAAAAAATTATTGTTTTTCCCAAATGTGAAAATATATTTTTTATGTGATATACCCCACAAATGCGTGCTTGTCTCCGCGCGAAGTGTTTTTTTCAAAATGTCAATAAGAAGAAACCTTTGTGAGTGATTAGAGGGAAAAATAATATATTCCAGTGGATAAGTGAAATATTGAATATTTAGCGAGGAAGTAGTTTTAATTAAACACTGTTAATTAATATGAAAAATTTAATACATATTTCCACAAATATTCCAAAAATTTAAACAAATATTTTGATATTATTGCAATTTTTTACATTGGTAACATCTTAAAATTAACGGACGCAGTTAGTTAGTGGAGCCATATGAAAACAAGTGAAGATGCCATGGCGGTTTTTAATAAACAAATCATGTCGGGTCGGAGCGGGTCGCGAATTGTGTTTTAAAGTGCGATACGAGTGTTGTGAATTGTGAATTGTGGTAAAAATGTGCAGTGGGGAACAGTGGAACAGTGCTACGAGTCCCCAAAATCGGATTTCATTGAAATTTTGCACGGGAAATCTGAGTTTGCGGCGGGATTTTTCAACTTGAATCTTGACGAAATGTCAAAATTAAAAGTTGAAAAATTTCCGAAAAAAAAGGTGGCCGCTCCAAAATTATCTCAGATCCTTCGGTTTTAGGCCTAGTCGAAGGCACCTGCAAAGTTTCAGTGCAGTCCAAGCATTGGGGGCTATACTTCAGGGGCTCCCACTCACACATAGACATCACTCAGTACAGGCGTAAAATTTTGCTGGCATTGCGAAGGGGCAGGAGATTTAATCTGTTGGAACCACCTGTCCTGCAAATGGATATAGCCTGGGAACATAAAACCCAATAAAAAAAAAGTATTAAGTAAAGTAATATTTCTATCAATCAATCTTGATTACGCATTATCCCCCCATAAAAATCTATATGGCGACGACTCGGCTTCATTTCCACATATCTGACAATTCTTCTGGAGGGAAAATCACTTCAGTTAAGAATGATATTTTCGCGCAAAATTTGATCATTTATACGCAACTTTATGACACGAAATCACTAAATATAGTTTTCTTAAGTACCTACTTGTGAAAACAAAGCACAGAGATCCCGTAAATCTGCACATTTTTGTAGCCAGGCATGAAACACTTCTTAAGCACTTTTCAATAGTATTTTCCGCGAAATGACCTAAATATATACATATTAGCCCTTTTCAGAAATTAAGGCAACATTTAAACATAAAAACTACACCTTACAACCATCATTTAAGCAAAAAAAGCACAAAATAACCTCTTCTGCACTTTAAATTTCCCGGTCGTTTCTCGTTTGACACTTAATACCACTTAATAATGTCTGGCTTTTGACATTCGGTACACTTTTTTGACATTCAGTACACAATTTGTCTGAAGCTGTCTTATATGCCGACGATACGCTTATTTATGCCCAGCACAAAGACCCAATTATTGCTATTATCAGAGTACAATCCCATTTTAAAGAAGTGGATGATTACTATAAAACTTGGGGAATCAAAATAAACAAAAACAAAACTGAAGCAATCTGCTTTAGGAATTCATCTGGGCGAGGCCTACCTGGGACAGTGGGTATCTGTAGGAGTTTGCATATGAGATTAGACGACACTGTGGTTGATTTTAAAGATAATATTAAATACTTGGGGATCAAACTTAATAATCTTTTTAAACCAAATGATGATGGTATGCATTGGACAGAGCTAAAAAGGCATATGGAATTCTCTCCCCTCTGCTAAGAAATCCCAAACTAAATACTAAAACTAAACTTCTAATCTATAAACAACTAATTAGACCCATTATAACGTACGGTTTCGCCAACTGGTTTTCAATTTCCCCAACGCAAGCCCATAGGTTTGAGGTTTTTGAGAGAAAAATACTTAGGCTGTGTATCGGAAAACATTTTCGAACCCGGACAAGAAAATACTCAAATAATTACATTTATGAACAAACTGCGATTGTACCGATTACCAAGTATATGTTAGCTCTCAGTATCAAATTCCTTAAAAATTCAGCTGAAATTGATAATAACATTATTAAGAAATGCCATATGGATAGCGCACATGCCAGACTAGAGGACTATTATCCCCATGGAGGAACGAACGAACATGGAGTGGAACAACCGTGTAAAATCCCTGTCGGTGAGTGAAGCCAAAATCCGGAACTCGAGATTGTCAAATGGGACTCGAGATTGTCAAATGGGACTCGGGATTGTCAAATTAAGTGTCAAACGAGAAATTAGCGGGCAATTCAATGTGAAGTTCGATAGTGAGCAGACGAGCGAAGTGGTAATTTTGTGCTTGTTTTCGCTTAAATGTGAGTTATAAAGTGTAATTTTTATGTTTTGATTTTGCGTTAATTTCTGGAATGTGCTTATTATATACATATATGAATTATTTTGCACAAAAACTATTGAAAACTGCCGAGAAAGTGTTTTGTGCCTGGCTGCGAAAATGTGAAGAATTACCGGATCTCTATGGTTTGTTTTCACAAGTAGGTACTTAAGAAAACTATATTTAGTGATTTCGTGTCATAAAGTTGCGTATAAATTATCAAATATGCGAGAATATCATTCTTAACTGAAGTGATTTTCCCTCCAGAAGAATTGTCAGATATGTAGAAATGGAGCCAGAGTCGTCGCCATATAGATTTTTATGGGGGGATAATGCGTAATCAAGATTGATTGATAGAAATATTACTTTACATAATACTTTCTTTTTATTGGGTTTTATGTTCCCAGGCGATGTCCATTTGCAGGACAGGTGGTTCCAACAGATTAAATCACCTGCCCCTTCGCAATGCCAGCAAAATTTTACGCCTGTACTGAGTGATGTCTATGTGTGAGTGTTTCTACTCACACATCTTTGAAATGGCTTCACTTTTTTCGGCTCGTTTCCACTCCATGTTCGTTCGTTCCTCCAAGATTATCCCTCACCCTTTGCGTTGATAAACGATCCAGACAATAACCTTTTAACTGACGTTAATGAGAATAATAAATTACCAAAATATTATAAAGCCACCTTTTTACCCTCTCAAAACAGAAGATAATGTATGCACATTGTATAGTATTTATAAGTGAAAATGATCGCATTCGTTGGAAATGACTGCCTTGATCTATTACTTACTAGTTTATTGCTATCAAATCAAAATGTGATATCACAAAAAGAACTCTAAGTAGTAAATAAAATGTAAAATATTTCGTTCTATAGTTAACAAGAAAAATTGTAATAATTTTCTTACGAGAAAGTACATTGACTCCTGCTCGGGAAGTCCACTTTCTGTGGTAACTGTCCGATTTTGTAAGATAAATAAATTCCACACGTGAATGTACATGATTCCGTTCAGGAACTGTACTTTTTGTGATAGAGAACAGGTACAGCGAATACATGTTTGATGTTATGTATAAGCTGGTCTAATGTAAATGTTCTCCTATAGGTTAAGTAGGATAGGTTTTCTTGTTATATAGACCACTAAGAAGCCTAAGCCTAATGTGCAAACACACCGGTCGCAAGTGTGTACTCATATAAAGCGAAATATTGATGTATAATTCACTAATACCAGTTAGTCTCGTATGTAAGAAAACAATTTTGTTACACAGTATCATATAGCTTTGAGCAAAACGTGATAGCTCATCACTGTCAAATTTTATACCATAGTCTCTAGCTATGTATCCTATGTACTTTGTGTCGAATAAAGGAACTGAACTGAACTGAACTGACATTCAGTACACGGAATTTTGGCTTCACCTTGGAGGAACGAACGAATATGGAGTGGAACAACCGTGTAAAAACCCTGTCGGTGAGTGAAGCCAAAATTCCGTGTACTGAATGTCAAAAAAGTGTACCGAATGTCAAAAGCCAGGCGTATTATGTGTCAAACGAGAAACGACCGGGAAATTTAAAGTGCAGAAGAGGTTATTTTGTGCTTTTTTTGCTTAAATGATGGTTGTAAGGTGTAGTTTTTATGTTTAAATGTTGTCTTAATTTCTAGAAAGGGCTAATATGTATATATTTAGGTCATTTCGCGGAAAATACTATTGAAAAGTGCTTAAGAAGTGTTTCATGCCTGGCTACAAAAATGTGTAGATTTACGGGATCTTACGTGCTTTGTTTTCACAAGTAGGTACTTAAGAAAACTATATTTAGTGATTTCGTGTCATAAAGTTGCGTATAAATGATCAAATTTTGTGCGAAAATATCATTCTTAACTGAAGAGATTTTCCCTCCAGAAGAATTGTCAGATATGTGGAAATGGGGCCAGAGTCGTCGCCATACAGATTTTTATGATAATGGGATAATGCGTAATCAAGATTGATTGATAGAAATATTATTTACTTAATACTTTCTTTTTATTTTATTATACGTCAGTGGTTAGACGGCAAATATCACAAATATTTAAAAATAAATTAAATTCATGATGGAGTGTTCTGAATTGTTTCAATCATTAAATTAAAGGTAAGACTGCAATCGCTGTCGCTGTCTGAAGTTGGCTGCATTTAAAAATTTTTTCACATGTGTTTGTCTGCATTTGTGGAATAGATTTAAAACAAATACCTTTTTCATGCTAAGACAAGCAACAATTTGTGTAGTATGTAAAAATCTTTAGTCAATAGGGAATTTGTAAAAGGAAAATTTTCAGTCAGAAGGCAGTTTGTAAGAATTGCCGCCAACTTCATGTCAGTCTGCGACAGCGATTGCAGTTGACCCAAATTAAATATGAAAGTAATTCACGAACTACTATATGGAACGTTATAACAAAAAATACCTCATTGACAATCGGCACTGACAGTTGTCTTTGACATCCAGACGGTTCAAGTGCGTTTGATTCTGTCTGGATGCTCTTTAAAGAATTTTTCTTAAATCTGAATTTAGCAACACTTGACATTTCAGAAAATCTGAATATAGCAACACTTTGTCTTGAAGAATCTTAAAGATTCTGAATTTAACAACACGCCCTTTTTATTCCACAACTGTGACATCTACCTTTTGAAGTTGAAATTCTCCGTGGGTGTGTTTCTTTATTCATTCGGAATATTCGGAACGCTCAATGAGCGTTTCTTTATTCGTTTACAGTATTCCGAACATTCCGTTCCGCGTTTCTTTATTACTTCGGAATATTTCGAACGTATTCTTTTTGTCCCGTCTCAGGAGGTGGAATTAAAGGAATACGCTGCTGTCAATCAGTCGAGTAAACTTGAGTTACGCTGCTGTCACTTATGAATAGTGCAAAATATAAATAACCTGAGCTGAACTGCAGGAGCCGCAATGGAGCAAAATACTTGTAAGTAATGTTAGGACCAAATAGAGGGTAATTTATATTATTTGTTTGATATATTTTAGTCGAAACAGGACTAAAGTGGACTCCAGGCGACATAAAATGTCTAATAGACATTTATGAAAAAAAAATTAGTCGCTTCGAAACGATGCAGAAGAAAAAAGTGTGTGAAGAGATAGCAATAGATATGCAAAGAATTCGCCTCAAGTGTTTCACGGGTGAGCAATGCAGTGGAAAATGGAAAGGGCTGAAGACTATGTACAAAAAAATTAAAGACCACAATAGCGTAAGTGGCAACAGCAGAAAGAATTGGGAGTATTTTGAAGATATGGACAAGATATTATATAAACGGCCAGAAATAAATCCTCCAGCCACATGCTCAAGCATGGATAACGCTGTTGAAGTTTTTAATACAGCAGAAAACTATTCCTTTATGGATGTAATAGAAGTGACCCCCGATAATTCGTCCGAAGGAAGCGCTCCTCTTTATAAGAGTGTGTCCAGAAAAAGAAAAGCCAGCGATGAGGAGGCAGCCAGGCAAAAAAGACACCAAGAAAAAATGGAAAGGGCTGACAAATTCCTGAATTTATTTGAAAAGCTGGTAAACAATCTTAGCAAAGATAAGTAAGAATATTTTAATAATTAAATTTATATTTTGTTATTTTAAATTGTTTTGCCACGGAGGCGTTTTTTTTTTTGGTTTATTTATTTATGATCTAGTATTAAAGTTGAATGCCATGGAGGCGTTATTTTTTGTTTAATTATTTATGTTCTAGTATTAAGTTTGAATGCCACGGAGGCCTTATTTTGTGTTCAAGTATTTATTTACAAATATTAAGTTTCAATGCCACGGAGGCCTTATTTTGATTTTAATTTTTTATTTACTAGTAGGAAGTGTTAACTTCACGAAGGCTGTTTATTTTACTTATGGCAATTTTATATCACACTTATGTTCCTTGAAATGTGCTATGTAATTAAGAAAATGTGATATTATTGTTACTCACAAAAGAGCTGTTAAAAAAAGACTGTTTATAACTTTATAGTATTTATATTTGTAAGAAAAATCAAGTAAATATATTTTTATATCCTATTTCAATAATTTTTTAAATCTTTACCTTCGTATAATAAAAAACTTAAACTATAATACAGATGCAATTCTGTTTCTCTTAGCCTCAACTTCAGGTTCACTGTTTTCTGATGTATTTGCAGGAGTAAAATCTAATTCTTCTACGAATTCAAAGTCGAATTCATCATGTCCTTTCTGGCATAAATTGTGCAAAATGCAGCAGACTATGATAATTAGGGGAATAAGTTCGGGCTTTCTAGTTTGCAATCCTTGAAGTCTCCTAAATCGGCATTTCAATAAGGCGAAACTTCTCTCTATTACGACTCGGATGTGGGAGTGAGTTTTATTATATTTTTTTTGTTCCTCGGTCAAACTCCCATTATCCTTAAATGGAGTCAATAGGTACTTTTTTAAGCCATACGCTTGATCACCTAAGATGTGTAGATTATCTGGTATCACCAACGAACCTAAGATATTAATAACCTAGTTAAAAATTAAAACACCTTTCAATATTATCAAACATACCATCTGTAATCCTTTTATATAATTTGGAGCGACGAAAAAGGCACGAGTCGTGGATAGAGCCAGCTTCGCCTGCATAGCAATCTAAAAATATCATGTTCTCATTGCAAACTGCTTGCAGAAGAACCGAGTGATATTTTTTCCGGTTTATATAGGAATTTGGATTTAATTTTGGAGCTGGTATGGGGATGTGAGTACCATCTATACACCCAATTACACCGGGGAATCCTGTTTTCCTTTGGTAAAAGTTTGCAGTACTGCAAGCTTCCTCCTGATTTGGCCACCGAATAATTTGGTTGTCGAAGTTGACTTGCAGTATCAACTTGCATATAGCAAATACTGTTGTCCAACATACTTTCTTTGCTATTCCGAATCTATCTGCAATAGAACTGAAAAATATTTACTTTAGGCGTGTTTTGAAGATATTTTGTTAAAATACCCACCGGAAGCATTCGGTATTACCAAGATACCAAAGAGTTACTAATATTTGTTTCTCTAAATCTATAGGGGGTCTGCCAGGTCCCACATCATTGTGCCTTGACTCAATAAGACGCACGGCTCTATATAGAGTATTAAAAGATTCTGGAGCAAGCCGAAAATGGCTGTTAAATTGCTTATGATTAAAACGAGGTATTGTATCCTCGAAAAACCCGGTGTTTTTCGGTACAATTACTCTTTATGGTAACTCGTCCTCATCATCGCTATCAGTATCAAAAAGTAACCTCCAAGCTTCACTAAGTATAGGTAAAAACATTTCTGCATCCATTTCAACTGCTGGCGGAACAAATAAATGTCAAAATGTCATTCCAAGTTTTCCAAGTCGTTTCTTTATTCATTCTGTACTGTATATTCCGTGAAAATTCCATTCGTTCTCTTCTGTGCATGGAATGAATAAAGAAACACACCCCGTATGTTTTTCATTCAAATTTGAAACGGGATACGGACCTCTCGTTCTTTACGATTCTAAAACCCGGTATGCTTTTACCAAATAATTTCTTGGTCTATACAAAACAAATGGAAAAAACCGCTCAAGAAATGCTCCAAAGAATTTCTTTCCGTTGCGGTTGTCAAAGTGGTATGTCCAAGTAAAAACTTATTAGTTCTAAGTTTTCAAGTTGTCTGATTCTGATTCTGATTTTCTTTATTTCGGCACTCTAGAGGTATCCAATGTTATACAGCCAGCGATTGCACTTATATGCTAATGTATGAGCTAAAATATGTGGCTCAAGGTTCTTGTGATTGTACAATTTTTCTTACATCCCTGTTGGATCGATAAGCTTACAATATAATATGCCTTCTCAGTAAGGGGAAGGTATTACTAACCCCTTTACAGAAGTGCTTATTTTTACCCATGATGTGGTAAGCATTCATGCTTTACATACTCTACACCGCTTTTGAAAGCAATACAAAAAATGATATAGTGAATCATTACGAGTAATGGCTCGAAAAAGGCGTTTTATATAATTAATTATATAAGCAATTGTTTATTAACTTAAAGGATGCTAAAAAATAAAAACATATTGGAATGAATTCAAAATCATTTTTAATTTTCAATTTTTACTTCAAATAATTTTTTATTATGGAACACATAACAAAATAAAATTCATTAATAAAAAAACTTTATAAAAAGAAAACAATCTTCATACACTGTTTGCAAGGTTGATCAATACTTTTTTCTTCGTTATCGTTATTTTTTTTTCTTTTTTTTTCGAGGCAGGTCCTTTTATAGTATTGTGCTTTATGGAGTCTAAAGGCTTCTTTCAACTGGGTCACGTAATTTTGCTGCGATACACAGGTTGTTTTAACCGCTTCTGAATAATTAAAAAGAAACAATTTGGGAAAATTAAAAACTAACTCAAAATACATATAAAGAAAGAATTACTTACGGTAAAAGATGTTGTTGAGATGAGTATATCTTTTAAAGCAGTTTTTGTTATGTATACCATCATAGTTAAAATTTAATATTATTTCTTCACTTATAAGCCCCTTCAGATTTTTTTTAAGCCTCCATTTTTTAATATTTTTTGAACCACTAATATCTGTAAATATGTATATGTTTTAATTTTTTTTGGAGTATGTACATATCAGAGGTTATATTTACCATATCTTTTCCATCTACTTTGGATTGAGCAAGATCATTTTCCAGATTTACCAAGTCTCTCTTATTTTTAAGAGGAAATAATTGTAAAATATTTTCCTCAATTTTTGGAGCTTCACAAAATTTCTTAATTAAAACTGTATGCTCAGCCAAAATATCCCCAATTTTATTGTTATGATTAATTATTCTGCCTAATGTAGAAAGTAATCAGCGTTTCATATGGTTATATTAACAATTATCTTATATATATAATTCTTCTGTACTCGTGAATGTCACTGAACTCCTTCTAAACGGCTTAACCGATTGTGATGAAATTTTTGGTGTGTGTTTGAGTGGCACCATGTATTATTTAGATTTACAATCGGACCCGGTAGAAGCCACTAGATGGCGCTGCAATACATCACCCTAGTAACAATTTTTGTTGGCATTTAGAAGGGCCGCAAACCTCATAACGGTTGGCCAACAGTTAAATTTGTCGCACTTTTTTGCAATCGGGCCCACAATCATTTTCAACGTAGGCTCCATGCCATTTACTACGATGGGCCATCTAGTTATTTCTTTTCTTAGGGCCTACAGTCGAATCTCTATAATAAACCAACAGTAGGCAAAAAGTTGGATGCTATATGTACTTATGGTTTTCACCCATCTAATCCAGGGGTCTTATTCCTGAATACGATTCCTTTCATATTGTATCGTAAATACAGTGAATTTTAAAATAAATTTTTTTTTTCACTGGCTTCTAGGTTCTGTTTTGTTTTGGCTTGAATGTCATTTAACTGAGAATGTACTGTATTTACGATACGACTTAAACCGAATCGTATTCAGGAATATGCCCCCAAAATCTAGATAAGAAAAAATTGATTGAATTATATACGCTTTTTTCTATAATAAATAATAAACATTTTCATTAAGGTTTCTTTCAATTTATTGACATATTAACATATTAACATATGGCATGCAAATAAATGTATTCTCTTCATTAAAATTGGGTAAAAGTAAACACTTCTTATTTAAATCAGAAGACCAAATATTTTTCTTTTCTTGACAACTAACTTTGTAAATACCTATTTTACTGCTTTCTATAGGTTCTTTAAAAAAGTCAGCCTTCTCTAAAAAACAATCACAATGCAATTTATAAAAAGAAGAATCAGAAACCTCCTCAATAAACTTAACAATAACAATATCTCCACTTAAAGTATTAAAGCAAGAGTCAGCCAATGAAGTACTTAAAATACAATTGCTTGTCAAAGGTATAGATCTTATTACTCCACCTCGTTTTTTTACAGTAATTGGTTTCTGTGTCTGTGTTTCAGAATAACAATTTTTTCTTTCTCCTAATCTTTTAGCTACCTGCTCTAAAGGGAGATTATGTGACCGAACCATTCGTTTAATTTTAGTCATAAAATTTTCAAATGGGAATGATGAAAAGTTATCCAATTGGCCAAAATTAAAAACATCTGCTTCTAGATGCAAAAGATTGTGGAAATTATATATAAGAAGCTCTTTACAATAAAAAACTGAAACATTACGATCAAAGCAATTTAGCAAATCATTAGCATTGTAACTATGAGCTACCAGTAAAACACGTTGTTTACTTTACAATATTTTATTAAATAAAAACTGCGTCGTACATCACGTCACTCGTCGGAATGATGAAGAAGGAGTGAGTGCAGCGTCGTGTCTTCTTCTTCTCGTCGGCGTCGTATCTTCTTCTTTAATGCGTAGTATGGCACTTCCGATAATTTAAAGTTGTTGAACTGTTTATATGAACGCCACAGTACTCCCTCCCCAGTGACCTTCAAGAGTCACGTTACAAATCGAGACGATCCGGGAAGCGAACGATGCGGCCGGATTTTGTTCTTGCAGATAAATTTGTTGGGACAGGCAACTCCTGTTCGGACGGTCTCGAAACCTCAGGAAGCGATGACTCTTTTGTTGCCGATGATACGGATGGTCAGTCATCATCAAGCAACAGGTATGCTGGCTTCAAACGGTCGATAGCCACAACTGTGTCGCGGCCACGGACACGGACGACGAAATGTTTGTCCGATCTTTTCACGACCTGAAACGGACCCTCATAAGGCTGCTGTAGAGCCGGTCTAACAGCATCCCTTCTGATGAAAACGCTGGTAGAAGTAGCAAGGTCTCGGTGAACGAACGTGGGTTTAGAACCATGTCGTGTAACGGGCTTCGGACGAAGAGAGCTGAAATGCATTTTAAGTTTATTAACAAATTCACCTGTGGCAGCCTGTGAAGAAGACGGTGCCAGGAATTCTCCAGGTAGTCGCATAGTCTCGCCAAACACCAGTTCTGCTGCTGTAGCGCCAACGTCTGGCTTGAAGGCAGCGCGCATACCCATTATAACAACTGGCAGGGCATCAGTCCAACTATCGGACTCGTAACACTCGATAGCCGCTTTAAGCTGACGATGTAGACGTTCGACCATACCATTAGCCTGAGGATGGTACGCCGTGGTGCGAAGATGAGTATATCGAAACTGCCGATTGGTGCTTTCGTATGACGACCGACCTTCGATCGCTGGCACGAGACGCAAGCCTTAGCCCATGTGATGCAATCGTTTTGCATCGATGGCCAGAAAAATCTCTCTGAGACGAGTCTTGCCGAAGCTTTGGGTCCGGGATGACTAAGACCATGAAGGGTATTGAAGACTCGTCGACGAAGTTGATGTGGGACGAACGGACGGGCTACGCGAGTAGAAACATTGCAGAAAATTATTTTATCCTCGAATGGCATCTTGGTCAATCTCTCGTCGGATTCGGACTCCAGAATGTGACGAAGCTCTGGGTCCTGCGCCTGAGAAGCATCAAGTTCGTCGGCGGTCACAGGATCAGCAGCCTCCACGGCTTCCACTGTCGACAGCATGTCCGCAACGATGTTGTCCGCTCCAGGAACATGACGAATGTCGGTTGTAAATTGTGAAATATAATCAAGATAATTAAATTGTCGTGGCGAGCATTTCTCAGGCTTTTGTTTGAAAGCAAAAACATAGGGCTTGTGGTCAGTAACGATGATAAACTGACGACCCTCAATCATAAAGCGAAAATGCCTGATGGCAGAGTAGACGGCTAGAAGCTCGCGGTCGTAGGTGCTGTATTTTCGTTGCGCCTCGCTAAACTCTTTTGAGAAGAAAGCGAGTGGTTGCCAGCCTCTTTGTGATTGCTGTTGGAGGACTGCGCCCATTGCGGAATCAGACGCGTCCGTGAAGAGTCCCCAAGGCAGCGAGGGATCCGGGTGTGAAAGAAGCGTCGCGTCCGCCAGCGCCCTCTTACAAGAGTCGAAAGCAGTCACGAGCGTCTGGGTCCACTCGATTGGTTGTTTCTCGCTGCACCTTGGTCCCCCAAGACACCCGTTGAGTGGGGCCAAGAGTCTCGAAGCTGCAGGAATAAATCGCCTGTAAAAATTCAGCGAACCAAGGAATCTTCTAAGTTGCTTAATCGTCGTGGGTCGAGGGTAGTCTGCAATTGCCTTAATACGGGATACAGGTGGGCGAATACCTTCTGCAGAGATGGTGAAACCCAGAAAGTCTATCTCAGATACACCGAAGACACACTTTCCCATGTTGACGACAACCCCATAATGCGTTAAGCGTTGAAACAGGGCATGAAGGTGGTCGAAATGCTCCTGCTCAGTTGTAGATGAAACCAATATATCGTCAAGATACGGAAAACAAAAGTCAAGACCAGTAGTGACCTCATCGATAAAGCGCTGAAAAGTTTGCGCAGCGTTGCGGAGGCCAAATGTCATAAATGGGAATTCAAATAACCCAAAAGGTGTGACAACTGCAGTTTTCTGAACGTCCTCAGGAGCGACGGGTATTTGATTAAAGGCACGGACCAAATCGATTTTGGAAAATATTTGCTTTCCTTTAAGGTTGGCGGTACAATCCTGGATGTTGCGTGGCGGATAGTTATCCGGAATTGTTCTGTCGTTCAGCGGCCTATAATCACCGCATGGTCGCCATCCACCGTCCTTTTTAGGTACTAAATGTAATGGCGCAGACCAGGGGCTCTTCGAACGCCGCGCAATTCCCATCTTCATCATAGCGTCGAACTCTCGTTGAGCAAGCTTGAGTCTATCTGGGGCCAATCTCCTTGCCTTGCAACTGATAGGAGGGCCAGGTGTGGTCGCGATTCGATGGACAGTCGAGTGTTTGATCTCTTTGAATGAACCGTGGGGTCTCGTGAGGTCCGGGAATTGCTTAATTAGCGAAGCAAATTTGGAGTCGTGCTCTGTAACTGATCTTACGTGCAAGGCTGATGTACTTGAAACAGAGTTGCAGAGCATAGACATGTCTGTTAACTTGTCGATGAGTTTGTGTTGACGCAAATCAACGAGTAAATCAAAATGTTTGAGAAAGTCAGCACCAATAATCGGGTTGCTAACGTCAGCGACCACAAACCTCCAAAGAAAATCACGGCGAAGTCCCAAATTCAAGGACAAATGCACAAATCCGTAAGTGGATATAGCTGAATTGTTTGCAGCAAACAGAGTGTATTCTGACTTGTCTGACCAACGATCAAGAAATCGACGAGGATAAACGCTGATGTCTGATCCAGTATCGACAAGAAACTGGACTTTCGAGGCTTTGTCCGCTATGAAAAGGCGGCTACGGCTAGCCGGATCACGCGCCGCGCTCAGTGACCCAGGGGGGCGTTTTTTGCAAAATTGCAGGGCTTTCTGCAGGTACGGGCCTGCGAACCAAACTTCTGGTGATACCAGCAAAGCGAATCGCGGTCGCGGGACTCTCCTAACTCGGGTGAACGAAATTGCGATCGTTGACGCGACCTCGAAGTAGGTCGCTTTTGACCATTAAAGCGAATGGGTTGAAATGTACGGCCTCGCGAAAGAATGGCCGCCACTTGTTGAGCAACTTCGTTAATTGACGGGGTGGGGTGTGGGCCGGCGGTCGTTGTAGGTACTGTTACCGCAGATAACTTGGCCACCTGGTGTCGCGGCACCAAGTCGAACACTGTATCGGCTAATGAGCCCAGCTCCTCGAGGTCTTCGTCCTTTTTTCGGGTTGCCAAGACCGTTTGCAGAGGCTCCGGAAGCCGACTGACCCAGAGAGCTCTAATAAATGTGTCAGAGACTTCTCCCCGCGACAGACGCTGCAATTCGCGAAGCAGTTGCGACGGCCTTCTATCGCCGAGCTGCTCCCTTTCGAGCATCTGCTTGATGTCGTGGTTCTGTGTCGGCGCCAAACGGCTGATCAGGCGCTCCCGTATTAGTGTGTATGGCCTATCATCGGGCTTAAATGACCTAGTAACGATATCTCTTACCTCCCTCATTTGTCCTACCTCCAGGTTGGCCAAGACCTGTCTATACTTGGTTGCCTCCCGGGAAATTCCAGCCATTTCAAACATCGACTCCATTTGGATGAACCATAGCTCGGGTTCGTCAGTCCAGAACCTCAGTGGGCCGATTGAAACTGCCTGCACCGCTGCGGCTGGGATGGCGGCAGCTGCAGCCACAGCCGCCTCAGGCCGATCCTGCGCCCGCTCGGGAATATACTGATCCGCGTTGGCGACGGGAGGAATTTCGTTTTCGATGTTCATTCCGAGCGCGAGTCACAAAATTGCACAAGAAATTCGGCGCGAAATCGCTGCGACGTCGGGTCGCTGAAAAACACTGTTCGTGGGGCTCCTCAGTTGAGTCACTCGGGACTTCGCACGAAACCGCTACGACACGACGCCGAAAAACACTGTTCGTGGGGCTCCTCAGTTGAGTCACTCGAGATTTCGCACGAAACCGTTATGACGCGACGCCGAAAAACACTGTTCGTGGGGCTCCTCAGCTGCGTCACTCGGGTGGCTTTTAATGAAACCGTAAATGTTCGCGGGGCTCCTCGGTGGAGTCGCTTAATGTTCGTGGGGCTCCTCGGTGGAGTTGCTCGCGTGGCTTTATGAAACCGCTAATGTTCGTGAGGCTCCTCGGTGGAGTCGCTTAATGTTCGTGGGGCTCCTCGGTGGAGTGGCTCGCGTGGCTTTATGAAGCCGCTAAAAAATTTGTGGGGCTCGTCGGTCGAGCCGGAAATGTTCGTGGCGCTCCTCAGTGGGCCGCTCGTCGGGGTCACCAATGTAACTATGAGCTACCAGTAAAACACGTTGTTTACTTTACAATATTTTATTAAATAAAAACTGCGTCGTACATCACGTCACTCGTCGGAATGATGAAGAAGGAGTGAGTGCAGCGTCGTGTCTTCTTCTTCTCTTCGGCGTCGTATCTTCTTCTTTAATGCGTAGTATGGCACTACAGGTCCTAAGTATAAAAGAAAAGAACGAAATTCTGTCGCTTTCCAATATTTGAATAACTTTAATGTCCGGGGTCGCCTTGAAAACTCTTTTGGATAGTGGTAATTCTTGATTTCTAGCAATCTTTCTGAAATTTTGTTTATACTTAAAGCATTAAGTTTACATTTTTTTGGTCCATTATCAACCCAAACTCGAATAAGCTTTTTCATAACGCCTAGGCAAATTAAGTGCATATAATCCAAAGGAGTTTGTGTCACTAACCCTATATCTAGTTCTGTAAGTATACTTCTAAATAATTGGTGGTCTTCGTAATCTTGGTTATTAAATTCAACATCAGTTCTAAGATTTAAGCTAGGTGTGTACTGCCATGTAGTTCTACCAATATATATGTATACCCTCTTGTTTACATTTCTCACAAGCAAAAAGAGAATTATGCGATTTAATACACTTTAGAAAAGCTCTAGCCGGCGCGTCGGCTATAATGCAACTCACTCGGAAGGTGAACTTTTTCTTATCAATTGTTATACCATTTTTTTCTAAATACGCACATTCATCCACAAAGGGACGAAGATAGTTATTTGAATCATTTGGTTTAGATTCGCCATAATAAATAGCTACAATGAAAGGTGTTTTATTGACCGATTGGTCTAATATACATAAAATAGGCCAAAACGAATTAGTTGTACTGGAATGTACCGGCAAACCATCAACATTAAGAGTTACAGATAAACATGCATCCCATTTAATTTGGGAAACTTTTTTATTTACTAAAGGATAATTTTTCGACACTAATCCAGCTGAAGCTCTTTCTAATATATTAGCTTCAAGCCCAAAATATATGAAAGAGCCACCAGCACATTTCTGAACATTAATAAACTTTGGAGTATGTAATAGTGTCCGCGAATCACTTGGTAAAAATGGATGATACAATCTTAAAAGCTTTAATAAATCATTAAGAGCGGTGTGTGTAATATTGTGTTTATGTGACCATAAAATTAACGATGAAATTAAGTTTATGTATTGAGGTATATCAGCATGAACAATTTCAGAACCAGCAGATGGAGACAAATTAGGTAAATTATTAAGATCAAGAGGCAAACATAGATTGGTAGAACTATGTTCGAAATAACTACTATTATCAAATGGATTAAAATTTACTTCTGAAGCAATATTTACTCGTAGACTGTCCTTGATTTTCTTCTCCCTCTCTGCCACATGCCGCTGCTTAGTTCGTTTGGAAGTAGCTGAATATTCTTTCCATGAATTACTGCGTAGTGTTCCTTCTTCTCTCTCGGCCTCCATCCCTGTCTTTAGAAAACCTGAACCAACTTGAAATAGTGGCCAGAATTTCCGCATCCGTAGCACTCTCTGCCACTTTATTTCTCCGCACAGCACCTGCAATAATGAAATAAAGTACCTGGATGACCGAGCTTGCTCGGAAGAGTTAAAAAAAATACCTGGGCCACCGAAGCGAACATAATAAAATCAAACTTTGATCGGGAAATGATCAGAAGAATAAAATGCAATCAGTTTGTATTAGAGGCACACATTAAAATACAATTACTATACAATTTTAAGTAATATCCAAATTTAAATTTTCGGGGTTGTTTTGAAAATTGTCTTAAACGAGATCCACATTTAAAACAGTTGTGTTGTTTAGAACCTCTTTCCACACTATATTTCGAGTGTGACGTGGATTCTCATATGGTAATAATGCTTTTAAAGCACTTGGCCTCTTTACTCTGGAAAACGCCACATACAGCATACCATGCATAAAAACAGATGTTTTCAGGTCAACACCAACAAGTTCAAAAGTTTGACCTTGCGACTTGTGCACTGTAATAGCGAAAGCAGCTCTTATTGGAAATTGGTGTCGCTGTGACATACGTCGTAGTTGTTCCTCCAATCGTTTTTTTCTTGTCTCACTATCCTCAGAATTTCGTCGCAATTGATCACGTTCTCGTAAAGCTTCCAAATTAACCAAATGTTCTGACTGTATAACTTCAGACATTAACTGTATACATCTTTCCTTAGCGGCACGAATTGGGCGTGTCCAAGACGTAGATTGGTTTTCTTGATTCGAAATAGGATTATGTCGTACGTTATTTATAGCATTACTTTCATTAGCGGATCCAGATCTTGAATTTTCAGGTTGAGTAGTTTGAAAATTAAAACGTGGGCGTTTACGAGGCATTATAATATTTCCTACGAAGCACAATTACATTAATTACACCTCAAAAATGTGTCAATAATTCTGGCCAATTTGATTGTATATCGATAAAACACTGATGTTCTGTAAAAATACTATAATCAGACATTTTTCGATCAAATCTTTGACATGACGGTTAGAAACTACGCATAAAGTAGCGCCATAAAAAGGTACCTAAATCCGCAAATAAGAATACAAAAGAACAAAAAATAAAAACTAACAAAATCTTGCGGAATTCGAACGCGTGCTCTCTGGACTGGCAGACCTAAGGTCTAACCACTGGGCTATTGAAAAGACGGTTGGACAACTATATAAATATTGCTTATATAATAGTATAGGATAGGATAATTTGTTTAGCTATGGAGCCGTGTGGCCTATAATACTAAAAAACAAAAAATAAAAAATAAAAAATTAGAGAACTTTTCAGGATTCGAACCCGCGTCCTCCAGCGTGGCAGACCTACTCTCTACCCACTGAGCTATTCAGAAGTCGATTCCTGCGGTGAAATTAAAATTCATATTGCGCGGGCAAGTCAAGCTTATTGCTTTGTGCGTGAATACACGGAGAAAAAGATGTTTCCCAGAAATGAGACCTAGCTAGATCGATTTTTCGCCCCGGTAAATCCCTATATTGTAAATTTCATCGAAATCGTTAGAGCCGTTTTCGAGAACGTGATGGCAAATATATATATATATAAATATTGCTCGTATAATAGTATAGGATTATATTAAACTTTTGTCATTACTTATGTTTTATTTATATGCATTATTATATCTAGCTTTGCACAGACATTAACTGTAAGTGTGAAATAGATAAACTTCAAAATATAGAAAATATTAACTAAAATACATAATCAATTATTTATATCCTGTTTTTCCACCTACCTTTTATCACGTTCATCAATCTATAGTCTTTCAAGGGAATTTTGCTGTTTTTCCTGTCCAATTGCATTTGAGAGCAAGAGCGTTCGTGAAAATTCTTTCGAGGATTCGGCGTACAATTGTGGCTGTTTTATTGCCACCCACATAGATTAAGTAATTTTCCTTATTTATAAAGAATTTTTGTTAATGTTTCTATCTAAATACAATGTTTTAAAAAAGTGGTTTGCAGGACTTAGGAAGATGTTTAACTTAATTTTTCCCTCTAAATTAAGAATCCAATATATTAAATACTTTTCACTCAACGTCCAATTAAATTCCAGAATATAAAGAACACCGAAATTGTGATAGAACTATATTTCTATATTTTGAAGTTTTAGATGTTATATTAGTATGTATATAGATATTACTATGTGTAAAAAAATTATATCATAGAAAAACACTCCACTTACTAACACTACTTCATTTCCCTCAATTGAAAGCCAAATCTCCAAGTTCTTGAGGTCCTCAATATGATTACACGGAACTGTGATGTTGTTAGGCAAAGAAGCTGGTGGTGTCGAAGTTGAAGTTGGTAGCCGGATTAAAATCTCATTTGGTGTTTCTCTCAATTCTTTAATTTCTCCCTCAATATGAGCAAGATGTTTAGCAATCACATCTATAATGAAAACTCTATAAATATAATCTTATGTACATTGGATGTATTGCCAGATTTCTTAGCTCACCTAGAGAATTATTTACTTCGCATAAAGTAAATTCCTCCTTCAATTGTTTTGTTGCTGACGTCAATGAAGTACCCAATGGACCTTAAATTTAATATTTATTTTAGTATCACATTAATTCCCAGACTAAGGAATAACTAACTTAAAATAATGTAAGTAGATTTACTGTGCATTAATAGTGTAATTAACTGATATTTACGTTTACTTATAGTTATATTCAAAGGCATTTGTTAGAGCAGCTTATCAGTGGAACAAAAACGAAATAAAAGTATGGAACACATTGAATTTGAGCCTCACGGATTTTGATAATACTTTGTAGGTGTGTTAATGTGTACATTAGCAGTCAAACTTGCACTTCCCGAGATATTTAATTTTAAAATTTCGAAAACATTTCACCACCACGATTTTTGCATATTCCCACGAAATTTCATTGCAAATTATATAAATAAAGAATTAAAAAATTAGAAATTGACTTATTGACAAATATTAAATCGAAGTGAAATAAATTTTTTTCTACTTTCGGAGACAACATTTATAATTTATAGGTTTTACTATAATTTTTACTAGGAAATTGTGGGAACATGGCTAAATTGTGACGGAAAACTATCACTCTTCAGACTTCTAAAGGTAAATATAGTAGGAAATATAAACAACCGACAATTTTTTTTTTACATTACATCCATCAGTTTTGTGCCTTAATAGAAATTACTACAAAGTTTAATAAAAATCCGTAAAGACACCATAAACTCAATTTATGCCAAAAATACTGACAGAAATTGGGCAATATACTTACTGATATTTATTGCAGTTAATTCCACTGCTGCGTTTGATGTGGAGTGCGAAGATTCACTCGAGGGAGAATCTAAAGAACAACAAATCGAAAGAAAACTTTACTGTAAGCAAAAACGACGGTTTTGGAAATAATTTAACGCGATAATTTTTTTTACATATTTTTATCGTAAATTTTTACTTACCGATATACTGGCCAGGCAAAAGTGTAAGCGTAGAGGTTCTGGATATAGATTTAAGTGATTCCGTACCTGTAGATAAGGAAAAAACTTTTTAGATCACACAGATTTATTAACATATCAGCAATAAGTTTATTTTATCTCTAATAACTCGCTTCCAATAAATGACACTTACCAAATAATGAAGAGCTTCTAGAGATAGATTTAGGTGTTTGTTTACCTGTACCACAGATAAATAACTATACAGATGTCGCATGCCATGTTAAAAAAAGAGGCACGCTAGCAACATTTCCAATAGCCAAGTAAATCGTCCTCATAGCCAAGTTTGTAGCCAGACTCAGCCAAGTAGGTTGCTAGATATTATTGCAACTTACGTCACAATTGAACTGAAGGAGCGAAAGAAATGGAAATATACAGATATAGGAACATTAGAGCAGTTAGAGAATCTATGAGCGAGCTCATAAGTTATATACAACTTTTTTAATACGGCACGAGAAGAAGAAGAGTAGTGTCGGGGTTAGCAGACTTGCTTATCACGCAAGGCGCTCGGGTTCAATCCTTCCTCGGTACGTAGATTTCGATGCTACTTTTTTATTTTTCTATATATTTTCAGCCTGTTTTTGTGCAGTCTTGAAACCAGCTGTACTCCTTGTAAAATAAGCAAATTTTCAAGTAAATTATAAATATCGAAAATCTAAAATCCTCCAACAATAAAATTTCGCAAGTCGCAGTCCAAAGAAGGAAAAAGTCTAGTTCTGCGAATTGATCAAATACAAGCGAACCATTATATTTTTCCCTCGTTCGCGCTTCACTAATTTTTCTAGTATGCGTGAATAATCCCCTTTCGTATTCTCTTTCCCTTTTTCTGATCAGTGTATATTGACGCAGAATAGGATGGAACCACTGCAACATTGAAATTCCCTTACGCCTCACTTTCATTCAAGTCGGCGCCCACGAACACCTCGCTGCTCTCGTGTCCTGACGCTCGATCAAGTGGGCAAGTGCAGAGGCTCCAAATTCGATTCATATTGCTGAAACATCTTCACCCGAACTTGTTTATAACGACAGGAGCAGAAATGCGTTCTCGTTTTCCTATGCCGAGGCAACATCTGTATAGTTATTTATCTGTGCCTGCACATACAAAAAAAAAATGTTTTTAACCTCAACTTTATAAAACAACAGCGTTGAGATTTGTTAACATACCAGTAACAAAAATGTTTTTCTTTGGAGGAGCAGGATATTTCACTTGCACTTGTTCTTCAGTGTCTTCAGAAGCATCGCTGTCAAAAGTGATTTTTCTAATTTTCCTTTTTTTCTTTTTTTCGGGCCCCTCTTCCGACTCAGTTGCCAATTCTGACTCACTTTCAGCCTGTCTACACTTTTGACGAGCTTTAGTCAAATCATTTGGAAAAAAATTCCTCTTTATGCTGCTGTCTCTCTGTTCACGCTTTGCAAACTATAACGCATGTATGAGGAAAAAAAGTAAAATTTTAAAATCTAACAACGGTTGTGTTATATAATGCGTAAACCGGAAAGTTGAGCTCTTATACATCTTGAAATAACATTCTCGAAAATTAAACTTATGATACACATGGACATTTAAAATACAAATATGTATGTACATATAATACATATATGTATGTACATTGACAATACGGGTTCGTGTTACGTTGACCGTAATTTCTAATTGTTAACACTTACTTGTTTCGTAAAATGTTCGACTAATGCCATATAATTTCCAATTTTCATCGGGCATTATGTCTCCTTGCAAAGCTTTATTAAATTTGGTTATAATTTTGTAAGGCGGCCACATACATTCTTTTTTAAGGGGTGTTAGCCAATCCGCTCTCACAACACTTATCCCTCCACCACTGTCCTGTGATGCGTTAAATTCCACCACCTTATACATTTTTGGAATATTTATGGGTTTAGGTTATTCAAAACCAATTCAAAGGGTTGCTGAAAAAATCGGAAAGCAACTAGAGTACAGGAAAAAAACCAATTCAAAAAGTGTTAAATTTTTTTTGGTCTTCCTCTCAAATTTAGCAGTGATTAACTTGATAAAGTTTACACAAAAATCGGGCCTTATTATGAAAAACGTTTGATTTGTCGGCCATCGTCGTGATTTTATTAATCGTTCTTCTCTTTTTCCATAATTTTCTACGTGTACACCTAGTCCCCAGTATAAAAATCGGTTCGTTATACGTCGATTCATAGATACGTCGCTTTTTTTTTAAGGAAAATATATTTATTTATCTACAATCGAAATCTTCGTACTTACGTCGTTGCGTGCCAAAATATAGGAGAAGAAAATATTCTAAATTTTGCACGAAATTGTTCACTGAACTTTCAAAGGATTATCATTTATTTGTCATCTGTCGGTACATAATAAGGAAAAAATGAGCGATAAAATGAGCAAAATTCCAGACTTTTTAATCAAAGGGAATAGGAAAATTACATTAAAAACTAAGTTGGAAGTATTACGGGGTTAGGGATTGTCAAGAAATCGATTTTTTTTTTTCATTTTCTTGAAGTATGAAACCTCGGAAATATTGCCTGAAAATTTCAAATCAAGCCAACAAATAGTTCTCGATATATCCCGCATTTAAGGCCCAACTATAATATGCATAGCGCTCCGTGCGGAACGCTGTCAAAACCTGACGAACGGAGGCTTATGCAAACTTGACATTTCTTGACATTTTTCAAATATTCGGTGTGAGGAGAGTCTTCTTGGAGGTCATTGGTCAATGTGGCAGCCCTGCCGTGACCAAAAAGTCACAAATATTGTGACGCCCATTGGGCAAATTAAAATAACAACCAACCAACCAAATATTTAGTGTTGATATTTTTATACGGTTGCGAAAAAATGGAAGAGTTGGCTATTTTCAGTCGAAATGTCAGTTTGGCTATGCACAGCACGCTCGAGATCGTAGCTTGCATAGCCCGTGCATAGAGAAAAAAATTTGCCGAAACTGAACGAAACCGACGACTATTCTCATTGTGGTTTCAGAATAGGTTTTGTGGGTTATCGCACGTTTGCATAGAGTTCCACACGGAGCGCTATGCATATTATAGTTGGGCCTTTACTGAAGAGCTATCTGCAACGTGCTAATGAGAACATTAGAACGCGTTTTTCTCGAAACTACTTTTTCAAAGTCGGTGACAACTACATACATATAATATAATTCAAAAACTACTCGACGGATTTGATGAAATTTATACAGCTTGTAAGCATAAAAACTTGTCCTTGATCGAAGGATATTAATTTTCTCCAAAAACCTAGATTTTTTTTTAAACAATAAACTAATGTTTTTTTGCTTGAAAATCAGCGAGTAAACTTTCAGAAGCCGCCGTTTTGACAATTTTCAAAAAAAAAATTAAAATCTTCGATCAAGGACAAGATTAATTATCCAACTAATGATTCTCTTAATTTGATTGATTTCAGATGATTATGATTGTCACGGCAAAACACGACTTGTGGGACGTCCCACCAATATGGCGATAACTCTTTTAACAATTATTTCATTTTATTTAATCATTTTTTGGATATGCTCATTAAATCTATCTCGTTTTACGTCGCGATTTTCTCTCAAATTCATACAAAAAAACGAAAAAAAAGAAACAAAAGGAAGTAGAAACCCGTTAGGTCCCGTTAATCGGCGTCACCAGGATTAGAATCCCGTAATTTATCCACACCAGGAAGGAAATTTAGATTTTAAGCAAAACTTAATAAAATTTTAGTTTAATATACATATGTAGTTTAATATTCTTAGAATAGAAACAGAAAAAAACAAAACTTACCGACTCAATTCTACTTAGCAACAATCAAACTCAAAAAGTTTTAATTTACGCACTGCACTGTATAGGCACTTGCCACAACCACGTGATGCCTCAAAAATCTACCTTGCAATTCTTCAAAATTTTACAAAACTCAAAATGGGTGGACTTGAAAGAATTTACACAAAACAAACTTTCAACCGGATGATGCCAGAGGAGAACTGATTTTGTCTGCTACTGCTGATCACGATCTTCTTTCATCGGCTGCTGAGAGAAAACTAATAAACTGGGATATTCGCGCCCGCGCGTGTGTTCCAGTCCCACGCGGCCACGCCACGCGCCTTTTTTTATGTCATCATAATACGTCACTCAGTAGGAAATTGAGTTAAGATTGACGTATCAAACGCTGAGTGAGCGCATAAAATGATTTTAGAAGTAAAAATAAAGTATGTAAATGCACATGAGAGTCCTTTTAAGTGATTCTTCATAAAAAGTCTATAAACTTAAATCACTTTGTAATAATTTGGTGACTTTTTCGTGCTCACTTACGTCACAGAATATGTCAAACCTTAGAACAAAATTTATTAATCAAAACCTTGGAGGAACCAAGATCAAAACATATTTTCCTGGAAATGAAGAAATAGGTGTCGGTTATGAAAGAATTTTACTGATTTTATTTTTCTTAATTGCACACAAATTAAAAAATTAGAACAAACAAATCAGTTTTGTACCGTAAAAAAAATTGGAATGAACCAATCATGGCCCAACATTGGGAAATTGTTGCTGATTTATCTTAATAGATTTATTTCATTGTGATTTAAATGTAGGATCTGCCCTGGTTGGTTGATATTATATTGTTGTAAAATTGTTGTTTTTTACCCAACTATAGTTTTAGTTGGCCCTTCATTGAATATTTGTGGAAAAATTGTCAAAACTTTTTCTCGGTTGGCACTGTATTGGAAATTTGTAGGAAAAAACACTAACTATTTCCCAACCAATTCCCAACTGTTGAATACTGTTGGCCAACCATAAATGCTACTAGGGCAACTTCTATAACGTTTAACCGATCGTCATGCAAATTGGTATGTGCAGGTATTTCAACATGGTGAATATTTTAGCGCTATTCATTTTGTTATAGCTCGCCAATAGATGCACAAATACATGAACACGGTCAATATTTTAGCGCTATTGACTTTGCTATAGCTCGCCACTAGATGGCGCTGTAGTACATCAACTTGTACACCGTTTAACCGATCGCCATGAAAATTGGTACAATATAAGTAGATACTTGAACATGGTGACTATTTTCGTGCCGTCTTGCTATAACTGACACTAGATGGCGCTGCAGCACATCAACTTCTGTACCGTTCAACCAATCGTCGGGAGCGAAGAAAGACCGGGATGCCCGGGCGAAGCCGGATGCGGGACAGCTAGTTAATTATAAAGTCCTTACTTCTCAAATTCAATATTTCATTATTCTGTTTATTAACGAGGCAACGAAAAAGTATTGATAGATACTATAAAGTATTACAAAAATTACAAGGCCAGAGTTGAAAATGTTTGGACCTATTGTAGCATTCATTCTTCGGAAAGCACCAGGCAGTTGATTTTCGTCATTAGCACTATCCATTCTATTGATAAAGAAATTATTAACTCATAAGCTTGTTAAAGACTATGTTCACGTACATACGCTACTCCAAACAATTAAGGGAACAAAAAAAAAAAAAAAAAAATTTAAATTTAGCCTTTCCATCAGTATTTGCAAAAATGAGGTCGATTTACCAAAACAAGGGAAAAAGTCACTTTTTTTGGCTTTTTTAAAATTCAAATTACGGATATAAAAAAAATTTTTTTTTAATGCCTTGACAGGTTCTTTTATGCCCGATTTCAAAGTGCCAACTTAAGTTCTGATCGTCACTTAAGTTCCCGATTAATCATTTTTCGGTTTCACAGTGCGAACTTAAGTGTACATTACGACTTAAGTGGTCGCTATACTTAAGTCGCCAAAATTGGCCACTTAAGTCTCGCTTAGAGAAATTTTTTGACATTTCGTGTGGAAAATTCAACAAATAAACGAGTTGTTTTTAAAAATTGGTATTTTTACTTAAAAAAGGTAGCTGAGGAGAGTCTTCTGGGGAGTCAGTGGTCAATATGGCAACCCTGCCGTGACCAAAAAGTCACAAATATTGTGACGCCCATTGGGCAAATTAAACTAACAACCAACCAACCAACCAACTTAAAAAAGGAATACTGATACGGAAGATTTAATTTTTTTAAGTGATGAAGAATGTAATGAAGTCATTGTTCGAGTTACACGCACTAAAAGATTCCATACCTTAAAATATATTTTTTATAAAACTTCTCATATTTTCATAAATTCATTTTAGTTACCTTTGACTTTAATTAATAGCGTCAAAATAATTCGTTTCTCATGAGAGGGCCTCTCCTGAAACAAGCACAGTGTCCTACATAAAAGCGTAAAATACTTAAGTTCTCACTTAGCTAAGCGTGAAATAAAATAGAACTGTGAAACCGAAAATACTTAAGTCGTCACTTAAGTTTCGCCGTGCGCTTAGCTAAGTGGGATCTTAAGTGCGCACTGTGAAATCGGGCATTAGGAAATTTATTCCAGTTTCTGAAACTGCGCTTAATTTTCTGTACGATCATTGGTTCCTGAGATATCGATGGTTGAATACAAATTTGTCCTTTTTCGCTAAATGTCGGATATTGGATATTGGATATCAACGTAACAAGGATTTGAAAAAAGAAAATTAAAGCTGAATTGACAGGCTATCTGGTCCATAGGGTGGTCAAATAAAAAAAAAATGTCCGAGTTCGTGGATCGAAAGAAAAAATACCAAAAATTTTGAAACATTTTTTTGGCGCTATTTCTTTGGATTGCGTGAGGACCGTGGCCTTGAAAATTGTTTGGCTGAAAGTCCCAAAAACTAGAGTTTTGGAGCTTTAAGACGCTTTTTTTAGATCCTCAATTTGATAATTTCTCGTTTAGATACAGATTTAGGATGTCCGCACTCCCTGTGTGAGAAAAGAAGCAAAAACGAACACAGGACAGAAGAAAAACAAATCAAATTGAGCACTTTCACCTTTAATTTAGCGATTTACAATATTATTTTTATTATAGTTCACAATTTACATAAATTTATTATCTCCTCTCGAACTTAGTGTTTTAATTTTAAAAATACTTTAGGCAATCCGGGAAGGTGCGCGAGTGGCGTGCGCGTTCTGAAAGCTCTCATTAGACTGGCCAAAAAGATTAATCGATTGATTTTAAAAATGAGCGTCATGTTGCAATTGCGCGGAAAAGGGGTAGAAAAAAAGATGTGTAAAGTTAGCAGGGCAAAATGGGCAGAACCAAAATGTTTATACAACATATTAAAAGGCTCATTATATTGAAAAAGTTAACAGAATATAGTTAAAATCGTTCAAAAATGAAAACAGGTCGGCTTATATCATTAAAATAATTAAAGGCTAATTAAATGCTGCAGAAAAATTGATAATAAACGATATGTTCTGCAATTTCTTCTTAAATTAGCAAAAATGCGGGCACTATTCAAATTATCATACGAAATGAATCGAAAGGAGCTTACAAAAGCCCTTTTGGAATGAACTTTCCTTAAAGTTCCTAAAGTTGATAAATTCATTTCATTTTGGAGCGAAGCTCTTTTAAGCTTTTTATTGGGCAAGCTTTTAATCTTTCAAAGGTAAATTAAAATCAAAAAACAAACAAGAAGCAATTTTTACTGAAAAGCCAATGATGGAAATTTGGCTTTATTGGAGGGAAAGTGCCGTTTTTGTGTGCGACCCATTGTACCAGGTCACTGACAGGACTGCTAGCGAAGGCCCAAACCTTTTAAATAAATTTAGCCAATTGAAATGCTCAAAATCCCACATAATTATGTTTAAACACAACCAAATAACAAGTACCTAAATTGCCACGAACCGATTTCTTTTATATCTCGGGACCAGCAGTCCAGTGTTTTATATTTCAATATGTTTTCAATAAAAATAAATGAAATGTTTGTCATTTCTAAGCAGTTGGGAATTAATAAGTCAGTCCGCCATCTACTGCTCAATTGCACGAAACTTAACCTGCACATTCATGTTCGCCTCTCACTCACCAGCTGGTGGAAAAAATTTCAATTTTACCGGGTGAAATTGTCAGCCATGTTTAATTTTTTCGCTAGTTGTTTTGTTAGGAAGCGCTAGTCTAATATAAATTCCGATTAAGTAGGCTTCGCACGTTCGCTGTAACACCGAGGTGGAGGCCACGAAATTCATATTCTCTTTTTTCGTTTTTTTTTAAATTAATCTTTTCTTCATTTTTTCTATTAAAAATTTAATTGTAAAATTGTGTTGAGGATCTATATATGTATATAGCTGGGCAATTTTACGTGTGCGACTTTTTCGGAAAACGGGAAAAAGTATCCTGGAAAAAAAAGTGCACAACAACAAAAGGGAATTTTGTGGTGTTGCGGGTTTTTCGTGTGATCCGCAGTGAACCAGCTTGAAAAAGTGTTAATAATTCGAATAAAGTGCGGGGAAATAGGAAAAAAACATAAATTGTTCAAGGAAACGAGGGGAAAAAAAACAAAAACAAAAAAAGAAAAATTTGCATCGCCGTCCTCACACCTTTTGCGCAACGTCAATCGCCTCAGCATCGAGTCCCATCGAAGCAACGGTGAGATTTTCATCCCTCTTTCGCTAGAAGGCAGTCACAGTTCAGAAATCAGATATAAGATTAACATTTTATAATGTTAGAGATTTAATAAAAGTTATCGTTACCAAAACCACCAACTTGAACCAGCTGGTGGAAAAAATTTCAATTTTACCGGGTGAAATTGTCAACCATGTTTAATTTTCTCGCTAGTTGTTAGGAAGCGCTAGTCTAATATAAATTCCGATTAAGTAGGCTTCGCGCGTTAGCTGCAACACCGAGGTGGAGGCAACAAAATTCGTATTCTCTTTTTTATTTTTTTTTTTTAAATTAATCGTTTTTTTTATTTTTATTCGGGACAGCTATCTCATAAGGTACTGATTACTTATTTTAATGTTAGTTTTTATATTATGCAAGAATTAAATTCAGGCATCATAATCGGGTGCACAGAGACAACAGGACAACAGCAAATATCATAGCTACCATTAACAGTGTGGCTACTGGAGAAGTTGGTGGCCAAAACAATACCCCAGAACCAGGCGATGTTTATGAGTCGAACAACTCGCAAGTTTGTGACCTGAGGTAAACTAGGAACTTCTACTCATGCTATATAATTTTTTAACATATAAAGCTTGTCGATCAGGTATGTTTCTGACCTGCAAATAAATACCTCACCGGCAGTATCCCAGATGTCCTCACCTGGAGTATCCTGCAGACAGTCGGAGTATGCTAAATGATAGACGCAGACAATTACCATCAATAACCAGGACGGAAGCAGAAATACGATAAGTAAGTGGATTTTATTCAAGTATGTAGTATATTTTGGATATTTAACAAATAGTAGAAGAAAGGACCTTCTCTATACTTATTACGTATGTGAATGTATTGTAGCATCTCCAAAAAAAATCAGTAAAATCAAGAAGAATATACATATTTGAATATATTTGAAAATTTAAAATTTAAATATGAATTGGTACAAAATTTAACGATTAAATATTAAAAAACAAATTAGAGAAGAGTGTAAGAAAAAATATAAAGCATTTTATGGGCTCAAGGGAAGATGTTTTGCTGTAATTTATTCTTGGATGGCAACAAAACCATAATTCCTCAAATGTGATTTTTCTGGTAGGATTATCAAAAACAAGACAAAATCAATGACTCGGCTAACATTTTAATTGAGTTTAAATTTAACTAAGTACATATACTATAATTATATAATACTTCTTTGATGCATTGTCCTGCTCTCCTAAATTTTTGAACTGTCTATTCTATTTTTGTACATATAATAGAAGGTGTGTTATCTTTTGCTTTTTGTATCTTTCACTGTTTGTTCTCAGTGTGTTCTGGGAATTAATTATTTAAGGGATTTTTTTAAACATCCGAGCAGTAAAAAAATTGATTTATGTAATATCAAAATTTTTTTGTGGTAATTAAATTAATTGTGGCACTAAAATGTAGCTGTAGCTAATAATATAAAGGAATTCGATTAGTATTTAATACATTATTTGAGCCGTAAATTTAATAATTTTAGTTAGTTAAGTTAGATAAAGAGTTCGCTGAAAGCATACAGAAATAATAATGATTTACTCATTTCAAGATATGGTACACCTGGTTTAAATTTTTCTTATCGCATATTTTTTATCGCCCAATATATTATTGAACTATTGACTAGATCTTTAACTCATAGCCTACTTTTAATTGCCCGGTTTGTCATTTATGTATGTATTAGTAAAACCCGACTTCGAATTGGTTTCGGTGATAGTTACCAAAAGACAAACAAAACATTTAGGAAGGAAAACAACTACTGCCAAATGTATTAAACATCTTCAAGCTTATGAATATATTTAAGTTTCAATTTGTAACTAATTTTTACTCATGACGAATATACATACTCTTCAATCGGAGCTAAATGGTTACGTTCTAATGTTATTATTATTGTTTTTTAGCATCCAACAACAATGAAATTGTGGTTTTACTACAAACAGACATATTTCAAATCAAAATGTCTTGGACCAATACCAAGATAAAATTCGTCAGATTGTAACTAAATTTAAATTTAATTTAAATGTTTACAGTAATAGATTTAGATTATTTTTTATTTTGCTAGCCTACGGCTGTTGCTGTTCTATTTATGTACATATTTACGGGTTCTGCCCCTATACTGAAGTATTGTTTTTCGTTTTATCACAGACATCAGCGACGCCACTGCCATCAACTTAAATGAGCGGCTTATGCAGGAGCGAGTCATCCAGGAGCGGAACAGGGCAATTGAGGAATTAGGTTTAGGACCAACGTGCAATTCAGGAGCGCGTGAATCAAGAGCGCGCGTTGCGGGAGCGGGCCCTTCAAGATCGCGCCATCCAGGAGCAGCGGGCCCTGCAAGAACGCGCAATTCAGGAAAGTGCGCTGCAAGAACGAATCCTTCAGGAACGTGCAATTCAGCAGGAGAGAGTCCTGCAGAAGCGGGCCCTGCAGGAGCGGGTCATGCAGGAGCGGAATCTGCACGCGCCAATCGTCATACAGCAGGGTCACGTGTTGACGCATGACAACCGAATGGACAAGAGCGTGATGGGCGGAACGGTCGCGAGTCCAGGGCCAGTTTGATCGGACGAAACTGAACATTAAAGCAATTAATTAATTTTACCTCATAAGAGGTAATAAAGTTTATAAAACTTGATTTTAATTTTTCCTTCATTAAACTTAAATAGTGCACAGATGGATAAGGATGAAAAAACACTGTACTGTACGTATGTCTATGAATTTTTAAAGAATCTCAGTATAAAGTCTTGTTTTGATTTAAAATCGCAATGATAAATCCAAGTTTCATCCCTGCTAGCGATAATGTGTGGTGCATTTTCCCATACGCAGCTCCAAAATCTGCTCAAGCCGTACTGAGCCTAACTCAGGCTCGTTAAACTTAAGCCCACCTAAACCTAGCTTAACCATAATTTAAGCTGAATCATGGAAATTATTGCAAAATTTCCTTTGATTGTCGCAAATTTATTTTTTTGTAGTATTTTGGAAGAATAAATTTTTAGGTGTTTAAAAAAATATGGTCAGTATTAATGATGCTTTATTTTAAAAGCACAAATTTTAAGATTATTTAATTATTTTTTTGCCAACAGCGCTACCCTGTTACGAACAGCCAACACGAAAATTTAAAAGTGAAGTTTTTGAAATTTCAACTCCGCCAATCGTTTGTAACTCGTTTGTATCCGTTTGTATCAAAAATTATTTCGTTTGTATCCCTCTAGTTTACTAGAAATTAAGGTTTTAATTAAGGCTTACGATCAGCCAACACCTTTTTCAAAATCATTTAAAATCAATTGTAAAATAGACTTTTGGGTACTCAATCGATCGGAAATCGTTTGTATCCTCCGAATATGCTATTGAAAAGTTTTGTATACCGCTTATTTTTCCATAAAAAACGAAAAATAAAATCAATTTTTGTCTTAATTATAAGCTTCTTTTTTTTTCCACACATGTACTTGGCGCTCATGTTCAACGCCTTCTAGTGTAGCCAAAAGTAAACTTGTAGTGAAAATAACAACAGCGGTATCCTGTACTACAGTGCGTTCCATATTTATAAGCCACCATCAAAATTCGAGTTATTTCTGCCTAAGAACAATTTGAAACAGAAACAGTTTGTGAGGGAATTCCTCTATGAATTATTTTTAAGTATTTTTGCTTGTTTCATATTTCTAAGACAGTTCTACAGAAGTGCAGATCGAAGCAGGTCTTTTGTGCACAAGTTAATAAATTTTTATTTTTATTAGCAATTTAATTAAATTTTAAGATGCAGCCCGCGCGGTAAGTCACTTAGTGAAATTAAAAAGGGCAGCATTTTAGCCTTTAAGGAAGAAAATCTTAGCATTAGTGATTGATTGTTCAAAGAAAATCGCCCGTTGCTAATGTTTTGTTCGTAATTTTTTAAAAAATTCCAAGATATATTGGGAATCAATCTTTCGTCCACTTCTTTTTGATTCCCCATATAACTGGAAATTTTTTAAAAAATTACGGATAAGACTCCAGCAACGGGTGATTTTCTTTGAAAAATCACTAATGCTAGGATTTTCTTCCCTAAAGTCTAAAATTTTAATTTCACTAAGTGACTCACCGCGCGGGCTGCATCTTAAACCTTAATTAAATTGCTAATAAAAATAAAAATGTATTAACTTGTGCACAAAAGAGCTGCTTCGATCTGCACTTCTGTAGAACTGTCTTAGAAATATGAAACAAGCAAAAATACTTAAAAATGATTCATAGAGGAGTTCCCTCACAAACTGTTTCTCTAACTATTGTACGATTTGACACAGTAAATTGTTCTTAGGCAGAAATAACTCGAATTTTGATGGTGGCTTATAAATATGGAACGCACTGTAGTACAGGATACCGCTGTTGTTGTCATTTTCACTACAAGTTTTCTTTTGGCTACACTAGAAGGCGTTGAACATGAGCGCCAGGTACATGTAGTGGAAAAAAAAAGAAGCTTATAATTAAGATAAAAATTGATTTTATTTTTCGATTTTTTTGAAAAATAAGCGGTATACAAAACTTTTCAATAGCATATTCGGAGGATACAAACGATTTCCGATCGATTGAGTACCCAAAAGTCTATTTTACAATTGATTTTAAATGATTTTGAAAAAGGTGTTGGCTGATCGTAAGCCTTAATTAAAACCTTAATTTCTAGTAAACTAGAGGGATACAAACGAAATAATTTTTGATACAAACGGATACAAACGAGTTACAAACGATTGGCGGAGTTGAAATTTCAAAAACTTCACTTTTAAATTTTCGTGTTGGCTGTTCGTAACAGCGTAACAGCGCTTTATGGCTAAATGTATGAATTTACTTTTGTTTTGTATACGAATTTTTTCCGTGCAATTCAGTAAGCTGAGTCGAGTCGATTAGGAATACGAACAATGAATGATCAACGAATTATGATCTAATGAAGCAATTGGGTCGCTGGAGCCTCGACTTAGCCGCGTTGAGTTAACTATTTATGTTAAACCAACGCGGCTAACTCAAGGCAAAACAAATTTCTCATTTTTATTGTTAAATTCGATACGTGAAGTTAGGAGCCTTAGGAAACGTTTGAATTGGGTATTTTTGGACTACACCTGCTCCGTAGCGCTGAACCACCCCAGTACGAATAACTTCAAAACGTGATATCGGATTCGAGTGTGTTCAGAAATAAAATCCTTAAAAAGCGTAAAGGCTCAGGTTTCTAACACGCTTTTAATCAAACTATAACGCGTAATATGTTCGTTGAATTTAAATTAGTGTCTACGAACCTAAAATAGTAGCTTTTTGATATTAAATTGTACTAAAAACTGATAAAAATCGATAAGAGTGTGTTTTTGTGTCGCTGGTTTTATAAATGACGCTGAATTTTGAAAATTCAATAAATTGGATACCAAGTATAAATGTTGATTCATTCAAAAGATGCTACTTAAAAGTGTAAATGTTTCTTAAAAAAATTAGAACCGCCTTCAAATTAAACTAATTCTCGAAGATTTTCTGATACGAATTTATATTAGTCAAGCTTTTGCATTGATTTTAAACATCTAGTGAAATCCTAGAATTTTATACTGTAAACAACAATGGAGAATTCCAAAGTTGAAATTGTTTTGAATTTTTTGGGGCTTCTAATATTTCAAATATTTGTTTTTTAGCATAATGTCGAAATAGTTATCTAATAACTCAATTGTCTATTTTATAAATTAGTGTTTGAATCTATTCATTTAAAAAATTCTAAACTTGCAAATAATATTTATTAGGAGGTTGCCTGGTAAAACAGAACGTATTTACATTTATCTATTTTCTTTCAGGCCAAAAGAAAAATATTTGTCTATGAAATAAATTTCAACAAAACAATAAAAGTAAATATCACATTCCTAGGTCGAATGCAACACGCTCGTCAACATACTTTTCATCAATTTTTTATTTCCAAATTTAGCGCACAATAAATTGAGAAAAAGTAATGTGATTTTAATAGCAATATAAATTAAGTTAAGATACAGGAAAGATCATATCTTTTAAAATAATTTTGTAATAAATGTCGCACCACTTAACTAGCAAACTGCTCACTGATGGCAATAAGTAACATTTCAAATACTTTTTAAAGAGCAGCCATAAAGCTAGGAATCCAATGCTTTCTTATTGTTAAAATAATTTCTCCAATTTAAACGTATTTTTCAGTTAAAAATAATATTAAAATTCAAATTTCAAACCGCTATAATTAATAAGTACTAAGAAATCTCTTGAACTTAAAATTATATTACAGAACATGTATAAATTGAAAATTGCTTTAATAGAAATTTGTCAAGAATAAATAAAGCACTATTAATACAGCAAAAAAGTGATAATTGTTGAAAGCTTCATGTGTATAAAAATAAAAGAAAAACAAATTTTAATTAGCCGACAAAGAGAAAAACCCTTAAATACAATAAGAAGGATCATTAGTGAAATATAAGAAGTAACTAACTTGTTTTGAACAAGCGCTATAAATCAAAAAATCCTATTTTATATGTAAAGTAAGAAGATCGTAAGCATGATTCATACAAATAGTAGTGTACAAATAAAAATAACGTTAAAGTGCATAGGTTGAACAATCTACCATATCTAGTAGAAATCAGATGCTATAGAGTTTTAACAAATTATACGCAGAGTACTCTAGACCTTTAATATTGATGAGTTGTTCACAAATTGTGAGTATAAAATTAGTCCTAAGTCTAGCGATGCTATGAGATTTTAAACAAAGCGTGATTAACAATAACACGAGCGACGGGAATAATATTTATATACATGCATTAATAAAACTGTACCGGCAAATCAGTAAACTGACATTACGAAATATAATTTGACTTTTATTAAATCTATTTTTTAAACACCTCGAAAGTCGTCAAAGTTCGAACTTCAATTTTGAATGGATGTTAATTAAGGACAATGTCGGATTTTGTATGGACGGTGGCGTCTTTTTTTGGCGCGGCCATCAATCAAACTTTATTATTTCAGTTCAGAATAAGGCAACAAAAAAAACTTTTCAAGACATGGTACTTCTGTTTTCAATCTGAACTGAGCCGAGTTATAAAGGTTTGAAGTTTGAAAATATGTAATGGTCAATTTTATTAGAAAATTATTTATTTTGTAGCCAATTTTTACCTAGGCTTCTTAACTACTATCACACTAATGGCGTTTAAAAGTTAATCAAGGTCACAAGATCAACAATTCATTACTGTAATTAGGAACTAAGAAAGTTCATTGAAGTCAATTATCTCCTTTTAAATTAACGATTTATTTTAAGATATGCCAAAAATCTGTTGTGATCCCCAGAGATAAAAAAATTCATGGAGGCCACGAACGGTAAAAAGTATCAAACCAATAAAAATTATAAATAAAACTTATTTCTTTGCCTCCAATAAAATCCTTCTTATAATATGCTCATATCATATCATATTGATCTTTATGGACGTCCATAGCGTATAGTAGACCTCAATGAACTTTTATACGCCTATAGTGCGATAATAGTTGAGAAACCTAGATAAAAATTGGCTAAAAAATACTTAATTTTCTAATAAAATTGAGCATTATTTCAAAACTTCAAACCTTTATAACTTGGTTCAGACTGAGAATGTAAGTAACATGTCTTGAAGAGTTTTCTTTGTTACCTTATTTTGAACTGAAATAACAAAATTTGATTGATCGCCGTGCGAAAAAAAGACGCCAATTTCAAGCATTGATTGGCCTTTAATAAACCCTACTTTTTATGTGTTTTGTTTTTTCTTTAACACAATTTTTGTGATCAAATTACTTATCCGCACTCAAACGGTTAACTACTACTGATAAGCTGAAAATGAGCACTGGAGATAGCCTCTACCAAGGACAGCTGTGAATAGTCTATTAAAAGAAACAAGTATCAAATCAGTGGGTCATTATATTTAACACTAGGTTTACGGACATTTCTAATATACCTATCTCTACCAACACGCGTCAATTTGACGCATGAACAAATACAGTTATTTAAAGAAAAAACAACCACTTAGAAAGCAATATAACTATACATTATAAGCACAGCTATAAGTGAAAAATGGAAATATGAGATATATATTTATACAACGTTTTTATAATTCAATAGAGATAAAATAAAAATGCGAACGGTTTTGTAATTTTCCTTATAAAATTGACGCGTCCCGTAAACCTAGTGTTAAAATAAAATTCAACTAGGTACATCTTCTTAATAAGTTGAATAAGGGGAAATACTTTTAGCTTAAAAAATAAAATTAGACAATATCAAAATAAAGTGAATTCCTCTCTGATGCTCTCTATAGCCAAGGGTGCCAGGCTGGGTCCATCCGGCAAAGGTTGTCAGAATTTGTGGCTGCTTGCACTAAAGTTGCCATCTTATTGGACTCAAGATTGTCGAAATATGAAATATTGTTAAGTCTAGTGAGAATCGCGGACGTCGCCTTGTTCACAACACTTATAATGTTTGCCATATCTATATGCGCATAAATGTCTGCAGGTTCTTGTGAATTTTCTCCGCTGTAATCGGTGACGGGCTTCTCATCCTTGATTCGCTTCTTATGTACAGCGATAATTTCATCTCGAAGTATCGCACGTAAGATCGATGCTAATTTAAAATTAGGATAAACAAGGCAACGCGGTGTTGCGACAACGGACGCTGTTAATGGTCCGTTTATTCCAATTGTGAACAAATACTCGGTGATGTTGGGAGTCAGTCGGAATGGCACTGTGTCGTCCACGTCGAATTTAAAGTAACTACGAAATATTCATGAGGCCAGAATCCTGGTGTAAGTACATCATGTCTGCGTTCAACCGAGTCAAGTGAAGGGCATGTTCGCAAACGCATGCGAGAGAAAGTTGTAAGGTGAACTGCAAAAAAACAAAACAACTAGCGAAAAAATTAAACATGGCTGACAATTTCACCCCGTAAAATTGAATTTTTTTCCACCAGCTGGTACAAGTTGGTGGTTTTGGTAACGATAACTTTTATTAAACCTCTATAATTATAAAATGTTAATTTTATACCTGATTTCTGAACTATTTACTCGCACTTTATTCGAATTATTAACACTATTTCATGCTGCTTCAAGGCGGATCACACGAAAAAACTCGCAACACCACAACGCATGTACGTGTACGAAACTTTTATTGAAAACATCTTGAAATATCAAACACTGGACTGCTGGTCCCGAGATATGGAAGAAATCGGTTCGTGGTAATTTAGTTATTTGTTATTTGGTTGTGTTTAAACATAATTATGTGGGATTTTGAGCATTTCAATTGGCATAATTTATTTAAAAGGTTTAGGCCTTCTCTAGCAGTCCTGTCAGTGACCTGGTACAATGGGTCGCACACAAAAACGGCACTTTCCCTCCAATAAAGCCAAATATCCATCGTTGGCTTTTCAGTAAAAATTGCTTCTTGTTTGTTTTTTGATTTTAATTTACCTTTGAAAGATTAAAAGTTTGCCCAATCAAAAGCTTAAAAGAGCTTCGCTCTAAAATGAAATGAATTTATCAACTTTAGGAACTTTAAGGAAAGTTCATTCCAAAAGGGCTTTTTGGCAAATCTTTATGGTAAGCGTCCTTTGATTTCGGTAGGATTTTTATTCCTATCGACATGCGCTTGATTACATAATCGGTCATTTGATCTTCGGCTAGGGTTTTATGAATGAACTCGCTGCTGCTTTTTATGGATTGTTTCGGGGTCATCGACTTGCTGCTATTGTCGTCTGGCTCTTGGCTAATACAAGCTTCTCCTTCGTCGGTGGAGTTTGCAGTAGAGCGAAATAATTCCAGCTCCGTCGAGAACTGTTATCAACCGTTTTTCTGCTAGGTGTTCGAGCTACTTTAGCATTGCTAGATGGCATGGTTAGTTTATCGCTTATTGTGCTGATAAATTTGCTATTCGATCGCCTTTTAACCGTCCCTTCGGCTAAATTATAGTTTGACTCATCGGAGTCGTTTTCGTAATCTACGCGTACACGCTTTATGATTTTTCACTACTCTCTAATTTGCTACTAACTTTAAGGATCGCATCGCACCGGATACACGTCAAGTCGCTACAAGCAACAGTGTAAGTGGGACTGATTACTCAAAAAATGAAAATGATCGGACCAAGCGTTTAGGCGGGATTGTGCAATAAACAAACAAAGCAACTTTCGATTTTATATACATTCATATGTACATAAGGGATAGGAATGTAAAAAAAAAGTAAGATAAAATAAAATGGAAAACATTGGTTCGGTGATTAATAAAAAGGATTTCTTGCATCAGAGGGTGTCGTGGGAGAGAGTTAAAAGTAAGGGTCCGGTGCAGTGCTATAGGTGTCAGAGGTTTGGCCATTTGGCCTTGTATTGTATTGGAAATGTCTCATGTAGAAGATGTGCCAGTGGCCATGCCACTAGGGACTGTCCGCTGAAGAATAATGTTGAGGCGGTGAGATCGTGTGTCAATTGTGGTGAGGTGGGACATTCCGCTAATTTTAGGGGTTGCCCTAATTATGTCAGTTTTGTCAGGAGAAGGAAGGAGAGATTGGAGAGGAGTAAGCCGGTTGGGGATCGCGGTGCTGTACGCAGTGGTCTCGGAGGTGTGCGGCCTCGGGAGCTGGGGGGCGGCTTAAGTTATAGGGATGTTTTGATGGGCAATAGTGGTGGTAGTGGATCGCGGGGAATGGAAGACAGTCGATCTTTTAATAATCTCAGTAATTTGAATGGTCCCACGAGCCATAACAGGATGTTGGACTTCTGTAGTCTCTTTCTTGACCTCTTTGGTGTCCCAATTCAGACGTTGTTTGAGAAGGTTAATGAGTTTTTTAGGTCTTTGGAAGGTTGTCGTACTGTTCAGGAAAAGAGGCAGTTAATGCTTCTGTTTGTACTTAAAATGTCTGATGGTAAATAGCAATATAAAGTTGTTAGAGCTTAATGCTCAGTCTCTTGTTAGTAATGCGAGGAGAGTTGAATTGCAAAATATGCTATTTAGATATAAACCTGATTTTGTCTGTGTATCGGAAACCAAGTTAAAAGAAAGACATAAAATTAAATTTAAAGGCTTCGTCACCCTGAGAGACGATGGTGGCTCGGGTGTGGCGTTGTTTGTTCGGAGTGACATTAAGTTTTCTAGGGTGTATGTAAGTGATGTATCTGTGCATGCTGTCTTCATTGAGGTTGAGATTGGTTGTGGATCTCGGGGGAGGAGGGTTCTAGTGGGTAGCGTGTATATCCCATCTAATCTACCGCGTGGGGAATTTGTTGGGTTTTTGGAGAAGATTCGGGAGCTCAGAGAGAGATATGATTCGATGCTGGTCGGTGGGGGCTGGAATGCAAAACATCACCACTGGGGTGATGTTGGGGAGAATAATAATGGGAGAAATCTTCATAATTGGATTGTGAATCCTGGGGCACAAATGGACATCGATGTTATTTCTCCTAGGAAGCCGACTTTTCCTAGAGGTGGCTCTGTGCTTGATTTTTTCCTTTCTACGGAGGCTAGTCCTGCGCCGCTTTTTGAGGCATATACCTGCAGTACGGTACACTCCTTCTCGGATCATTTTGCGGTTGTTCTTGGGATTAATATGGGGGAGGCTGAGATAGTGCTGAGTCCTACTAGATTGGTGGATGATTTTAAGAATGTTGATTGGAAGGGTTTTAGAGTGGATGTGACTGCTGAGCTAAGGATTACTCCTCCTGTTGATCGTAACCTGAGTAATGAGGAGATTGATGTATATGTGGATGAATTTACTAGTGTGATAAACAGGTATAGGGAAAAATTTTTTAAAAAAATTACTCCTGATAACGGAAAGTATGTGGATTTGCCTCCTCTTGTTCGGAGTTTGCTGAGGACAATTGGTAAATGGCGCAGGGACCTTAAAAGGCTTTACAATAACACTTTGAATACTGATAGTCTGGAGTATAAGGGCCTTGCTTCGAGAATCAACTGTCTGAAAAAGATTATTGATGAAAAGGTAAAATTACATATTGATGGAAAATTTAACAATAGACTGTCGAAAATTGATCCTGGACCGGATGCCTTTAAGGAGATTTTCAGGATAGTTGGAAGAAAAGGGGGCACAAGTATTGATGGGAGCACCTCTGGATTGGTTGAGATTGGTTCCGGCGTTCCGCAGGGCTCTATTACTGGCCCAAAACTGTATAGTTTTTTCTCCTTGATTTTCCGCATTCTAGAACTGATGAAGATGGTGTGACTCAGTCTGAAGCTATGCTTTATGCTGATGACACATTAATTTACGCTGATGACAGGAATCCATCGATTGCTCTTGGTAAGGTTAAGGAGCATCTAGGTGAGATAGATGAGTATTATAAGACTTGGGGGATTAAAATAAATATTGCAAAGTCAAGACTTGTGTGTTTTAGGAATGCGTCAGGCAGAGGTTGTCCTGGAGTTCCGAGCTTGAGTAGGGGTTTGGTGTTGAGGGTCGGTGATTCTATGGTGAAGGTGCAGGATTCTTTTAAATATCTTGGTGTCTCTTTTAATAGCCTATTTAAGGCTAATGTACATGGCTGGAAGGTGTTGAATAAGGCGGTTGTGGCTTCCAGGATCCTTATGCCTTTATTAAGGCATAGCAAATTGAAGGCGAAGACCAAACTTTTATTGTATAAACAATTAATAAGACCAATTGTTTCGTATGGCTTTGTGAACTGGTTTTCTGTTTCCCCGACAGTTGCTCAGCAGATGGAGATATTTGAACGCCGAATAGTAAGGATGTGCATTAGAAAGCATTATCAGAGTAGAACTAAGAAGTATTCTAATGAATATATATATGGCTCCGCTAAAATTCCGTCCCTGATGAGATATATGATATGTTGTGGTATAAAATTTTTTGATACTTTGCCGGAACACAGTAATTATTTGGTTAGAGAGGCTTACAGAAATAATGCTCAGGCTAAACTTAGCGATTACTACCTCTCACCGGTTGCCCTAATAAATGCCCTAGATAATAATATGTGTAGCGAACTTTTGGAAAATGTTAGTGAGAAATTGGAGCTTCCCAAATTTTATAAGGCATCTCATTCGATGAGGCAGAATAGGTAGATAAGAGATTAGTGTATACTTACCTTTCAAAAGTACAAACTTAAAATGTGATATCTTATAAGAACATATAACTGTATTTGCAATATATAATTTTGGCTAAAACTGTTCTAATAACCTCGGTTACCAGCGAGCCTAGGTGTTCGAATTATTTAATCATGTTATTTTGTTAATGATTACAATGTTTTAAAAGTCTTTATGTTAATTGTATAATTGATATCGTTATGATTGCTAATACGTTCAATTTGTGTATTTTCATTTGTAGGTTTGATCTTAAAAGGAACTATTTGAAAATGAAATTTAAAATAATAAAATAAAAATTTTATTACTGACTGTACTCAGCTGGATGTGATAGAATGAATCACACTCGTTCCCATACATGTAATATTGTAATGTATGCGGTCGGCATCATGGTGTTTCATTCCTTTAGTGTAGGTAGTATGTAAGCGTTTGTACATAGACCATTCGAGTCAAAGCGTAGGCCCACACACGGCGTTCGCAACCGTGTATAACTACAAATATATTATTTGAAGAGCTTTCATTATAAAAGACGTTCATATAAAACGAAATGTAATAGTATAAGAAACCATGGGCATATTTAAGCTCATCATATTGTTGTACTGAATAAGTTTTCTTTACCACTGTATTTTACATGTATTGATGTAGTCGAATAAACTTGAGTTGAGTTGAGTTGATAAAATAAAATCCTCTTAGTCTCACACAGGAGCTCTAACTTTATTTTTCCAATTTTACAAGATTATCTAGCCCAATAAAGTACAACAATAGCACCTAACGATAAATTACTTAACCTCGCCCACAGCTTTTTGGAAAGCTTTAATGGCAAGCGCCTTCAGATGATCACTCACCGGTGGCTCGAATCCAACTTCCTTGACTGGAAGCCCACATAACTGCCTGCGAAGTCTAAGGTCTCTGCGAGCGCTAAGCGCCCTGCTGTTCCCACCACAGGCATTGAAGATCAAATTTCTCTTCTCCTCGAATTTCTTTCTTAAGCCCACCTGCACACAAGCCAATGGATTTAGGTCATTTAGATCGAACTCTTCTTTTACTTCTTTCTTGATAGCCACAACGGATGCTTTTTCCTCTACCTCTTGCTTAATTTCGAGCATATCTCCTTTAGGAACATGGGTTATATCTGCGGCTGCCTTTCTCTCTAATTCCTCTTCATCCAATTTAACTTTTGCAGTTTTCAAAATCTTTTTAGCGAACTCGTCCCCTGCCAAATTAAGGGAAATTCCGACGTCCAAGATTACCCTGTGGGGTTGCCACTTTTGCTTGGCGGTTGTATGACTCTCGGTGACTTCGCCGCGAATTTTAGATTCCTCAACTAAGGAGGCCCAATCAACTCCAAGGGCATCACCCAGGTTTCTTGTTTTAGCGTCCTCCTCCAACTCACCGTCGGATATTTCTTCGAAGTCTAGCAGGTCGTCGTTCATATCTTTCACGTCAGTAGACTCAGTTTTGGGAGCTTCCTCTCCTTCGAGAGTGATCTTTTCTACGTCTTCCGCAGGTATGGCCTCGGTTATTTTTCCGTCAGACTCTTCAGCGGCTTCTCCCTCCTTTTTTGCATCTGAAGATTCCTCAGTGGTCTTAGCGTTTTCTTCAGCAGGGTCACTTAGCTCCTCGTCCTTGTTCAAGATCTCATCGGCGTCGTCGCTGATCTCGCTTAGGTCGTCAGGAATAGGCTCTTCACTGGGAACAACGTTCTGCAGGGTTTGGTCTATTTCCCTGACTTCAAGCTGGGGCCCTAGCCCTTCAATTGCAGTCGATTTTGGGGGGGACTCTGGTAATTTAGCCCCAACATTCTCCTCTGCTTTTTGAAGTGTCATGGAAGCAGTAGTGCTTGTTGAGGTCGTAGTGACGACCGTCGTGGTTAATGTAATCTGTGCGGCTGTGGAGACTGCCGTGGTTGTCGCTGCTGTAGTGGGAGTAGTTATCGAAATAACTTGAGTAGCAGGATGAACGACCTGGTTGGAGCCACCATAGGGTCCGCCCTGTCGCTTGGATGTGTAGTGGGACCGCGAGTGGTGATAACTTGCAGAGTTCTGGTGCTGGGCGTGGTTGGGTGTATGGTGGTGCCTTCTGTACATGGAGTCCTGCCGATCGTGAGGGTAGTCGAGTTGACCTTGGCCCTGGCTACCGTGTCGGTAGTTGCCCTGTGGCTGCGATTGATGTACCCTTTCCTCGCTGGCTCTGCCCCGCCATTCCGGCCACCTTCTGCTGGCGTGCTCATCTCTAAGGGAATCGTGCTTCATCCTTCCCTCATCCCAATCCGCTGGTTGAAAATTCTCGTCAGTGTCCCAATTTTCCTCTGGAACCTGTTTGCTACGCTGCCATTCCTCTTCCCATTGAGCCTCTTGAACATGCCATTCGTCTGCGGGCCAGTCCCTCGGAGCTACCTAAAACAGATATCATTGTAATTTAAGGGTATTCTTACTACATCGAGTTTGCGTACTAAAAGTAAATAAATTATTAAAATTAAGGGATTAAAATTGATTACAAAAGAGAATAGGCAAATGTGTATAGAAGCATGTCCCTCTCAAGGGAAACACTTAAAACAATCTCATATCAGAAGCACATGGTTATGGGATATTTTATTATGTTTTATCGCATCGCTGTTTGTAATAAACATGATTTTATAATACAAGCGTTGTAATGTAGAAAAAGTATGAAAAGCTAAAAAAGCAGAAAATTATTACTATTCGACACATCAAAGGAAAAAGCCTGAGAAAATTAAAATAATCATGGTTTTTCGGTACCCTGTGTTCCCCCTTATGCATGTTTTTATAGTACTACTACAATATCAATTGAAAGCATTCATCCGGATTCCGTATATTCCATATATTGATAAAATACATATGTAGGGTGTTTTGCTAAGAGCTGAAAAGGGGTATGCTAATCGATTCTACATTGTCTCCTGATCAACGTTTGTTCGCAGACTAGTAAAGTTTTTTTAAGGGAGGTTCTCATGAAACTCGATCCGAAAATTCAATTTTTTTTTATTTCATTTTTTTATAGCCTATTATGTGTAGAATATATTCCCCAACCCGTTTTACTGAAATCAATTTCTTAAAAAAAAATTATGGCATAATAATTCGATTTTTTTTTTTTTACGCGAAAATAGAGTTTTTGCGGTAGTGTGTATTGTACATCAATATTTTTTAAATGTGCTCCTATATGTACGTTTTATGGTAAGAATAACTACCTAAAATGCCTCCAGATGTCCAATGATACGCTCTCTGACTGTGAAATATTGGAACTCAAAAAAATTTTTAGCAAAATCTTTAAATGCATTTCCTGAAAAACTATGTTTTTTATATCGGGTTGCACGATAACTCGAAAACTACTCAATGGATCACTTTTTTTTTATTTTTATTTTGAAGTTCATTTAATTTATCGGCGCCTGAACCTAAATGCAGATAATATTTGCTGTTATTTTTTTATAGCACTTTAAAGAGCGAAAAAAACGTGAAAAACCGGTACTGAAAAGTTGCATGTCCGCAATTTTTTTTGATTTTCAACTTTTTATATATTGTTGGTACAAGTGCCGACAATTTTTATATATTTGATAAAAACTTTTGATTTTTTGATTTTAGATCATTTTTACAAGTGCTACGATGTAAACCGATAAGTCACCTTTTTTTGAGACGGTCATGTTAAAACACGTATAAAAAATTATCATGACGTTATTTTTTGGAACAAATTTATTTTCGTACTTTATAACTTAATAAATGTCAAAAACTTTGAGTTGTTTATTTACTCCCTTCTAGGAAAAAAACGTTCAAGAAGATCACCTTATTTTTCGGTCGCTTGATGAGAACCTCCCCTTAAGTGTACAGACTAATGTAGCAATAAGTGAGTTAAAACGTACAGTTAACAACAGGCTCTAGATGCACCCAATATCACTTTTTTTCTTTAAATTGTTATTTTTTTATTGAGTCGTAAAGTACACGGGATAAGGTTATGTATGGAATAACACATAGAGCAAATGGCCTCTGGAATTTAATTCAAATCTTGCGTTAATTTTGGGACACCCTTCAGTATGCGTTCTAAATTTAAACGTGTAAAATACAGTACTCAAAAAAATTAAGGAACAAAAAACAAATCTAAGTTTTTAGTGATTTTTGACGGGCTAAGCGAGAAATGATCGTATCGAGGATCTAAAAAAAAACTTTTTAACAAAAAAATTAAACCGCCGAAAAAACTGAAAAGCAAAAAATAATAAACCTTTTTTATTTAACCTTAATAACTAAGTCTTTAAACTAATGTAAGTATATCTAAGTATATATTTTTGTAATTATTTTGAGTTTTTATTTAACCTTAATAACTAAGTTCTTAAACTAATGTACCTAAGTATACCTAAGTAATTTTGAGTCAGCGCCAAACAAGCAAATTAATTAATTACGTAAAGCGTGATCCGCGGCGGAGGGGCGGTGAGAGCACACGTCGTTGCGAGGGGTCGTGCGGAGAGCGCAATTTTTGGAATGTTAATGTTTATCGTTGGAGATTTCACGTTGCATTGTTAATTTGATTTGGTTATTTCTTTAAATTTAAGGTAATTTAGTGATCTTTTTTCATTGATTATTTGGCGCCGACTCAAAATTACCTAGGTATACTTAGGTACATTAGTTTAAGAACTTAGTTATTAAGGTTAAATAAAAACTCAAAATAATTACAAAAATATATACTTAGGTATACTTACATTAGTTTAAAGACTTAGTTATTAAGGTTAAATAAAAAAGGTTTATTATTTTTTGCTTTTCAGTTTTTTCGGCGGTTTAATTTTTTTGTTAAAAAGTTTTTATTTTATAATTGTTTGTGGCTATAATCTACTAATTATACACACAAGAGACTGGCAGGTCTAAAGCTCATTCATCGTAAGGTTTTTTTTTGTAATACACAACTTAGCATTAAAATCTGTGAGTGAATAATAAATCACCCCTATTTTCCCGCCCATAGGGTAGGAATTTGTTTTCCAAATTAATATGAGACCAACTTCGAGGTATACCCTATCCAATAAAAAAATAATTATCAAAATCGGACTACTCTGTAAAATGTTATGCGTGGTCATACATTACAATCAATGAGTGAACAATCAATCATCCCCTGTTTTTCTACCCTTGGGGTTGGAATTTTTTTTCCAAATTTATATGGGACCAACTTCAGGGTATACCCTTTCAAATAAAAAAAGAATTATCAAAATCGGACTACTCTGTAAAAAGTTCTGCGTGATCATACATAAAAAAAAAATATACGCGTCGACTTGAGAACCTCCTCCGTTTTTTTTCGTCGGTTAAAAAGCGTCTTAAAGCTCCAAAACTCTAGTTTTTGGAACTTTCAGCCAAAAAATTTTAAAGGCCAAGGTTCTCACCAAAGGAATAGCGCAAAATAAAAATTACCAAATTTTTTGTCTTTTTTTTCGGTCCATGGACTCGGAAAATTCTTTTTGATTTGACCACCCTGTGGACCAGATAGCCTGTTAATTCAGCTTTAATCTTATTTTTTCAAATTCATGCTGCGTCGACTTGTCGCGAAGATATCCGATATTAAACGAAAAAGGACACTTTTGTATTAAACCTTCGATATTTCAGCAACCAATAATCCTACAGAAGATTTAAGGGCAGTTTCGTAAATTGGAATAAATTTCCTAAAAGAATCCGTCAAGTCATTAAAAAAAAGTTTTTTCTTATCCGTAATTTTAATTTTAAAAAGCAAAAAAGTGACTTTTTCCTTTGTGTTGGTAAAGCAACCGCATCTTTGCAAATACCGATGGAAAGGCTAAAATTTGTAGGATTTTTTACACCTCAATGTACCCCCAATAGCCCTCTAAATCCGCAGATCAATCCACTGGACGGTTCCTTCGGCCCGATTGATCAAAGTTTTGGAAAAAATTAAAGGAACAAGAATTATGTTCTTAAATAAGAGACTCATTTTTGCAGCTATGTATCAACCCTTTTCATGCTCTCATTTTCCTTATTTTTAATTTCTCAAATTAACCAAAAGTTGATACCCCCAAGGTGCAGCGGCTCCTCGTTCTACGAACATTGGTGCATGAAAAAGGTTGATAGCTTCAAAAATGAGTATCTTATTTTTGTCTTTATTAGCTAAAAATTAAAAAAAAAAAAACAATTTCAAGAAACAATTTTTTTTTTTTCAAAAACTAAATTTTGTTTTTCATTTTCGATTTTTTAAAATTTGTTTTTAATTTACCAAGTGACATGCATAATTGTGAGATAAATGGGAAAAAATGAAAATATTTTTTCCAAAACTTTAATCAATCGGGCCAAAGGAACCGTCCAATGGATCGGTCTGCGAATTTACAGGGCTATGGGGGTACATTGAGGTGTAAAAATTCCTACAAACCTTAGCCTTTCCATCAGTATTTGCAAAGATGAAGTCGATTTACCAAAACAAGGGAAAAAGTCACTTTTTTTTAATTATTTTAAAATTGAAATTACGGATAAACAAAAATTGTTTTAACGGATTCTTTTAGGAAATTTATTCCAGTTTACGGAACTGCCTTTAAATCTGTATGATTATTAGTTGCTGAAATATCGAAGGTTTAATACAAAAGTGTTTTTTTTCGTTTAATATCAGATATCTCCGCGACAAATCGACGCAGTATGGACTTGAAAAAATAAAATTAAAGCTGAATTAACAGGCTATCTGGTGCACAGGGTGGTCAAATAAAAAAAAAAAAAAAATGTTCGAGTACATGGACCGAAAAAAAGGACTAAAAATTTGGGAATTTTTATTTTGCGCTATTCTTTTGGATTGCGTGAGAACCTTGGCCTTTACAATTTGTTGGCTGAAAGTTCCAAAAACTAGAGTTTTGGAGCTTTAAGACGCTTTTTTTAGATCCTTGATAAGATCATTTCACGCTTAGATACAGCCCGTCAAAAATCACTAAAAAATTTAGACTTTTTTTTGTTCCTTTAATTTTTTTTGAGTAGTGTAGTAAAAGAAAACTTCTTGGAACTTAACGAATAAAGGAATGCCTTTATAAATACATATTTTTACCTGGTGTCTGTCCGTTGGGTAAACCTTTCCGTGGTCGAGCTCCCGCTCCCGAATTGCCTCATGTTCACGTTCCCAGTTTCTGTCGCGCCGATGGGGCTCCTCGGCTGCCGAAGCGTACGGCCTGGAAGCGTAGACCCTTTCGCGTTCATATCTTTGCTCGTCGGCGTACAAATCCCTTTCTGAAGGCCGAACCCTTTCGGGATAGTGAAGTGGATCATGAGGGGGTGTGACATCCCTGCGACGGACGACTATGTACTCCCTCTCATGCTCGCGGCGCTCATCCCGCTCGCGGTGCTCGTGAGGCAGAAACTCTCGATCTCGCTCGTACCCCCTATCGTAGGCAGGATCTCTAGCCGATCTGCTGTGGCCATGTCTGCGAGGATCCGCCTCCAGGGATCTTTCCCTGCTTCCAGCCCTCGCCGCCGCGATGGCCATTTCTCGTTCTGCTGGGCGTGGCAACAGCCGGTCAGATTTGTATTCTTTCTCTTTCTCCCTGCGGTTTTTCTCTCGAGCAAGGCGTTCCCGCTCTCTCTGCCGCTCCTGGCACCTCGCCAGTGCTTCTTCGCGTTCCTTATTGCGCGCAGCCTCCCTTTCAGCGCGTTCCCGATGCTCTCGATCAACCCGTTCACGACGTTCACGCTCTCGACTTTCGTGGCGGCGTCGAACATCCTTTTTACGATCAGTAGGACTGCGGTCCCTCCTAACTTGACAAACGATCTTTTCCCGAGATGGCAACCGGTGCTTATCAACAGGAGACTTCCGTTTAAGCGCCTCACGACACCTAGACGACTTCGGGGACCGTGACTTCAGCTTCTTTGGTGATCTACTGCGAGCACGCTCCCGTTCCCTAGTCCTCAATTTTTCACGCTCCTTTTCACGTTCGCGTTCCTTTTCCCTTTCACGCTCACGTTCCCGCTCCCTTTCACGTTCCTTTTCCCTCAGTCGTTCCTTGGAAGAAATCCCATGGTGCTTCTTTTCCCCCGAACTAGCCGCAATTTTCTTTAACTTCTGCGGCGGGGTGACACTCCGTCGCCTCAAGGTAGGAGATACCGCCCGCTTCTTAGTTTTGGCTTCCTTAAGCTTGCGCTTCAGGTGACTTTTCTTGGCTTCCAACTTTTTATGGCAAGCATGCTTCTCCCGTTTCCTAATACGCTCATCTTCCGAGGAGCTGCTCGAATGCCTGCCGCCACGGGACTTCTTCACCTTACGACGAGGCTTTTTCGCAGAGCTGGACGATGAAAAAGAATCGCTGCTCGAACTGTCCGAGTCGGAGCTGCTGGAACTGTCTGAACTACTGGCGGGGCGTTTTTTATGTTTCCTCAGGAGCTCCTTTGACTTTTTTGAGTCCATCTCTGGGTAGAAAAGTACCACCAAAGTGAATACGATTGCTGACCTACTAGGGCCGGACGTAAAAACTTCGAATTTCTCAGACTTAATCCAAATTATTACCTTTTGATGAATTCCTAACAATACTTTATAAAGTTTGTGAGTATGTATTTATTGATTAGACGAGAAATAATTCGAGCAATGTTTCACAAATTTACAACTTTTCAGCGCGAACCACAAAATGGTAAGCAAGCTGAAGTAGTTTGACAGAATAAACTGTCAATGAAGCTACATATCCGAGATCCAAACCTGTTTAATTTTTGTGCACCCTATCGATACTAGCGCTACGGTGCAATAGCAAAACAGACATAGCTCTGCACTTCTTACATTAGGGCTGTGTGCCAAACAAGACTTTTCTTTTCAAAAGTCGACTATTCAACGAAAAGCATTCTGGCGAGTAGACTTTTCAAATAACAAATCAGTACTTTTCCTTATAGAAGGCTATGAGCATATCGCATATTGATTATCCTATTTTGCATGCAATTTTTAGTTTTCCCTCTTCCCCTTTATGTATTTTAAATACATAGTTTATTAGTATTTGAAGAAATAAAATTATAACTTCGATACCTTCTTCGTCCATTTCCCGATTTAATCTCAAATTTGCTAATTAATATCAAAGTGTGCTTATACGCTGTACAATTTAATATAAGGTCTGTTCTTTGAGAAAACTGAAAAAAAACTGGTTCGCACCGAGCCGCACTGGGTTTTCGTTTTAGCGTTCATTGAGCCTTTTTGACAGCACTCGGTGCGTCTCAATGCGACTCAGTTTTTCGTTTTTGCGTTCTTTGAGAATTTTTGACAGCACTCGGTGCGTCTCAGTGCGCACCAATTAGAATCGAGGTTTATGCTGGGGCGAAGTCGAGCTATAACGGCTAGCGGCATTTGAATTTGAATTTAAATTGAATTGAAGTATTTATTGATTTATGTGCTCTCAAACCCAGCCATATTTATATGTGCACGCATTTTGTTTCATTTACCGTCAATGAAATGAAAGAAATATTATACCAGACCGGTTGAAAATGTAATTTTTTTCAACGGTTTTTTTTTTGCATGCACCGAATTTTAGGCAATAAATCTTACTTGTTTATTTAGAAACACTTCTATTTTATTTAAACACTTACCTGAACTCAATTCTCGAAAAATCGTAAACACAACCTTGGAGGAACGAACGAATATGGAGTGGAACAACCGTGCAAAAACCCTGTCGGTGAGTGAAGCCAAAATTCCGTGTACTCAATGTCAAAAAAGTGTACCGAATGTCAAAAGCCAGGCGTATTAAGTGTCAAACGAGAAACGACCGGGAAATTTAAAGTGCAGAAGAGGTTATTTTGTGCTTTTTTTGCTTAAATGATGGTTGTAAGGTGTAGTTTTTATGTTTAAATGTTGCCTTAATTTCTGAATAGGGCTAATATGTATATATTTAGGTCATTTCGCGGAAAATACTATTGAAAAGTGCTTAAGAAGTGTTTCATGCCTGGCTACAAAAATGTGCAGATTTACGGGATCTCTGTGCTTTGTTTTCACAAGTAGGTACTTAAGAAAACTATATTTAGTGATTTCGTGTCATAAAGTTGCGTATAAATGATCAAATTTTGAAGTGATATTCCCTCCAGAAGAATTGTCAGATATGTGGAAATGAAGCCGAGTCGTCGCCATATAGATTTTTATGGGGGGATAATGCGTAATCAAGATTGATTGATAGAAATATTACTTTACTTAATACTTTCTTTTTATTGGGTTTTATGTTCCCAGGCGATGTCCATTTGCAGGACAGGTGGTTTCAACAGATTAAATCTCCTGCCCCTTCGCAATGCCAGCAAAATTTTACGCCTGTACTGAGTGATGTCTATGTGTGAGTGTTTCTACTCACACATCTTTGAAATGGCTTCACTTTTTTCGGCTCGTTTCCACTCCATGTTCGTTCGTTCCTCCAAGAACACAACTGACAATTCTACTCTTCTTCTTCTTTTTCGCTCTGTTTTGCACTGAACTCGTTCTTTGAGATACCAAAACCTTTGAAGATAAAGCCTATCGTGTAAAATCCCTATACGTGAGCGTAGTAAAAAAGATTGGGTTCCCTTTGGTTCCCTAGAAAGAGAGGTACTCAATGAGTAAGCGAGACGAATGCGCTGAAACTTCTGCGTCACTATGAAAGGGAACCCAATATTTATTGACGGCGTTAAAAAGGAATTTTCGGAGGGGCTTATGCATTAAAGATTATAAAATTTTTCAATTATTGAAAAAAGTGCTATTCAAATAGGAAAAGTGTCAGTAATGAGGAAGTTGATTACTTATTAAATTTCTAATAACAATTGTATAATTTAATTTCTTTTGTTGCCCCCCCTAAAGAATATATTTTTTCATCGCCGTCACTAGTTGACTAATACAAAAACTGTCTTCACTAACACTAGTCGGATTTTTCTACGCTCCGAGAGCGATATCGCTGTTCCTTAGGCTTTATCTTCAAAGACCAAAACCCAGTGCGCCCTGGTTTTTTTGACAACACTCAGTTCGCATTGTGGCGCACCAGTTTTTTTTAAATGGATTTCTCAAAGAACAGACCTATTGGCTTATAAAATTTACCATATGGAAAAAGCAAATTGAGATTTTTAGTACCCTTGACACTCCGTTGAAATTTAGTATAGTAGTACTCGTCCCATACAAAATGCCTATATCGAGATGGTGCATTTTCTCGTTCCCTCTTGCTCACACCATTAACGGATTTTGGGCAGTCAGCTGTGGGTTTGAATTGATGTCAAATGCATTTTTGCATTTTAATTGCATAAGTTCATCAAGTAATTACACCAAAAATTATTAAATAATTCCTTTTGTATCTTAAACTTAAACTTATCTCTTTAAAGGAATGTAAACATTAAATTACCCCTTTTTAAGATACAACTGGATTTTACACAATTTTTAAGTTTTCGGCAGAAGTTGTGATATTAAATTATGAAAATTAGTCTTTTAGTATCCCATTTTGCAAATCCTTTTTATTTTATGTATGATTTACCGACAAAATTGACAGAAAAACCACAAACAATTTGGGTGGCGTAATGCGGCGAATTATTTCGGAATTAATTGTATTTATGTCCTTTTAATGTAACTAAATTAAGTGAGGATTACAGCAAAAACACAAAAGTGCTCTAATTGTTACTTATGAGTTCTTAAAACAGTTGTTTAGCGATATAAATAACATATTTAGAAGAGAGCATTTCGACGTTTTGCTGAGAGTTTTTCAATGAAAAATGTCTTATTCCACAAACTTTTCGCCGCGAAATTATTTAAGATTTGATGCTACTTTTAAGGGAATCAGATTTAAGCATGCAGGTTACAAGTAAAACTAAATATAATTTTTAAATTTGCCGCCTTTTGAAGTCCCCTATCTCGCCTAATGCGAAAGAAATAGACAGATATATGCCTTCTATATCTGAACTCTCCTTAGGTGAGAACTGTCAAAAGGGTGCACCATTTGAGACAGCCACTGACATATAGAACTGGACTGATAATTGAAGGGTCGAAAAGTGAGACAATTTTAAGTGGAAATGCAAACCATTTTAAGTGGGGATGTAAGCCTATACCTAAGAACACGCATGCTATAAAAACACATTAAATTATTTGCAATGTATGGTAAAATAAAGGAAATAAATATAAGTTGTCACAAAACAGCCCCTTTAAATTCGCTCTACATTTTGAGTAATTGTTAAAAAACATTACGACACCAACCAGCTCGGGGCCGGAAGAGTACAAGAGTCAGATATATAAAAACATATTCTATTTTGTCTTACATATGCATTTCGCCTGGGGGTTGGATGAGGGAAAGAGACAGGAATCTTATGTCAAAAAGTCGTCTCAATTTTGAAGAGTGATTTTGCTTTGGATCAGCGGTCCAGTTCTATATGTCAGTGGAGACAGCAAATGGAGTAGTCCATTTCTATATGTCAGTGATATAAGCTTTGTTCTCAATTTAGACCTTAGGCTGCGTGCATAACGCACATAGATCATAGCTGAGAGCTTTTGCGCGCATCATTGCTTTCAAAACTCTCAAAGGTTTTTAAATGGAAGTGTGCACAACACACATCGCATCATCGCCTACATCTATGCTTTGCAGCGCGCTGTTATTTTTAATATCTCTGAAGAGAGATCTTTAGCGCGCTGTCCTTTGAGAATTTCGGTTTTGGTTTGGGAAGAATGATAATTTTCCCATTGTTTCTGCAATTTTGGGGTACTTGCAGTCAATATATAATTAAAAGAAGCTAAGTTCATCCGAAGAAATTCGAAAAACTTGTCTGGGTAATTTTTAACTTTTTTAAATAAATCATATTCGGACATTTAGTTTTCTTGTTTACTGGATACCTTCTATATCGCCGACACCGATTCAATAAATGCCTCTTCAAAGCACTATTTTCCATTAAGAATAATTCCTCCTCACAACTAACAGGAAGAATAAGCGCGCTTCATACAATGCGTTGTGCACAACCTGCGATGAAGCGCTGCTAAGATTCAGCTCGCTGATCCCATGATCCACCCTCATCGATGATCGATTTGTCGTTAGGGTACGTGCAGTACCAGAGTGGGGGGTAGGGCACTAATTTTGGTTTTTCATTAATTTTGCTGCTAATGGAGACAAAATTCCACTACCACTAAATGGTTTAATGGTAATGAAGTTACAATCGCACTACCACTAAACATTAAGTGGTAGTGCAATTGAAATTACACTACCACTAAACGTTTAGTGGTAGTGCAATTAAAATCACACTGCCACTAAACATTTAGTGGTAATGCAATTGAAATCACACTACCACTAAACGTTTAGTGGCAATGAAGTCAAATTTCATTACCATTATAGTGATAGTGTAAATTGGGGAGCATTATCACATGTAAATATTATTTAACATTTAACTGAAATGGTAGCTACGCCTACGATCGAGATCGATATGATACAAGTAACAGTTGTCAAATAACGGAAAAGGAAGTCTGTTAGCAAAGCGGGCTGAATCTGATACAATAAGAGTTCTCAGTTAAATGATACTATGTATTCAGTGAGTGCGGTGTTCAGTTTGTAAGGAAATAAATAATAAAACAATTGTGGTTCAAAAGCACTTATTTTTATACTCAAACATTTCTTTAGGTGAATATGAGAAATTAATCGAAAGGAATTCTTCCGTTATTTTAATTTATATAACAAATTTTTTAGAGTTTTTTTTTTTCATCTAGCGGTGAATTTTATATTGACGATGATTTCGCTGATCCTGATTTCTCGCTACCCCTACCACAAACTTCTTCGACTTTTTTGAAAAGAAAAAGTTCTTCGAAAGAAGAAAATAGTGAAGGTGCAAAGAAAAGAAAGCAATCAAGAACAAATATATCAACAGACAACAACAATAATAGGTATGAAATACAATTTCAAAGTTTTTGCGATAAGCTTTAGCTTAGTTTGTGGTAGGGGTAGCGAGAAATCAGGATCAGCGAAGTCATCGTCACTATCAGAGTCACCGCTAGATGAAGACGGATTCATTTTGTAAAACAAAAAAAAAAAACTCTAAAAAATTTGTAATATAAATTAAAATAACGGAAGAATTCCTTTCGATTAATTTCTCATATTCACCTAAAGAAATGTTTGAGTATAAAAATAAGTGCTTTTGAACCACAATTGTTTTATTATTTATTTCCTTACAAACTGAAGACCGCACTCACTGAATACATAGTATCATTTAACTGAGAACCTTATTGTATCAGATTCAGCCCGCTTTGCTAACAGACTTCCTTTTCCGTTATTTGACAACTGTTACTTGTATCATATCAATCTCGATCGTACGCGTAGCTACCATTTCAGTTAAATGTTAAATAATATTTACATGTGATAATGCTCCCCAATTTACACTATCACTATAATGGTAATGAAATTTGACTTCATTACCACTAAACGTTTAGTGGTAGTGTGATTTCAATTGCATTACCACTAAATGTTTAGTGGTAGTGTGATTTTAATTGCACTACCACTAAACGTTTAGTGGTAGTGTAATTTCAATTGCATTACCACTAAATGTTTAGTGGTAATGCGATTTTAGTTTCATTACCATTGAACCATTTAGTGATAATGGAATTTTGTTTCCATTAGCATTGACTATTTTACTGCTAATGAAAACCATATTGCATTAAATTTTCAATGCATTACTCCCAAGTCTGTGCAGTACGACACATCGATCATCGATGAAGGTGGATCAACGAGCTGAATCTTAGCAGCGCTTCATCGCAGGGTGTGCATAACGCATTGTATGAAGCGCGCTTATGCTTCCTGTTATTTGTGAAGAGGAAATATTTTTAATGGAAAATAGGCATTTATTGAATCGGTGTCGACGATATAGAAGATATCCAGTAAACAAGAAAACTAAATGTCCGAATATGATTTTTTTAAAAAAGTTAAAAATTACTCAGACAAGTTTTTCGAATTTCTTCGGATGAACTTAGCTACTTTTAATTATATATTGACTGCAATTACCCCAAAGTTGCAGAAACAATGGGCAAATTATCCTTCTTCCCAAACCAAAACCGAAATTCTCAAAGAACAGCGCGCTAAAGATCTCTCTTCAGAGATATTAAAAATAACAGCGCGCTGCAAAGCATAGATGTAGGCGATGATGCGATGTGCGTTGTGCACACTTCCATTTAAAAGCCTTTAAGAGTTTTGAGAGCGATGATGCGCGCAAATGCTCTCAGCGATGATCTATGTGCGTTCTGCACATACCCTTATGCACGCAGCCTTAGATAATAGAGTAGACAGTACAGCTTTTTGACATTCACAGGGCCTGTCCGAATCCAAGTCTTCGTCTCACTGACATATAGAAATGGACTACTCGTCCCATATAAAATGCCTATATCGAGATGTTGCACTTTCTCGTTCCCTCTTGCTCACACCATTAACGGATTTTGGGCAGTCAGCTGTGGGTTTGAATTGGTGTCAAATGCATTTTCGGGGTATTAGTCCATTTTAATTGCATAAATCCATCAAGTAATTACACCAAAAATTATTGAATAACTCCTTTTGTATCTTAAGTCCCTTTAAAGGCATGTAAACTGAAATTACCCCTTTTTAAGATACAACTGAATTTTACACAATTTCGGCAGTTTTCAGCAGAAATTTTGTTATTAAATGATGAGAATTGAATTAATTCGGATTTAATTGCATTTATGTCCTTTTACGGTACCTGATTTAAGTGGGGATTACAGCAAAAACACAAATCTGCTCTAATTATTACTTTTCAGCTCTTAGAACAGTTGTTTAGCGATATAAACCGCATATCCAGAAAAGAGCATTTCAACGTTTTGCTGAGAATTTTTCAATGAAAAATGTTTTATTACAGAAATTTCCCGCTGCGAAATTATTTGAGATTTGGTGCGGCTTTTAGGGGAATTCGATTTAAGCGTGCAGGCTACAAAAAAAGAAACGTGTGGGTCTCAGGACCGCCGGTAAGAACGAAGTTCTGCTATAATATATAATTAATAAAAAGGTAAGAAATTTGACATATTTTAGTAGCAAAAGTTTAAAAAACCAACCCCAAGTTTCCAAGTTTGGTGAAAATCGCACTTAGTTTTAAATTTGACAGCTCGCCATCTTGGGTTCGTTAATTTTGACGGTCGGGATGAAATCAACGATCCCGAAAACCCCCAAGTATCAATTTTGTGCAAATCGAATTTACTTTAAAATTTTACAGTCCGCCATCTTGAATTCGTAAATTCTGACAGATGATTTGAAATAAGCGAACTCGAAATCCCCCAATTTCCAAGTTTGGTGCAAATCGCATTAACTTTAAAATTTGACAGTCCGCCATCTTGAACTCGTAAATTCTGACAGTTGATTTTAAATTAGCGATCCCGAAAACCGCCAAGTACCAAGTTTGGTGCAAATCGCATTAACTTTAAACTTTTGACAGTGCGCTATCTTGATTTCGTAAATTCTGACAGTTGATTTGAAATTAGCGGCCCCGAAAACCCCCAATTTCCAAGTTTGGTGGCATAAACTTTAAAATTTGACAGTCCGCCATCTTGAATTCGTAAATTCTGACAGTTGATTTGAAAAAAGCGATCCTGAAAAACCCCAAGTACCAAGTTTGGCGCAAATCGCGTTAACTTTAAAATTTGATAGTCCTCCATTTCGATTTCGTAAATTCTGACAGTTGTTTTGAAATTAGCGACCTCGAAATCCCCCAAGTTTCAAGTTTGGTGCAAATCGCATTAACTTTAAAATGTGACAATCTGCCATCTTGAATTCGTAAATTCTGACAGTTGATTTGAAATAAGTCAACCTGCAAACGCCCCAGTACTAAGTTTGGTGCAAATCGCATTAACTTCAAAATTTGACAGTCCGCCATCCTGAATTCGTAAATTCTGACAGTTGTTTTGTAATAAGCGGCACCGAAAATCCCCACACACCAAGTTTTGGGCAAATCGTATTAACTTTAAAATTTGACAGTCCGTCATCTGAATTCTAAATTCTTCTATGCGTAAAAAATATCCAAACGCAACACTAAAACGTGCGCTGCTGCCGCCTGCCAGGGAACTTTGAATTTTATCTTTTTCTCTCTCTCTCTCTCTCTTCACAGTACTACTATAGTAGCTCTCGAATAAACCGACTAGACCCCAGATGGCCAAGACCCTAAGGGGCTCGGCTGGACTTGCGTAGAGCAAAGCAAGATTGAGGGGAATTTAACGTTACTCTGTCGTTTTCTCTATGTTCACCTGCCTAGTTTCTCAACGCATAGTGCGCCATAAAGAACTTCGTTCTAAAAAAAATAATTATAATTTTTAAATTTGCCGCTTTTTGAAGGCGCCTATCTCGCCTTATGCGAAAGAATTCAATTCAATTCAATTCTATTCAATTGAATTGAAAGTGCTTTGTCTTCGTCTTGTTATGACAGTTCATGACGTCACACCAAGCTAAGCTCTGTCCGAATTCATGACTATACTGTGAGCTTAGCTACGTAGTATAACAATTTAGATTGCTTAGCTTGATGAGCAAGTCAGGGCCTGGGTTGACTTCGTGAGAAAAATTGCAGGAGCATTCCTTGAATACTGTCGAATTGTGCATTTTTTGTTTACTTTGATTTAAAATATCAAATATCGAGCTAAGCAAACGAATTCGAACGGGAGCGCGTTCAAAAACTAGACTATAGTTAACTATAGTGAACTATGGTTAACATTTTTCGTTCAAAAACTCTGTGGTTAACCACAACAAAACCACGAGCATAACTATTTGCCGTTCAAAAACTCTTCATAGTTAACTATGGCGTAGTCTAATTTTAACCATACTCCTTGGATATGGTCAGCCCACGGACATATATAAAACATGGATCGCTCAATCTCCTGTCTCAAGCGTCTGCCAATTTGACAACCTACTGCCACAGAGGGACGAGATTAGACATATCAAAATTTATATAGTGCTGTCTATTTTTACCGCACTGCATGGATGGGTCGATTCCGCAGATTTTTTGAATGCGGAATTGCTGAGTGCTGACAAAAATATTTGAATTTAAATACTTGTTGAAAAAAAAATTGAAGAATATGCACTTTAAATGCATTCAATGTAAATAAAAATCATTATTTATGTCATAAATATGCTTTTAAATTTTTATCCTTGCAAAATTACCAATATTTTCATGAATTTGTGGTTGAAAAATTTTAAGTTATGAAAACATTAGATTAGATTTGTTTTTGTTCATAGAATTGAATGAACATATTAAAGAGCTAGAAAGAGATAAGGACCATATCTATTAGCTAATAAAGAATATCACTCACTCGGATAAAATAAACTAATACCCATTTTCTACATTCCGCGAGTGAAATGAAAAGAACTCACAAAACTCTGCTTGCATTGAGTTTTCTTAATAAAATTCTTAAAACTCTAACAAATTTATTTCATTTACCTTTGAGGGCAGAAGCTGCTGAAGAGGAGGAGGAAAGCATCCTCCATTTCCTCTCCCAATGTCCGGCTCTTGCGATACGCAGATACCGCAGTCTAGGCTCCTCTTTCTATGATGCGTCGGAAATGAGTTTTGTCAGGATTAGAAGCCTGGAACAGCTCATTAGGAGCTCTATATGGTTCAAGGGTTAACTATAGGGGATTTTGCTCCATGTGGTATCACAACGGGCCTTTTTCCGGCCTAACTGTGCCCCAACTGAGCACCCACTACTACCTAACCTAACCTAACCTACCTCTGATTTCGATTAATTTGTCCACAAAAACTTCAAACTATTTCGATTGGATTTTTCTATTGAATTATTTTAATTTTAAACGAAACAATTAATTGAAGTCAAAGGTTACTGTAATGAAATTCCATTCAAAAGGAGTTTTGTAAGATCTTTTATATTTTACTTCACCCGGAATAAGAGAACATGGGAGAAAATCAGCTCTGGAATTAACTAAGTAGCTTCCCTGAAAGTCCTAATAAAAACAAATTGGTCAATTAATATTTAATCGCGCTGCTTCGCATTGAAATTTCAAGTAAACTTGCTGCAATAAACAAAATCGCAATCATTAACAATTCTCCAGAGAATTGTCAGAGAAAATCTTTAACTGCAATTCAGTCTGCTGTCAAATCTCTGACATTATAGAACGTTAATCTTACGTCATTACACGAACTGTCACTGCCACAGAGCGAAAGAGAGGGAACAAAAATCGCACCGTCCGCTTGTTGGGAAATCGTGTACGTGAGCGGTCCATTATATTATGCGTCAGTGGGTCAGCCCATGGTTAAATATAAAGAAGAAGAAGAAGTTTTTGAACTCTCTGACGGTTTTCCTTGCGGGATTTTTGCTTTGGTTCTTGGAGGAACGAACGAATATGGAGTGGAACAACCGTGTAAAAACCCTGTCTGTGAGTGAAGCCAAAATTCCGTGTACTGAATGTCAAAAAAATGTACCGAATGTCATAAGCCAGGCGTATTAAGTGTCAAACGAGAAACGACCGGGAAATTTAAAGTGCAGAAGAGGTTATTTTGTGCTTTTTTTTTGCTTAAATGTGGGTTGTAAGGTGTAATTTTTATGTTTAAAAGTTGCCTTAATTTCTGAAAAGGGCTTATATGTATATATTTGGGTTATTTCGCGGAAAATACTATTGAAAAATGCCTAAGAATGTTTCATGCCTGGCTGCAAAAATGTGCAGAATTTAGGGATCTTTGGAATTTCTTTTTACAGGTGAATGATGTGACTTAGACATATTGTGATGTGTATTAGATTCACGGTCGTTAAAGTGTTGATCCAAAGGGAACAATTTCGGAGCCAGCCTTTAGGCAGAACTTCTAGAGGAGAAAGCTACTAGAGCAGGACTCCTCGGGATTGCAAGTAGTGCAGCTAGGAAGCAGACACCAAGTGAATACTACGACGGTTAATCTTACAATCCTTGGTTTAATCGAAATTACTTAGCCTATTTAATAACATTTTTAAGTTTTTACTTACCGATCGCAAAAAGCCGATTGTACGTCTTCCCATTTAACTCTAGTGCTAGCATAATTAGCTCTATTGGGATGCGGATTTTTATAGCCTGCACCGGTAATCTTAAGTTTTTTCAGCTGGGTACGGTATCCTTGCACAAGGTTTATCCCATTGGTGAAATTTTGTTTTTCACCTACAGTCTTTGCCCTTTTTAAATATTGCCGAAGCATTCTTAAATTGTTCGAGCACTCTTTCACGCCCGTCTCAATTAGCGTATGATTGTTTTGGGCATTTAAAAATGCTAGCTTAGCATTTTGCGCTAAATTGCTTACTTGAGCCATTTTTAAACAATATAGGAATATAACTGAACGGCACTGTTAACTTTTACAACACTGATTTTCTGCTTCTTCACTGTGTTTTGTCCTTTGGTCTTTAACCTTTGATACACTAATTCACAAGATAATTAAATATAAATAAATAACTTGCGTAAACTTTAAGTTAAAAATTCTGAAGATTAAATAAATTGTTTTGGGTGTGTAGCTCACAAAGGATTGACACTAAATGAATGATATATTTTCGCGGAGCGCTATTTATATTTCCGCTCGGGAATCTCAAATGTGAAGGAAAATTTTTCCCCAAATAAAATAAAACAATAAAAAATAAGCCCACGTTGAATCGGGAATCAATTCCTGGAAATAAGAACCCCTCAGTATAAACAACTGATAAGCCGCCACATGGCATAAACAGAGTCACATGCGTACTTGAAACATGTTCAGACATGATCCTTCCGCTCCCCAAATTCCTAGTCTAATTTAAAACGTGTCCTTAAAGGGATCAAATTACGGACCAGATAGCATAAACAAAGCCACATGCATACCCGCAAAATTACGTAAATTATACTTGGGTGACACATTCAAGTGTCCAAATTCAAGTACCCTGCGATTTATGATGACACGTAACATGATCGAGACATCCACGTACGCGTCGAACTAGCAAAGGATAAGGTAAAGCTTTGGGCATCTCGCACGCATTCTGGAAAAACTTGAGCTTAATCCGGTAGATGGCTGACCGCAAATAGCAAAGACCCGAACCCCGATACACACAAGAGAGAGAGCTTTCGGCCTTAAAACTGCTCGTAGACGTAGACGACGAGCTTTTTGATACCGTTTTGTAATTTTTGACCCCCCTTTAAAAATACATGGGATTTTGTGCCCCAACTCTCATAGCTTATCTACTGTCAAGTCAACTTTTTTAAAATAATAAATTTTAATTTGGCAAAAAAAAAATTGCTAAAATAACGCGCCATAAAAACCAATTCAGAGTTCCTGGGTTCGAATCGTGGGAACACAAGTCAACTTTCTAAAAAGGCATCGGAATGGCGTGGTTCGGTGGGTGCAGCAGCCAAGCTGCCAATCCCGCAGGCCCAGGTTCAAATCTAGCTCCGGTCGGCAATATCGAAAAAAATCAACTTTTTCTCGTCGTCAGCAGATTAAATATTTTTCACACTGAAGAATTTTACATTTTACTAATAGTTGTAGTTGACTTAATTAATTCAAATAGTAATTTCAACTTTCTTCATAGTAAATATAACGTTTTTGAATCTATAACAATTATTAAACAATATTTGGCTAAAAATCATTGCTGTAAATAGTTAATTTTGTATTCGTTTATAGTAAAATCAACTATATTTTTCTTTCAGTGTGAACGCTGAAATCTAGAATTAAACTCAGTGACTAAGCAAAAAACTTTTCAATTTCCTAGCGCTTTTCGACACAATATAAATTAAACCGAGGCACACGCTTCGCACGTGCCCTACATCTCCCGTTAGCTTCTTTTTATCACACCACCTGCACCGCTTCGACCGTTAGGCGGCGGCGGAAAATTAAAACCCAGTTCAATAATTGACGAAATTTGCCCATTATCTACAGAGAACACACATTTCCGAACTTAAATTCATTATCGTCGCGAGCGCGTAAATTCTCCATCCCAATCTTCACCGTTAATTTCACTGGATTTAAATAGAATAAAATTACTTTTCCCAAAATCTTAGATTCCTATAAAATTGTACCTCTGCTAGCCTAATTATAAAACATCATAGATGAATGAAGAATGTACACGGAAAAAAATTTGTCGGGAATATCGCGTCGTTTCTGGTAATATCCCTGTATTTTCCGATGGATTTTGGGACAGTGCATTATTTTGGTAATATTTGTGAAAAAAACAGGGATATTAACTAAAATTTAAGGACCAGCGTAAAATGTTGACATTATTTCCTGTAACTTTTAAGGAGATCTGTTGCTTTTTCAATATATGTTGTGGATTTTATGGCGAAAACGTTCGTAAATTGGTTGGGGATTTTTGCTATCCAAATTTATTTCCGTGTACTTCTAGCATTGAAATGAGAATTTCTATTTTTACATACAAATTAATTCAAACTTAAATAAATGAAATATAAAAAAAAAATAAAATCAATTACAAATGCTTAATAACGCATCAGGGAAATGCACCAAAAATAAAAAAGGGAAAAAGCCATCTTCCCCACCGCAGTTGGGTCCAGGCGCTCCAAATACACACCAAATCCCCTCAAATGCAAAGTCAACCAAATCACCACCTAGCTCTTCCCAGAGACACTACAGCTCCTCCTTTTCTCAGGAGGAATTACTATCCCAGGCAGGTGATCTAAACAAGTTCAATGTTAAGGTACCCTGAAATTTCTCATTTCAAAGACTGCAAACTCTACGCGGATGCCGTCATACCAGCCCTACACGAAGAGGTCCTACCGCAATCTGGTTCATCCTCTCACAGTCTCTACCCACAACAAGGAACTTCAACCAACAAAAGGAAACGGCATGGCCCGACTACACCAGCACCAGCAAAGCGATATGCTTTCTACGCAAGATCCAATTACGTCATCAAACATTTATGCTCCGCTCATAGCTGATTTAGCCATCGACCTGCTAACGAAGATGCAAGCCTAGCCATTTCCATGGCGTCCCAATTCAAACCTTCAGAAAACTCAACTACAGCCCCGAATGCGATTGATTCATCGATTACTTCCCCAGCTCTAACATTGGAAGACCAAACCAAGTCACAACCCACATCCAGGACTTCTGTAAAATTGTTCCTTCTGAAAAAAGAAAGGTCCGGGAGCTCAGCCAATATACAGCTAAATTTTCCGGAAACAAGCTACCAAAAGATTGGGAGCTATATAAACATATGAACCTCAGCTTGGTGCACGAAAGAAATGGTCTCTTCTAGCTTCAGCGTGAAAGTCAGTGGTTTATTGAAAATTACTTCGCTTTTTATACAAAACCTTCTTATAAATACTCTTACAAAATTTTATACTCTATTCTTTACAAATCTAAAGTGCTTAACTTAACATGTCCTAGAAACAAATCATCATTTCAGGCGAAACATAAATTAAATTAGTCAAGTGTGTGATGAAATTTCTTACGCAAATTATTTGACCGATATTCTGACCTACGTAAGGCGCTTTATGCGCTCATGTTGTGCGCTTGCGGTATGTAAACAATACGAAAGAATTCGAGAAAAGCAATCGTGAAGTACACTAAAACCAAAAAAATCATAAAATGTATTAGGGCCCTATCAAACGGCAATAAAAATTCAAAATCCTAAACTATCAAGACAGAACAAAAATTCTATTATATTATTATTATATTATTATATTATCCGAATGTACATGAAAGGTTCTTACAATTGATGAGAAGTGCCCACTGACATATAGAAACTGGACTGCTAACACGCGTCTGAAAAACGAGACCATTTTTAGCCTAGGCTCAAATCTTTCAGGAAAATTTTGGGAATTAAAATGCTCTAAAAACCCACACAATTATGTTTTAACACAGCTAAATAATAAATAATTAAGTTGTCACAAATCGATTTCTGTTGAATCTTGCTCAATTTTTAGTATTTTCATAAAAAGGCCCCTGAAAATAATCAACGGGGTATCAACGAACAACAGAGATAGATATAAAAGTTAGTGTTGCTACTTTTGTCTAACCTTCACATTTCACGTATATGCCAACATAATCTAAAATATGCGACGCAAAGTGCCGAAGCCATCTGTTGGTCATCGTTAAACTATTGCAACAGCCGATTTTAATTTGGTTTTTATTCTATTACTTTTGTGTAATTTGCGTTTTTTTCAGCACAAATAATTTTAATACGAAGAAAAAAGTGTTATGAAGTGGAATGGATTTATCGGGGATGCACTATTTTCATTCGAATACCAGAATAAAGTGCCATGAAGTTGTCTGCCTGGGGTATCAACGGGGGAGCGAGATAGTTAGATTTCGGCCTAAATTTGATCTCGTTTTTGAAGTGAGTTTTTAGCCAGGACCAGCAGTCCAGTTTCTATATGTCAGTGGAAGTGCCAAATTGGAAAGCCACTCCCCCCAGTTCAAATTAGTCTCCATCCTTCTAAAGGGCATACATCACTCCTACACGGAAGAAGACGTATCCGAACAAAACCTTCTATATTACAAGCCATGAAGTGGTCCGGCGCACGCACACATCTATAGGGCAAAGTGGTCTGACAGTTTAAAAAAATTCCATTGAGTCTTATGGGCGACAACGCAAAAGTTGGAAAAAAATTCGCGGCAGCTTCCAAACTATAGCTTTTATCCAAAAATGATTTTCACTCAAGGTTACTTTAAGAAGTTCTCCTTGTAATTATTAACACTTTTAATCACCTTTTCGAACAAAGAATGTGAAATTTTCGAATTTAACCAAAACACAACAGAAAAGTCGGGCGCCGGACCACTAACAAATGTACGGTAGGAGAATGATTTGGCTCGAACCGAACCGAAAAATCGAAAATTTCCTGTTTTTTCGGCGGAAATTCATTAATGTGTTTGTCCTATATACAGTAAAAGCCCCTATGGTTTTAATTTCTTAAGACTTGTAGGTCTCTACTAGCCAAAAAACCCGATTAAATCCAATTTTTCCAGCATATTTCATCCATCGTCCATAAGACTAAATGTAAATTTCCCGAACTGTCAGACCACTTACGCACACATGCAAAAGGCCACTTCATGGCTTGTAATATAGAAGGTTTTGATCCGAAGCCCTTCTTTCCATTAACACAAACATTCAGCCAAGTCATTAACTGTTTCTAGGTTTACAACCCCCAGATCAAGGCAAATCGGCAGAAAACTCAACATCTTCGTAATCCAATTCCAATCTCCATCTGACTTAAATGAAGCAGTTAAAAATAATGTCATTGTCGCAGCTTCGACATGAATGCTGAAAGGATAAGTACACATTAAAAAGCACATAACAAAAGGAAAGATAAACAAACCTAAATCCCGACTTCCCCAGTCAATTTAACAATGACAATAACAAAGAGCTGTCATTTGACAGCAACAATTTGTCTCTATTGCAACCAAAGCGACATCTGCATTTCAGAAAAGGCAGTTCGTCAATTTTTGAATTCGGTCGCAGCAGTCCTTGCCGACTGGAGATTTTTGAATTTGATCGCAGTTATCCTTGCGATATCGCCCAAAAACTTAGTATAAAAGGGGGCGCAAAACAGGAGATTTTCATTCTGATTCCGATAGTCTTCGGTATAGGTTTCCACCATATCGACCGCTGTTTGAGTTAAGAATCTGGGCAGGTTTCAACCGCCAGGTAGGTTTCAACCACCAAATTGCAAGATATGACTTGTAGGTTTACACCACAAGTATAACATATTTTGACCATATTGAATTCCGGTTCCAGGGATGTTCGGGTGCAGGTATCCACCGCATGTTAGCATTTTTGGAATTAGAGTCTAGGCAGGTTTTCACCGCTACACATACACACATTGACAATCTTTTTTAGGTTTTAACCAAAGAATATTGTTAGTGATACACTGTTTAGGGATTTCAGACATTGACAATATTTACCCAATTTAAAAGCAGATTTGAATATTTCTTAAAATATTGTTCTCTTTTCAGATAATAGAAAGAAGAAATTAGTTTTATTTGTTTTTACTGTCTTTTGATTTTTTGAATTATATAATTGTTTAGTTTTTTTATTATAGTGAACTGTGTATTATTTCTGTTCTTATATAATTTTTATATTAATACAATTAAATATATGTTTAAAACGTAAACAAGTGTGTTTTAACACCGTAGATCCTAGATCCAACCCTTATCAGTACATTTGTACATTGAAAATCATATTACAGCTGTAAAAGGCTGTAATATCTGTGATACAGACAAGACGCTGTAACATATTGGTCCTTCGAGCCGGATATATCTGCGGTGAAACACGCTTGTTGAAAAACATACACCTTGAGGTACAATTTCAGTTTGAACCTAAAGTAAATTTCAACCTAACAAAATGTTGGTTACAATAAAAACACAGTTCTCTTTAAAATCTTCGCTTGAAAAAGCTCTAATAAACTATTCAAAGACAGGCGATAAAAGAAAAACGCCTAAATATTTGTCAGGTCGTATAGAACAAATTTCCAAGTTCTGGCTACAATTCCAAGAAAATCATCTTGCTATAGAAACAGCAGATGAACAAACAGACGAAAAAATTATAGAATTGGTTGAAGAATACAATCAAAACCAAGTCTATGACGAGTTCGAAAAATCATATTTTGAATTCCTTGGAGAACTTGAAGAACTCCTCGACGAGAAAAAGTTCAAAGGAAATTCGGTCGAAATAGCCAAAACCCTAAACAAACTTCAGCCAGAAGGAAAGGTTGAAGTTAAACTGCCACGTATAGACCTTCCGAAATTCAATGGAAATTACAAGACATGGAGATCATTCCATGATATGTTCAGCTCACTCATTCACAAAGATAACCGAATTTCAGATGTGCAAAAATTGCACTATCTTAAGTCGTGTCTAAGCGGTGAAGCTGAACGTATAATTAAACAATTCGATATGATAGAATCCAATTATACTGCCGCATGGCAAACGCTGATTGACCGCTACAACAACGAACGAGTTTTGATAACGGCTCAATTGAAAGAACTTTTCAGCCAAATCCCAATCAGAGGAGAATCACAAAGCGCTTTAAAGGATCTTTTAGACAACACTAAAGAATGTCTTCATGAGCTTAAAGCTTTAGACATTAATACGTCGGACTGGGACCCGATAATAATCTTTCTTTTGGTACAGCGGCTACCTCAAGAAACACATAGGCTGTGGGAACAAACAATCTCCAATCAAAGAGATATGCCCAAGCTGAAACAACTTTTCGAATTTCTTGAATCAAGGTTTCGAACACTAGAAGCCATACTTGATTCAAAGAACCAGGTTTCTTTCAACAAACCAAGAAAGACAACCAACTATCATATCGATGAACGAACAAATTGCGTCATATGCAAAGCAAACCATCATCTCAAGACATGTAAAAGGTTTGAAGCATTACATCCAAATGCTAAAAGGGACATTATACGAAAACACAAAATCTGTGTACAATGTCTGGAGAAACACGATTCTAGAAACTGCCGAGTAGCGAACCATTGTGCGCTCTGCAAGGAATCACACGCATTAACGAAATGCGAGAAATTTAAACAATTGTCCAAAACGGACAAAGATCAGCTTGTAGCAAAGAACAATTTATGCTATAACTGTTTAAGAAAACATGCCCGAATAGCATGTCCGAGCTATAATACATGTTTTAAATGTGATAAGCGGCATCATACATTGTTGCATAACGAATCAACAATCAATGAGAGGAAACATATCGGGAAACCATCCACTGCTTTATCACAACAAGAACCTAAATCCAACTGCCATTTCAACAGAAATCAGACGCAAGCATTACTGGCAACGGCATTGGTAACTATTAAGAGCAACAAGGGGATATCCTTGACACTTCGTGCTCTTATAGATCTGGGCTCCCAAAGTTCATTCATAACAGAAGCCGCATTTCAAGCGTTAAGAATGAAAGGAGACCCCACATACTTACAGATTGCAGGCCTTGGATCAACAAGGCTAGCAACATCAAGAAAGGAGGTTTCATTCGCGTTACATTCAAATACATCAGAGTTTGAATTACCCATGAAAGCATACGTTATTAAAAAAATAACTAACGTAGTTCCTCCAAAACATCTGTCGATAAAACATCTTAAATACATTAATGATTTACAATTGGCAGACCCAGAATATTTCAAACCAGGACATATTGATTTATTACTGGGAGTAAATGTGTACTCGAGAATAGTTCGAGATGGCGTCCTCCGTGGTCAAAACAGAACGCCAACAGCACAAAATACAGAATTAGGATGGATCCTCTTTGGAGAAATACCATCAGTTGAGAATAACGAAAACAATGCTAGTTTTTCAGCTTTCATTAATGAAAGCCCAACACTGGAAACGCTGAATAAGCAAATACAAAAATTCTGGGAGTGTGAAGAAATAACTGGAAGACGTTATTCACAGCAAGAGGAAGAATGTGAAAAGTTTTATACAAAAACAGTAACTCGTTTGCCTACAGGAGAGTATCAAGTACGCTTACCCTTCAGAAACAACAGTACTCCAAAACTAGGAGATTCGAAGAAACAAGCATTGTCAAGGTTCCTTCAGCTAGAGAGAAGGCTGCACCGGAAACAGGACCTTTACAGAGAATATTCGGACTGCATAAACGATTACAAGCAACAAGGACACATGATTCCAATACCACATGAAGAAAGTTCATGTGGTTACGATTGTTATTACATGCCGCACCACGCAGTAATAAAAGAAAGTACAACTACTAAACTCCGAGTAGTGTTTGATGCTTCGGCTAAGTCGGGCAATGGGATGAGTTTAAACGAACAGATGATGAACGGCCCTACCATACAGCCCAAGTTGTTTTCAATACTATTGAGTTGGCGCAAGCATAAATATGCTATGACCGCTGATATACAAAAAATGTATAGGATGATCAAGATGCATCCGGAGGATAGGAAGTATCAACGAATTCTATGGAGAGATAATACGTCAACACAAGTTAAGGAATTCGAATTAACTACAGTAACGTTTGGAACAACTTCTGCTCCATATCTCGCCATTCGTACGCTTCATCAACTGGCTCAAGACGAGAAAGCTACCTATCCTCAAGCCTCAAAAGCAGTATTACAAGACTTTTACGTAGACGACGTATTGACAGGCGCTGATACTATTCAGCAAGCAAAGGAGCTTCAGGCTGAATTACGCTCATTGTTGGAATCAGGAGGTTTCTGCTTGCGCAAATGGGCAGCAAACAACGACAGCCTTCTGAAACACGTTCCAGAGATTGATAGAGAGGTTCAGCTTCCATTGAAGTTATATGAAGACAAGCAAATCAAAGCACTTGGAATTTGCTGGCATCCAGCTTTGGACTATTTTTCATACGCAATAGATCCAAACGAATTTAACAAACCACCTATCTCAAAACGAAATATACTTTCGGAGATCGCAAAGCTCTACGATCCTCTAGGTTGGTTAGCACCATCAGTAATTATTGCAAAAATTATAATGCAAAGTTTGTGGTTGTGTAACGTTTCATGGGATGATCCAATACCGATAGAGCTCGGTAACGAATGGAAACGATTTAAGAACGAATTATTACAGTTCAATAACATCAAAATACCGCGATGGATACATACAAGTTCCTCGCAGATTAATTGCCAATTACATGCCTTCGCTGATGCATCAACAAAAGCATTTGCAGCAACGGTTTACATCAGAATAATTGATGAGAATCATAATATACATGTAAGGTTGTTGACAGCCAAGACAAGGATAGCCCCAATAAAACCAGTATCGTTGCCTCGACTGGAGCTGTGCGCTGCTGTACTGTTAAGTCGGCTTGTTGAGCAGGTCAAAGTTGATATGGATTTAAAAAACATACATTGCTATTGCTGGAGTGATTCCAAAATTGTTTTGTCTTGGTTGAATAAGCCTCCTCATACCTGGCAGGTATTTGTAGCAAATCGGGTTGGTGAAATTCAATCCAATAACGATGGAAGATCATGGAGTTACGTCACATCAAAAGACAATCCCGCAGACTTGGCAACTCGTGGTGTCGCTCCGAGTAATTTGGTGAACTGTTCAAACTGGTGGAATGGACCAGAATGGCTACGAGAAGACAAAGAAGGCTGGCATGATGCTCCGGTAAAGGATATTGAAACAATAGTGGAGACACGGGCAATAAAAAGCAAGGTCTTCACGACGAGCCATGATGATGTCTTATTAACAGGATTTTCATCATTTGAAAGGTTAATACGAATCACAGCATATTGCCTAAGATTCATAAAGAACTGCAAAAATAAAATGACACGAGTCACAGGAAAATTGACTGTCACAGAATTAACTGCAGCAACAACTAAAATAATTCGTGGTGTACAACAAAAGACGTTTCATGAAGAAATCACGCGTTTGAAATCACGACAAGTGACTGCTAAATCTAGCACACTTCGTAAGCTATCTCCATTTATAGATGATCAGGGAATCTTACGAGTTGGAGGAAGGCTCGCCAACTCAATGCTTCCATTTAAGAGCAAACATCCTATCATATTGCCTAAAGGGGAACATTTAACAGATCTACTCATCGAATACTTCCATAAACTTTCGTTACATGGTGGACCACAATTAGTATTGAGCACTATGAGACTACATGGTTATTGGATAATTAATGGCATGCACGCTATTAAAAGTAAAATACACAAATGTGTAAAATGCATTCGGCATATGAACAAACCTTTGATACAATTTATGGGAGAGCTCCCAGCTGAACGAGTAACTCAAGCTCGACCATTTCAACATGTTGGCTTGGACTACGCTGGCCCCATAAATTTAAAAATGTCGAAACATAGAGGATCAAAGGAATATAAGGGATACATTTGCGTATTCATTTGCATGGCTGTTAAGGCCATACATCTGGAAGTAGTATCAGATCTCACCACTGATGCCTTCTTGGCCGCCTTTAAGCGTTTCACGGCGAGAAGGGGCCTGTGCACTAAAATTTTCTCGGACAACGGGACAACATTCGTAGGTGCAAACAAACAGCTTCAAACAAATATACGGGAAGCAGTCGAGTTTGTCGCAGAAAAGACAAAGTTGGATGGAATAGAATGGCATTTCAATCCACCATATGCCCCACATATGGGAGGATTATGGGAGGCAGCTGTAAAACGAACAAAATTCCATCTAAAAAGAATCTTGGAAGGCACTTCACTTACATTTGAAGAATTGAATACCCTTCTAACACAAATTGAGGCTTGTGTTAATTCAAGACCTCTTACTAGCATATATGGAGATCCAACAAATTTAGAACCATTAACTCCGGGTCATTTTTTGATAGGCACAGCCCTATTATCTCCTCCAGAACCTGCAATGAATGATCAAGAACCATCTTTAACTAACAGATGGAAACACATTCAGCAATTGCGACAAGGGTTCTGGAAAAGATGGAGCAATGAGTATCTCATCGAATTGCAAAAACGACAAAGATGGAACTCATTTAAGCCGAACTTGGAAATGGGGCAGGTTGTAATTTTAAGGGATGATAAACTTCCACCCCAAAACTGGCAGTTGGGTCGTATTCAAAAAGTTCATCCTGGTAGCGATGGAAAAATTCGAGTGGTTACCATAGCAACCAAACATAGTAACACACAAAGACCAATTAATAAAATAATTCCTTTATTCTCAGAACCAGAGCAGGAGATGAAGCACGCGCTGCATAGTATGGGAAGTAACGACGTTGGAACCCCAACGCCGCCACCTGGAGCTCTACCGTCTACACCGGGACGGAAGATTACTTGGGTTGCGAGGAAGGAGATGAAGGACCAGAAGGAGAGTCCGACCGGATCAGCAAAGAGGAGGAAAGTCTGCGACAAGGAGCCCGCGTTCTGTCCGGTGAGACAGCGAACGCGGCCTCGAATATGGACGGGAAGGACGAAGGAAGAGCCTCCAGTTCCGGTTTCGGGATCCAGCTCTACTTCTTTGATGGCGGCAACATCAACTTCTTCGGCGGCTGCGGCGGCTTCTCTGACTGAGTTGCCCGGGTCAGCGGCTTCTCGAACTGAGCGACCGGCTGCGGATGCGGTTGAGGATGCGCATCCTGTTCGGCATGCTATTGTAGCTGGTCTGTCGTTGCTGGATGATGCACCTCAAGGGACCATGAAGAGAAGGCACGAGAGTGATGTCCAATCGCTCGCGCTCTATCCGGCGCCACGCGGAACATCGAGGCATGTTGAGCTTCCAAGACCAGGGGCAGCTAAGGAGGGGACGCCTAATAAGGTCTATGACCTAACCACAACGGAGGGTGTCCGGTTTCAGGTGTCGCAGCAGGACCTGCAGCAGATCCCTTACCAGGCAATAAGGGAGTCAAGGAGGAAGCGACACACGGTCTTCTTGGCAGAGGGAGCCAAAGTGAGGATGACCATCAAAGGGTCTAAAGTAGTTTGGTTTAATTACTCCCGAGAATAGTAAGTATATCATTGTTGAGGGGGGAGAATGTCGCAGCTTCGACATGAATGCTGAAAGGATAAGTACACATTAAAAAGCACATAACAAAAGGAAAGATAAACAAACCTAAATCCCGACTTCCCCAGTCAATTTAACAATGACAATAACAAAGAGCTGTCATTTGACAGCAACAATTTGTCTCTATTGCAACCAAAGCGACATCTGCATTTCAGAAAAGGCAGTTCGTCAATTTTTGAATTCGGTCGCAGCAGTCCTTGCCGACTGGAGATTTTTGAATTTGATCGCAGTTATCCTTGCGATATCGCCCAAAAACTTAGTATAAAAGGGGGCGCAAAACAGGAGATTTTCATTCTGATTCCGATAGTCTTCGGTATAGGTTTCCACCATATCGACCGCTGTTTGAGTTAAGAATCTGGGCAGGTTTCAACCGCCAGGTAGGTTTCAACCACCAAATTGCAAGATATGACTTGTAGGTTTACACCACAAGTATAACATATTTTGACCATATTGAATTCCGGTTCCAGGGATGTTCGGGTGCAGGTATCCACCGCATGTTAGCATTTTTGGAATTAGAGTCTAGGCAGGTTTTCACCGCTACACATACACACATTGACAACCTTTTTTAGGTTTTAACCAAAGAATATTGTTAGTGATACACTGTTTAGGGATTTCAGACATTGACAATATTTACCCAATTTAAAAGCAGATTTGAATATTTCTTAAAATATTGTTCTCTTTTCAGATAATAGAAAGAAGAAATTAGTTTTATTTGTTTTTACTGTCTTTTGATTTTTTGAATTATATAATTGTTTAGTTTTTTTATTATAGTGAACTGTGTATTATTTCTGTTCTTATATAATTTTTATATTAATACAATTAAATATATGTTTAAAACGTAAACAAGTGTGTTTTAACACCGTAGATCCTAGATCCAACCCTTATCAGTACATTTGTACATTGAAAATCATATTACAGCTGTAAAAGGCTGTAATATCTGTGATACAGACAAGACGCTGTAACAGTCATGTTGCACCAAAAAGTTTCTTGGGAAAAAATAAAACTTCACGGACCCCCACAATGCAAAAATCGCCAAAAATTTGGCCATATCTCCCTCAATTGCTGTTACAAATACGCCTGCGTAAAATGTGATCAAAATCACGAACCAGGTGAGTGCCTCCGTGACTCAAATGACCCGGAAACATTATATTCCAGAGCGAAAATAGCTCATGGTATGACTAAATATTTAAAGAAAAACACAAATATACCAGAATTTTGAAAAAAGATTTAAGCTCATTACAGACGCAAGAGACTATGCCTTACGAGCAGTCCTAACGCAAGAGGACTCTAAACGATTATGAAAAAAATTACTCAAAAAAATTACTCAAAAAACTACTCAACAACGGAAAAAGAATTACTTGGAATCGTATGGGCCGTGAATTATTTTAGACCTTATATCTATGGAAGCCAATTCGATTTAATAACAGATCATCAGCCTTTGAAATGGCTCCAAGCGAAACATAAAGAGAATGATATAAACCCCAGATTACAAAGCTGGTTGCTAAAACTTGGCGAATACAATTTTAATATTGAATATATTAAGGGTAAAGAAAATAAAGCGGGAGACTTCATGAATAGGGTTAATAGCGAAACTAGAGAAATTAATTTAACCATGACAAACGAACTAAAGGAGGGAGAAAATATCTCTCAAGAAGAGCAAATAATAGAATCTGACCCACGAGACAATACGTATATGTATATGTAAGTGTCGTCAATACGGTGCATTCGCTGAATGATTACATTCCGATACTAGAAAATACTGTAGTTAATAAGTTCCACACTCAGATAATCTTACCCAACAATAAAACTCGGGATAGCGAAATTATAGTTAATAATGAAACAAAAATTTTCATTTGCTCAGAAGATGTGCATGACAGACCTGTTACGACGATTTTTAGGCAAAGATAAGATTGGCATTTTTCTGAATTAACTAAACACGAATATAATATAGTCCAACTAAAATTGATAGAACTATTCAGAACCGCTCTTAAATGTTATAAATGTCAATATAACGCTAAAGACATAAAGAGGGAAGAGGAAGCTTACAAGTACATATGTATATAGGTAAATGTCATAAAGAGGAAACAGGCCATGCGGGTATAAACGAATAATTTACTTCAAAAAGCTAAAAGGAATAATTCAGAAATACATAAATAATTGTTGTACTTGTAATAGAGCCAAGTACGAACGCAAACCCATCAAGTCCAAATTTAACTTATTATTACTCCTACAGACATTAATCAGAAAATTCACATAGACACATACGAACAAAACATCTCGAAACATGCCGTAGTAATTCATTTTATATTTACCCTAATTCTAGTAGAAAAAATTCGACTATACTTATCAATAAAACGAAAACCCAAACATGTAACAATGGATAACGAATTCAACAACATGAACGTAAAAGACTTTTTAAACAAAGGAAAAATAGAGGTAGTGCAGGCGCTGGAAGGAGTTGAGTATGCAAAATGTGAGGACCGCATTCTGTCAACACATTTCAGTTTAAAAAAGCTCAGAGATTAATAATATGGATCTTGCCGGCCCATTTTTTTGGTCAATTTTTTTTTACCCCCTCTCCTCTTATTTATAAAGGAAATCGGTGGAGTACATGAGGTCATTTTAGTAGCGATTATATTACTTATAATTTAAAGTTTTTTCTTATGATGAGAGTGTTGATGGGTTGTTCAATGAAATAAAAAAAAAATTGATAATTATTTTTTATTGATAAAAAAAAAAATTGTATAAGATAAGAAATATTTTATTGATAAAGAAAACATATATAGGGCCTGTCCGAATCCAAGTCTTCGTCTCGTTATTACAGTTTATGACGTCAGCAAACAAGCTGATCTAGTATTCCAATTAAAACGACGAAGCTAATCGGTTAAAATTCGTTTGCTTAGCTCGATATTTAATATTTTAAATAAATCAAAGTAAGCAAAAAATGCACAATTCGACAGTATTCAAGGAATGCTCCTACAATTTTTCTCATTCCGTCTCACGAAGTCAACCCAGGCGCTGACTCGCTCATGAAGCTAACAATAAGCAATCTAAACTTATACTACGTAGCTAAGTTCAAAGCATAATCATGAATTCGGACAGAGTTTAGCTTGATGTGACGTCATGAACTGTCATAACAAGACGAAGACGAAGACTTGGATTCGGACAGGTCCATAAGAATTAAAAGTGTAAAATCATTACTCATTTTTATTTAGATAATTATTATTTATACATGTAATGAAATGATATCCTAACTTTTTAGAACTGCAGGACATTGCTCGACAATTTGACGTACATTTGCATGTAGTCCAGTCAATGACCTTTTCCGTATAATTATGCCAAGCAGCACCGATTTGCACAAAAATGTGGATTCAAGCTCTACTTACCTTCTACTTCAAAGTTAACTCTGTGCCGGGGGCTGCTTTTACCTGGGATGCCACCCCTTCTCGGTGGTGAAAAATTCTTCATTGAAAATATGTTCGAGAATAGATATAGATTGACTAATTCTAAACAACTTTTGTTCTCTAAAGTTTTTTCTGATAATCAATACTTTTCGACTTATTCGCGAGTGAAAATGTCAGATGGTTTTTCGCGAATAACTCAAAAAGTAAGTATTTTATCGAAAAAGTTGTTCCTATTCAAAATGTAGCTTATAAAAAAACAAAAACAAAAAAAATGGCGAGTTTATGGTGTCTGTAGACCCAATACAAAAGGAGTAATAGCTTGTTGAAAGTTCGTCAAACGCAAAAGTGGAAGGTTTCAACGTGAAATAAACCAAAAACAATGCATTTTTTAGGGAAAACTCATACAACCTCTGTTAGGGATCGATGGGTGAGGTGAACTTTTAATAAAAAAGATGCTTTTCCGGTGGTATTACAAACACTTTTATTATTCCTCAGTCGGCCACTTTACAACTGCTCACTTTACAACTCTGCTCAGACTCAAAAAATTGGAAGGGATAGGTAAAGTTCAGTGGACGCTCTCAATTATAGTTCACTGACTGCAAGCGACAGGGTACAGTTCAGGTAGAAAATAAAGTTAAACTTAAGGATCTTAACATTTCCGCCCGCCTCGTGCGGTTGCACGATGGTAAGCTCCAGAGCACTGTCGCATCCGCCCGCCGTGTAGAACCACTGAAGACTGAAGTAGAAAGAAGTAGATCCCTTGAAGTCGGTAGGTCTAAACATTGATGAAAAAACTGTTGGTTTATTAGTTAGCCACGGGTAGAACACAGAGTTTGGCAATAGCTCGTTTACGATAGCCATCCTTATATCTCAGGGTCACTACGCGCACCTGTCCGTCAGCACCAGGGTGAAGTTCAACCACTCGTCCAAGAGACCATTTGGCAGGTGGAAGATTTTCCTCTTTTATCAGCGCCAGATCGTTGATCTTCACATACTGTTCCTTGGATTGCCACTTAGTTCGTAGCTGTAGATGATGAACATATTCGTGTCGCCAGCGCCACCAGAGATGTTCAACCATAGACTGCACCAACTGCCAGCGGTTTAGACGGTTAGACGGAATATTCATAACGCTGGGGGTTGGCATAGCGAGTAGACTTTCGCCCACCAAAAAATGACCGGGCGTCAGCGCGGTGGTATCGTTAGGGTCATCAGAGATGGCGCAAATCGGCCTGGAGTTCATGCACGCTTCAATTTGCACTAATAGCGTCTGCATGGCCTCGATGTCCTATGTATGTGATCCCACGATGCGTCGAAAATGGTGCTTCAACGTCTTGACGCCTGCCTCCCAAAGGCCACCAAAGTGGGGTGAGCCAGGTGGAATAAAGTGCCAGTCTGTTGAGTCTTGTAAAAGGAGATGCGAAAATTTAGGGTCTTGTAGCAGCTGCCGCATAGAATCTTGAAAATGTCTGTCTGCACACACGAAGGTAGTCGCATTATCGCTATATAATTTAGCACAGCGACCTCTTCTTCCGACAAACCGACGGAAAGCAGAAAGGAAAGCTTCGGTGGTAAGATCCATTACCAGTTCTAGGTGTGCTGCTCGAGTGGCAAAACAGATAAAGATTGCCACATAGCACTCGCACACTTCGAGTACGTCCTGGAGTAGGTTTAATGTTAAATGGACCAGCATAGTCCACTCCACTATGCAAGAAAGGTTTGGATGGTGTGACTCTATCGGCAGGAAGATCTGCCATAATTTGTGTTTTAGTACCTGCCTTTTGGCGACAGCAGATGACACAGTTCCTGATGAATTGACGGACCTTGCGACGACCATGAACCAGCCAATATCTATTTCGAATGTGTTGCAGTGTAGCCTGCACACCACCGTGCAGTGTAAGTTTGTGCGAGTGGTCGATGAAGAGTCTTGTGAGATAACTCTCCTTCGGTAATATTACTGGATATTTCTCGTCATAAGAAAGTAAAGCGTTCTTCAGCCTGCCACCTACTCTCAATATCCCCTCAGTATCGATCATCGGATTCAGATTGCGTAGCCCGCTGTTGTTTGGTAGAACCTTGCCTCTTTTAAGACAATTGATTTCAGAGCGGAAAACGCGTCCCTGCACTAGCTTAATCCAGATGTTCGTTGCTCTGTCTAACTCAGCCAGTGTCAGACTTCCTGTGCACCTGGTTGCAGCCTTAGAATTGCAGTACATTCGGTAACAGTAGGCGGTAATGCGTAGCAACTTCTGCAGATCAGAATATCGATGATATAAATCGTAGGTAACATCCTCCACTCTTGTAGTCACATGAACAGCACGTAGTTCCTCGGGTGGTAGTTCATTCAGCGGAAATGCTCGTGATTGTGGCCAATGTGCAGAACTCCGTTGCAACCATGGAGGACCTGTCCACCATAGTGAGAAATTGGCAAGATCACGCGAGTTAACTTAAAAGTTCTTTTTAAGGTTTATCAAAAAATTTTATTTTTTGCTTATTTAATTATAATGTGTCACAATAAAAGTTTTTCTTTTAGGTTTATCAAAATCTTAACTTGATTGTTTAATTATAATTGGTCAGAATAAAAATTTTCTTCTTAGGCTTATCAAAATTTCACTTTGTCACAATAACTTACTTTTGTCACATCCAGATCAAAACTGCTAGTTAGAAGTCGAGAGTTTAGTTGCGTTACCAGAAAAAGGGCTGACATAGCATCATCGTTTCACGTTTTGTGGCAACGTGATGTTTGCTGTGTTCCCACAGAACTTGAAACCCGTCAGCACAAAAAATGTTTTCATTGCAAAATTTAAGAATGAGAATATAATAAAATGAATTTGAAGAGTTTAGCGGATTAAAATTTCAAGACGTTGGAATTTCATGAAAAAGACTTAAGTGTTAGAATATTTTTGAATTATCGCTTCTAGACTTTGAAGAGTCGGTTCGTCTGGTAACGTAACTCGCGCGAGAATCCCTCTGGTTGTACAGCCTGCTGGGTTATCTGCAGATGGGACATGACGCCAGCAACCATCAGGTACCTTTTCATGAATGAAAGCTGTCCGATTGGCAACAAAAACCTTCCACCTCGACAGATGCTCTCCCAGCCAAGCCAACACCGTTGTAGAGTCAGACCATAAATATACTGGAAGCCCTTTCAAGGGAAGAGACCTTTGCACCGCTGCAACTAATTCCGCTAAAAGAGCGGCTCCACAAAGCTCCAGTCTAGGCAACGAAACGGCTTTGATCGGACTCACCCTGGTTTTCGCCGCTAAAAGTGAGACCCGATTGCTGCCCGAACCGTGAGAGATGCGCAGATAAACAACTGCGCCATATGCATTGAGCGATGCATCGCAGAATCCATGAAGCTCGAGTCCCAGCCCATATTTGGTGGTTCCAATCCAACGGCCAATCTCGACATTGCTTAGATATTGTAGGTCAGCTTTGTAGTCCAGCCATTGCTTCTTGAGATCGTCAGAGAGTTCATCGTCCCAACCTATTTTATCCATCCACAATCGTTGCAGTAGAATCTTCGCCTTAACCGTGACGGGAGAGAGCCATCCCAGCGGGTCATATAAACGGCTAATGTCGGCTAGCACCGTTCGTTTGGACAGAGTGTTCGTTGCAGTAAAGGCAATGCCAATACGAAAAACATCCAAGTGCCTTCACCACGGTGTCACTAACGATCTTGTGTGTGTCCCGTGTTTCACGATCTTCATCAGGAATACCCTCCAGCAGTTCAGGGTAGTTAGCCAACCACTTGCGCAATCTAAAACCACCTTGGCTCAGCAGCGCGGATAGTTCATCTGTTGGCTGTTTTTACATCAAATGCTCCGAAGAGCGCATCATCCACATAAAACTGTTCTTTAAGGACCTTCGCTGCTTCGGGATAGATTGTTTGATGATCCTCAGCAAGTTGATTAAGCACTTTACACGCCAAATATGGAGCGCAGGCTGTGCCATAAGTTACCGTGAGCAGACGGTAAGTTTGAATAGGCTCTGATGGATGCAAGCGCCACAAAATGCGTTGCAAATCCACATCAGCTTTATCCACCAAGATTTGCCTAAACATTTTCTCGGCATCAGCGGTGAAAACAAAGGGATAGACTCGCCATCTCATCAGCAGCTGAAATATATCGTTCTGCAATTTAGGCCCGACATGCAGAATAATATTTAACGACTTCCCTGAGGAAGTTTCTTGCGAGGCGTTAAATACTACGCACAGCTTTGTCGTAGTACTGGTGGGTTTTAGAACTGCATTGTGAGGCAGATAGTAGCATATCTTAGGCTCCTCGTTGTCTGCCAGTTCCATATGGTTTAGAGTCAGGTATTCTGTCATGAATTCAGAATAAGATCTCTGTAGGTCAGAATTCTTTTCGAATCTACGTTGCAAGCGGTTGAGTGAGGATATAGCAGCGTCCTTAGAGGATCCCAGTTCTGATGTAGTAGTTCGAATTGGCAGTCGCACAATATAACGTCCAGTAACGTCTCGGGAATGAGTGTGCTGGAAGAAGTCTTGACAGGCCAATTCGTCAGGAGTCAGATATGCAGTTGCTGGTGGTACCTCGACTTCACAGGAACGACGCAATAGAACGTTCAATTCGGTTGTAGTAGTATGTAAACTAAGCGATTTACATTTTGGCTTCTGTAAGTCATTTTCAACAGGACCCGATAGAATCCAACCAAGTGAAGTAGCTTGGGCAATTGGAGTGCCACTTGGGCCACGTCGCACTTCACCAAGCAGGACCTTTGAAACTATTTCAGCTCCCAGGATCAAATCGATTCGTGCCGGCGTTTCATAGTCTGGATCAGCAAGCCGTAAATTCGCAAGGTGGGGCCAATCGAGTTTGGAAATTGGCTTAGCAGGTAGGAGAGCTGTTAGAGTAGGTAACACCAGTGACTGCAACATACATATAACTGCATGAGGGATCGTGAGTGGATATTGTCTCATGTGTAGCCACAAAGTGGACAGTTCCTGCTTCGGACTGTCCGACCCCAAGCACTGCGATATCAGCTTTTCGTTTGGGTAGATTCAACCACTCTGCTAGTGCCTGTGTGATGAAGCTTGACTCGGAGCCCTGATCCAGCAGCGCGCGTACTTAAAGCATACGACCATTCGGTGAACGGACAAAAACCACAGCAGTAGCCAGTAGGATGGTGGTGGTATTGTGGTTGCTTTTGATACTGTGAGCCACAGTAGAAGTAGAAGGTAACTCAAGCGAGCTAGTATTATGATCAGGGTGCGAGCTCGCAGCAGCAGCAGGCGTCCGGTGTATCATCGTGTGGTGTGGCTGTTGACACCTTTGACATCGATAATTTGAGGCGCAAGAGCTTGCAGAATGACCTGCTTTAAGGCAGTTAGTACAGAGCTTATTGATTTTCAGGAAGTCTATTCGTTCCTCCACCGGTTTAGTTCTGAACTGGGGACAGAATAATAGTGGATGTTTGCGTTTACAGCTAGGGCAAACTTTAGTCGAAGCAGTATGATAGGATCTAACAGCTGTCTTATTTACAAAAGGCTTAGCGTGCCTTGACTGACGCTGCTGCAAGGAAGAACTATCCTTAATTGCACTAAGCGCATGCAGCCTACCTTCCAAAAAGATTCTTAGGGTTTCGAAGCTCGGTACCTCCGTAGAAGATTCAAGAGAAGTTTCCCAATCTTTACGTGTCGTATGATTTAGTTTAGTACCAAGAAAGTATACGAGCCAATCATCCCAGGCTTCAACAGGACGAGATAAATTCTCCAAAGTTCTTACAGCTTGCATAAAAGTGTCGAAAACTCGTCGAAGCTCCATAGAGGATTCACCTGACATGGGTGGTAACGTTATGAGCGAATGCAAATTCGAATTGACTAGAAGTCTGGTATTCTTGTAGCGATTTAAAATAGTCTGCCAAGCTGACTCATAATTCGAGCTTGTAATTGCATAGTGTTGTAGCAGTTTCGATGCTTCGCCAGTAATGGCTGACTTGAGGTAGTGCATCTTCTGTACACTCGTCAAGTTGTCATTTTCATGTATCAATGACACAAAAGTATCATTAAATGATGGCCACTCCAAATAATTACCGCTGAAAGTGGGCAAGTCGATTTTTGGTAATTTTATGGCTGTAGTATGTACAGCTGACTGCACTGTAGAATTCAGCATTGTAGAATCTTGAGGCTTCGGTGCAATCGACTTGAATTGCTCATTCAGCCAACCCTGAGCCTCAATATTTGCACACTCAACATCTGAGAAAATGTCCTTAGCGAAATAGGAATCGGTTTGCAATTCAGCGGGTGGAATCGCCTCAATTATTTCTTCGTGAGCCTCACAATATTGTGACCAATAAGTCTCTAATAACTGGAACCTAGCACTAAAAAACGATTCATCTCTCTTTTCTCGGGCGGTCTTACTCGCGTTCGTAACAAATTTCTGTATTCGCTCAGCCTTTGTAATGGCCTTTTGCGTAAGTTTGTCCATATTGTTTTATATTTTGTTACTCGTTTTTCCGAAATTTATACCCCGAATTTATGTGCCAAAAAACGCAAGAGTCGGTTATGTTCGAATTAATATTTAAACCGCGCGACGTTAACTACCGCTAACACTTCATTCAATCTATTCAGTACACGAGAGTTCAATAATACTGTAGTGTAAGAGAATGTTCTTGAAGTCTCTTGACTACAAAAAAATAAAATAATAGTTAAGAAAATCTTTTCCTTTAAATAAAAGAACTTTTGATGATATATAATTTTTTATATTTTAATTAATAATCGGAGACAAGACCGGTCTGTACTACAATTTTGAGTCGACTGACTTTCGTTTTTATTTTATTTTTTTCTTTCAAAATCGTCGCCTACTTAAGATTCGAAAATAACTTGGTTGCTTGCTTTGTCCGCCACAACACTCCCCTTCCAGTTACTTTAGTAACGATACGACCGGAAATATTGAGGGGGTTGAAAATTCGAAATGTGAGGATTTTCCGCTGGATTTGCTGATGAAGATGTTTGCGTAGATGTCGGTGGTATTACTAACTTGAAAGTATCTTTTCCGATATGTTGGTATTCTTTGTGGGTGTCCATCCACATCACATATTGCTGTAGAGTGAGACCCATTTTAACCCAAGGTCTGTTGTCCATTGTTTTATCTTTTAAGCTTTGAAGCGCTTGAGATTAAAAATTTGAACAGAAATGCGACCTTAAATAGTAGGTAGAGAATCTCACTGCAGCGTATCGTGAGGTGGATGAAATGGCCAATTGATTCCAAGATGGAAATTTTTTCTTTTCTTTTCTGCCTTTAAAGCGGCAGGTTCTTGCTGTCGACTTGAATCGCCGAAAGTTGAAGTGTTTGCAGGTGCTTGTTCACCTGTCGGGGTCACCAATTTGAAGTGTAAGAGAATGTCCTTGAAGTCTCTTGACTACAAAAAAATAAAATAATATTTAAGAAAATCTTTTCCTTTAAATAAAAGAACTTTTGATGATATATAATTTTTTATATTTTAATTAATAATCGGAGACAAGACCGGTCTGTATTACAATTTTGAGTCGACTGACTTTCGTTTTTATTTTATTTTTTTCTTTCAAAATCGTCGCCTACTTAAGATTTGAAAATAACTTGGTTGCTTGCTTTGTCCACCACAATACTGTTTAGTAATTCTTAATTAAAGATTGTCCGCGCAAATTACTTCAAGTGTCAGTACAAGCGGAAAGGAATCCGAGAATATGCGCACAGAAATTGGTCTTCACAAAAGTTCAAAGCTTCTTTAATAAGCTGTCAAGTCCCAAGCGAGTACTTTTACCCAAGTCACCACTGCAAGTCGCCGATTTACTTAAAGCTCAAACTTTTAGAGTTCACTTCCTTAACACAATTCAGCGCAATACTATTGTAAGTAATAAAAATAAAATGGAGCGAACTCACCGGCATCAAGTGATCAAGGAGTCGTGACAAGCTTATTTTCGCCTCAAGTTGGTTGAAAGCTTCCTGTTCCGATTAGGGAAATGTTGAGATACAATGTTGCAGTTGCCTGTGCTTCTTCTTGCATGAAGCATAACCAGATGGCCTCACACATACACGCGCATTTATGCACTAACGGGATTTGTCCGGCTGGAGGACGCGTCTAGGCCCTGCGATACACGTTTGAAATTATGCCCGAGACTATGCCCGCAGTTATGCCCGAAATTATGCAGCGTTTATTACAGCGATTGAATTGCCTAGTCCCGATAATTGCAATTGTAACTCCGCGTGCGTACTTCGCGTACTGAGGTTACCCGTTAGTTTTTAACTTTGCCGTCCGGTATAGATCCGGCACCCAATTTTTCCTTGGAATAGATCCGACTCACAATTTAGCTCGGTATAGATCCGACTCGTAAGGACCAAATGTTAGGGATCGATGGGTGAGGTGAACTTTTAATAAAAAAGATACTTTTCCGGTGGTATTACAAACACTTTTATTGTTCCTCAGTCGGCCACTTTACAACTGCTCACTTTACAACTCTGCTCAGCAGCCAGTTTCTGTAACTCTCAGTGAGAAAATACTCACTAGTGAGTAGGCTGAGTATTGGAAATGTGGTTCTCAACAGTGACAGTAGATAAGCTATGGGGGTTCTGGGCCAAAATCCCATAAGGTTTATACAGGGGGTCAAAATTCTCAAAACGGTCCCAAAAGCTCATCGTCTACGTCTAGGATCAGTTTTAAGGCCGAAAGCTCTCTTTTGTGTGTACCGGGGTTCGGGTCTTTGCTATTTTTTGCGGCCCGCCATCTACCGGATTAAGCTCAAGTTTTTTAGAATGTGTGTGTGATGCCGAAAGCTTTCCCCCATCCCTTGCTAGTTGGACGCGAACGTGGATGCCTCGATCATGTTACGTGTCAACATATATAAAAGCAAAAACCATCTTTCATATTTCCCCATAATATTCCCTGGCCCTCCCCAAGTTGTATAACATGCATTGTAATGTCAACAAAAGGTTAGTTTGCATAAGGTTCTGGTAATGAGCAGTTGGTATAAAGATTCTACTAAAGGAAAAATTAACACATAAATAAAATACTTCTACCAAAAGTTAAAAGATAGTAATAAGAGGTGAGTATTGAAAACCAATTTCCCAACCAACCAACCAAGCCAACTAAATATTTCAGATGAATATTAAGGAATTCCTTGACAATTACTCTATTATTCTGCTAGAAGAGCATAAGGAAAGAATAGAAAAAGTCTATCAATATCTTCGCCATTATGAAAATGATGACAAAGTAATTTCTAAATATGGTAAGCATTACACCAGCTGCTCCTGGTCAAAAGATGATGCGACTGCAGGACCAGATACCTGTGAATGCCATACTGCAGAATGGTACAACAAAGAAATTCAGCACCTCATCAATTTTTACATGAGAATTATAAGAAACAGGTGTGGACAATGCCGAAAAGGATTCGCTTTATACTGACACCAGAAGTACACATTTTACATGTGTGGAACTTTGCCTATAGAGCTAGTCGTAAGGGTGAATGGCATATATGCGCAATGGACAGGTTTCGATTTCAACAGAGGATCTTCAACACAAATGAAATACTGGAACCAATATTGGACCAAAACCATCATAACAAAATATATAAAACAAGAATGAATGAATGTGGAAAATAAAACGTCAGTTTATATTATAAAATGTATTTTTATTTCTATTAATTATAATACATCGCTTGCATTTATCCAGGAGTTATTTTTCGATGAAAATCCCAGCCATTTAACATAAACTTTATCACCTGTGCGTCTTAAAATTTTTTCAACAAGATAAACTTGGGGATGCTTGACTTTCAGCAATTCCATTTCATAAAATCCTCCTTTGATTGGGTATCCTTCGTAGTCCTCAAGTATATATGTGACTGGATTAGTCATTTGAATTTTAGCAATCTTGAAAACTTCAGTAGTCCAGTTTGGTGTATATCCCTTTTCGAATACATGTTTATATTTACTAATACGAACAGAGTCGCCTACTTTATATCTAGGCAAGACGCCAATCTTCAAATGATTATACGCTGTAGCAAGAAGCCGCTTTTCATTAGATACATTAACATCGCAAGGGCGCATTTGGATTGTTCGATGCTTTTTCGTATTATATTGAGTCAGTAGTTCCTTTATCATTTGAAGCCATTTATAAGATCCATTCATGCTAAATTCTTTCCACATCATGTTCTTTAAAGTTCGATTGAATCGTTCGACTATTGATGCTTTGAGTGATGTATAGGTTGAGTAATGATTTATATTATGTTTCTTCATCAGCTGTTGAAAGTGTGTGTTGTAAAATTCCTTCCCATCGTCAGTTTGCAAGTTTTTGGGTATACGTCCCTCTCTGAATATAGCTTCCATTGCTTCGGTTACTTCAACACCAGTCTTTCTTTTAATTGGAACAGCCCATGCATACTTGGAAAAGGTATCAATTATAGTAAGCAAGTAACGATACCCTTTGTTCACATGTTTATATGCATCCATTTCTACTAAATCCGCCTGCCATAAATCATCCAAACCTTTTATGATGACTCGTCGTCTTTTAAAATATCGACGAGCAGGCTTATGGAGCTCCTCGACAACATCTCTCTTACTCATATTATAGATAAATGAAGCAGATTAATTGTAGCACTAAGCTTTATTGGTAAACACCGTCTTCTTGATTCTGATGGTTCTTATTAAGTATGCTAGAGAACAAGTAATTCTCAATCTTTTCAATTTCACCATTAACGTATAGAGTTAGATTTTTTACAGCTTCTTGAATATTTTTATGTAATTCATCATGCTGCTTTCTTATTTGTGTATCAACATAGTTTTTAGTTGTAGCGTCAGCATTTGTCTCAGGTTCTCCAAGGTTTGTGATGCGCTTGAATGCCAAATCATAGTTTCCATTCGGGGTTAAAAGAAATCCAATTCCTGCAGGTCCAATTGAACCTTGTTCACCAGCAGCACCAGGTTTTCCAGGAGGACCAGGAGGGCCAGTGCGACCAGGAGGACCCCGTTGAAGCTTGTTACTTCTTATTGATCGACCAAACTTGTCAACGCTCATTTTCGAAATAAGATATAATCTTATATGTGTAGATATTTATTCAATTATATCAGCTTCCCGCAGCTCCTCAATAATTGCTACTATTTCATTATCATGGCTGTTATTTCCAGCTTGTTTTGATGCTATTAGTACACGAAGTCGGTCCACTAATTCATTTGGATCATTCCAATAGACATATTCAATGTTTTCCTTTGGAATCCCCATTATTCCCATCCCTCTGTGTGGTTTAGGAGTGTGAATCAACTTCTTTATTATGTTTCGATATTTATAGGTTTTTGTTCCTCTTATTTGCTTATTCTCATTAAAATCACGTCGGTGCGTGCATGTATCATTTAAAATTGTCTGATAATTGTCCAAGTCTTCTTTATTGTAGCCAGTGGGACGTTTCATAAAAATCAATTCAGATAAGCCTGTGGTTATTTTGTATGGTCTATCGCCAATAACAAGATTTGCATCCTCTACTTTCAATGTTGAATTGCCAATTTTCCATCCATCAGTGCTGCTATAATGCACACCATAAGTTTTATCAATTTTCTCACTATTGTGGCTAACTAATTCTTTATATTTATTCAATATCTGGTTGGGTGAACTTTGTTCTTTAAATGTCGATGAATGTATTGGTGTGGCAAACTCTTCATTCTCAGTATCATCATCATCATCCTCTAATGCCGATAAAGGGGTACTAGTAGATTTCATCTTTAAATATTTTCGTGCTGGGGGAGTATGTGTTTCGTCATTTCTTGAGCTGTGCTCTTGTTTAGGCTCTAACATATTTTCTGCTTTGGGTTCAAGCTTAACTGATGATGTAAGCTCTTTAAGTGTGTTGGTGATTGGCTTAAAGGTTTCCTCCAATTGAGTTTCGGCTTCGATTTTATCACTTTTGAGCGCTTTATATTTCTTTCGAATAGCATTGCTCGTCTTTATAATATCTTTTATCAGCTTTTCATCCATTTTACTCTTTAGTTTAGAGATATACAGGTAGTCAACTATACAGACAGTTATACAGCTATACAGCCTGTTTTTAACAGCCTGTTTTTGAACAGCCTGTTTTTGAACAGCCTGTTTTTTAACAGCCTGTTTTTGAACAGCCTGTTTTTGAACAGCCTGTTTTTGAACAGCCTGTTTTTGAACAGCCTGTTTTTGAACAGCCTGTTTTTTATCAGCCTGTTTTTATACAGCTATACAGAGTGGTACAGAGCTATTGAACATATAACTATATCGATATGAGTATTTCAACCGACTGATGATGATATTCGAATTGCTCTTTCTTTTATAGACTCATGAAGGTATCAAATCCTTTTCGATATCGACCGTTATCCAGAGGACTATCCTTATCAATTACTAAGAATCCATATTTATCCACCCAACACTTTCCACACACTTTTCGGAACTTTTCAAATGTCATATCAGTATTCACATGGTTATTGTAAATATGCTTCAGGTTCAAGTCATCTTGTTTAAACAAGATGAGCAAGTTTGCATTATCTCGAATTAGATGCTTTGGTATACGAGTATATGTTTGACAGAGGTAAAAACTATCAATTGCTTTATGACGACCCATGCAAAAGTATGCTCTAATATTATCCTGTTTATCACAAGCCACATCATCAAAGATAAAAATTGAATTTTCCTTTGCTTCATCCGGAGATATGACATCACAGTTGTTTGAGAAAGTATAATAACCCAGCCCAGATATGCGGCACACAACTTTTCTCAGATAGTCATATTTCGGTTGACTCAGCGACTTTGAGTAAATGTATATATTTTCAAAGCGCAGTCCGTTAGGATGCATCAGTAAACTTAACATAACATTTGTCTTTCCACAGTTGGATGGCCCAACAATAATTCCTCTTATGCTGTTTGGCAACAGCACCCCATGCTTCTTCCTCTTAATACTTGTAGTAATATTAACATCGGCATTTCTAATTGGGAGACACTCCTGTTGCTTGATAAACTTCATGATTGATACTAACCGATTCCCTATAAATAGAGCTGCTTTTATAAATTTTCGTCAGTCTTATCGGAAACGTATATAAGATGATTGATCACAGCGAAAACCCCATCATTCAACAAAAGGTCATCGTGGGAGAAGGACTATTAAATTCTGCGCTTAACAAATTACCATTTGAACTACATTTACCTGGTTATCAGTACTGTGGCCCAGGAACAAAGCTATATAAAAGACTAGCTCGCGGTGATCCTGGTATTAATCCGCTAGATGCAGCCTGTAAAGCGCATGATATAGCATATTCAAAGTATCGTGAGACAAATGACCGCCACATTGCTGACCGTATTCTAGCAGAAAAAGCTTGGCAACGTGTAAAATCAAAGGACGCATCATTTGGGGAACGTGCTAACGCTTTACTAGTAACAAACGCGATGAAGGCTAAAATTAAGTTTGGAATGGGTGCTAAAGCAAAAATTCAAACTAGCAAAACTCAGAATAATAAGAAGAAGAGCGGTTTATGCCCATCATTCCGCGGAGCAGTACGCAATGCTCGTAAAGTATTAAAATTGAAGAAACCCAAAGACTTGTTGGAATCAATAAAAATAGCGTTGAGTGCTGCAAAAGATGTCATAAAAAGAAGGAAAAAACTTATCACAACACCAAGAGTGATTCCCGTGCCTAAGGTTGGCGGTGTTTTACCATTCCTCATTCCTCTCTTTGCTGGTCTTTCAGCCATTGGAGCATTATCAGGAGGTGCAGCTGGCATAGCTAAAGCGGTAAATGCTGCAAGCAACGCACGGCAGCAGCTGGAAGAAGGCAAGCGTCATAATGAAACAATGGAAGCTATAGCGTTGGGTAAACCTGGTCATGGGTTATTCCTCAAGCCATATAGGAAAGGACTGGGGCTTTTTCTTACCCCCCAGCCAAAAAACTACTAAGGTCGCTACCCAAGAGAGCACTCAATGAACTCGATTTGTATAAATATGCGAAGGACATACCACACTTTAGAGGAATATTTATGCGAGATCGATTACCTAGAAAGCCATGGAAAAATGAGTGTGGAATTATTAATTCAGATGTTTCAGCAGGACCTGGAACACATTGGGTAGCATACAAGAAGAAGGGAAACTTCATCAACTACTTTGATAGTTTTGGAAACCTCCAACCACCACAAGAAATTGTTAATTATTTGGGTGATGCTGTAACATATAACTATACACCCCATCAAAATTTTGATTCAGTTATATGTGGACACTTGTGTTTAAATTTTCTCAACGATCTGATTCCATCATTGTAAGAGAAAAATGTATAAATAAAGATGTTTAAGCGCATACAGAGTCATTTCATTTCCAATAACCATGTCGATAACACTCTCCCTTACTGGTAATTCATCGGTACTTACTGCCGAATACTTCCCTCCATTGGAGTTGCCCGTAGATTACGTTTGTGGATTAATTGATTTTCAAACATACAATTCTATTCCCAATATTGATGAGGACAACAATCTAATACATATAGGAAGTACAGTTATCGAAATACCAGTCGGATCTTATGAGATTGATAATATAGAAACTTTCATTCAGCAAAGTTTGAGTAAAAGCGGTGAGGGTGGAGAAATCTCAATAAAGGCTAATAATAATACTTTAAAGAGCGAGGTTAGAGCTAATAAAGCGGTGTATTTTAATAAGAAAAGATCCATCGCGCCATTGTTGGGATTTGGGGAGCGAGTATTGGAACCCAATGTACTGCACACATCTGAGCTACCCGTTAATATTATTAAAGTAAACACCATACGAATTGAATGCAACATTATTTCGGGTTCATTCATCAATAACAATCAAGTGCATATGCTCCATGAATTTTCTCCAAATGTGGGGCCAGGGTATAAAATAGTGGAGGTTCCTAAATATGTCATCTATTTACCTGTGAACGTCAAACGGATAAGTTCCCTCACACTGAAGCTCGTTGATCAGGACGGGGATTTAATAAATTTTCGAGGTGAAACAATAACTGCCAGATTGCATTTAAAGCCACAGAATGCTAATCTATAACAACAGCAGTAATAAGGATATAAATAGTGGTATTACAAACAAAGTTATTAGTCTGTCAACAGACTTAAAGCGAACAAGACGTGAACTGAGAGCTGATAATAAGCAATATCTTCACTCGTTAGGATTAATTTTGAAAAATGTGTAGCAACATCTTGAACATTACTGGGAGCATAAGTTATGATAATAGCATAACAAAAATTGACTACCACACCTATTCACCATTCCTCACATCATTTAAAAACAGTGATGAAATCCGTATTTCAGTACAACACCAAGATCTATATATCTTACCATCTGAAAGCTTTATATACATTGAAGGAGCTCTAACTAATACAACAGGGACTGTTTCAAATACTGCAAAGCTAGCAAACAATGCTATGGCCTTCCTCTTTGAAGAAATTCGTTATGAGATCAACGGTATAGAAATTGACAGAACGAGAAATCTTGGAATTGCTACGGCACTGAAAAATTATATATCACTGAATAAAAACGAGAGCCAAATGTTACTAAATGCTGGCTGGTCACCCGAAGAATCAATTGCACCTGCAAAGGGATTTTTCAATTTCTGTGTACCATTAAAGTTACTTCTAGGCTTTGGTGAAGATTATAGGAAAATTATCGCAAACGCTAAACATGAACTAATATTAATACGGAGCAGAACGGATGAAGATGCAGTAATATCACCAACAGATGCTGTAAACATTTCAATATTTAAACTTCAGTGGCGTGTTCCCCATGTTAATGTTGCTGACCATGAAAAATTAGCCTTGTTAAAAGTCATTGAAAGTGGTCGTGAGATAAAAATATCATTCAGGAGTTGGGATATATACGAGTATCCAGCACTACCAGCGGCAACTCATCACACTTGGTCTGTTAAAACAACATCGCAAATGGAAAAGCCCCGATACATCATCCTAGCTCTCCAAACAAATCGCAAAAATGATAAAACAAAGGATGCTAGCAAGTTTGACCATTGCAGGCTGACAGATGTTAAAGTACATCTGAATTCTGAATCATACCCATATGATGACTTGAACTTGAAGTTTGATAGGAATCAATATGCTCTCCTATATAACATGTATATAAAATTTCAAACTTCTTACTATGGGCGTCAGTTGCAGCCACTCCTTTCAAGGGAAGAGTTTATAAATAACGCACCGATCTCAGTTATTGACTGTTCGCGTCAAAAAGAGGCAGTTAAATCTGGGCCAGTGGATATAAGATTGGAATTCAAGACGAGTGAAAACATCCCAGCCAACACAACAGCTTACTGTTTACTGCTGCATGATCGGATCGTGGAATATATTCCTTTAACCGGTGAAGCTCGAAAACTTGCTTAGAATGTCATCAATTATTGTCATCGATGTTCAAGGATACAAGCTAGAAAACACTGAATTTATTTTTAAAGAATTGGCAATTTTAAACGGTGAAAATCAAGTCCAACACTACATATTCCAACCACCATTTCCTTATAAGGAGCTAACTCGATCAGAAAAAAAGCATGTTGAATGGCTCCGGCATAATTTTCATGGATTCAAATGGGGCGATGGTTACATCCCATACCATAAATTATATGCTATCGCCCATCATTCGCTACCTCAGGATAAAATAATTTATGTAAAGGGGGCTGAAAAGAAAAGCTGGGTTCAACAAATACTTGGAAATGGTTCATCTATATATAATGTAGAAGAGGAGGGCTGTCCAAAACTATCAACTTTGGAAACAAATGTACCATCTTGCATCATTCACCAAGGCCGATGTGCTCTGAAAAACGTATTTCAAATAAAGGATTTTTTAAATAAAACAGTTTTTTAAAACGTTATAAAAATTCTTTTATTTTGTGTATATCTTAATCTAATTTACAATATTTTCTTATATAACTATATTAATCTATTTCCATTATACTGTAATGACCCCACGGTAACGTTTCGTTCGAATTTGGTACTAAATACCTTTTATTATCGTGAGGACTTAGCGCGATTTTCAGCTGGGTAATGGAAGAAACTTGATGTTTGTGAGATTGAATTAAATTTTGCCGGACTATTTTTTCACTATTACTGTTTAAACATTCAATATAATCGTTAAATGTGATTCTATTTTTTACTATGTTTCTTTTAACACCTTTAGATTTTTTTGTTTTATCTTGGCCCTCTACCCGGACCGCATACATTTTTGATCTCAGGCCAACAAACTCTGTCATTATGCGGCCGTTGTTTTCATCCTTCATGAGGCCCAACACTTTTTTGTTTACAAGAGGGATGTTCCAGATGTTATTTTGAGGATAGTCACTTGTGTCGAAATGGGTATAGCAGTCACGTTTAATAATTTGGTACAAGTCAGGACAGGTCACTTCATAAATGAGTGAATCCGTGTCTGTATAACAAACTGTGCAGTTAGATCTAAATTGAGGAAGCATATAATCATAATGGAAATTGTATATGGTGGTTTTAGCTAAGTCGAGAATGCACATGCCTACATATATAGGCTTATTAAAATAAATTTCTGTCTTATTTAACTCGATGGCTACCAGGTTCTCGTTGAAAATGGTCGAAGCCTTGAATTCGGGCTTAGAAATGAGTGCTTCGGCTCCATATCGCCCCAGCCACTTTGTCACCAGCTTAACAATGCTATGTTTCCGGACGTTCTCCATAGTCTTTCCGAAAACAGCATTATTCATAAGCTTAAAGAGATTTTTCTCAAAATCATTTTTAGCCAATGCTCGAAGTCTGGTATTTAGATCAATGTAGGACTTAAGCCATGCAGATTGATTAAATTCGAGAACCCGGTGAACTTTCTTTAACTTTAATCCGTGAAGGATGGCTTGTTTTAAACTGCGATAATGAATAACGTATTTCGTTTTATCGTGCAGTGTAGCCAAAAGTTTTGTTTGTTTTGATCCAGGTGACGCTCTATGTTCGGGGCAATAAGGGAGATCTTTATGAAAATCATGAATGTCCTGAGGATACTCTAGATCCACTTCAAGAATGTAGCCTGTGGGTGAATCATCGGCCACATCTTCAACCTTAAAAGATGATGCATTTTCTACCCACTTGAAGCCACTGTGGGGTAGGAGTTGGGACATTGCCCAACCGTACTGGTTATTAATATCATTATATACGAGAAATTTTGAAGGTTGAGAGGGATCATAGTCGGGCATGTATTTATTATTGACCTTTGAATATCTTTTAGAGCATTGGCTAAGGCCGCCTCGAATGCCTCGCTCTGTAAATAAGAGCATATCAATATCAGTTAATAGCTCCAGGGTAACGCTAGTATGCTTGAGCATTGCGTCCCAAGTATACCCTGGAAGTGTATAATAGTGGCTTGGATCTAATCCATATGTTTTACAACAACTTGCACGGAATTGTTCAAAAACATCCGCCAAGAGTAAGACATCTGTCTTTAAATATAAATCTGAATATTCACCCAGATTTTGAATGCTGAATTCATTCCAAACATTTACGGCATGTGCATAATCTTCTTGACTAATATTAGTATCATTTAACTTATTGTAAAACTGGGGAATATCAGGAAGTTTGACCTCTAAAAATTTTGACATGCAAGTAAAATAATCATACGGGTATACTCCTTTTCGTGTTAGTAACTTAAACTGGGACTCTGTTATATTTGGGAATTGGGATTTTAAAATAGGGAAAGAAGTTAAGTATGAGGAAAGGGTGTCGAGACTGCTTGCCATGAATTTGAAGGAATCTATAAATCGGAATTTAATGGGGTATTCATCTAAATGTTTAGTGAAAGAAATATACCGTTCTTTGTTAATGGGAAGGAGATCAATACGGCCCTGAAGATCGGAAGCTATATTTTTAATTATAAAATGAGAATCGTAGCCGCTTAAGTTATGAAAAATTATTGGGATGGTGTGACTATCCTGAAAATTAATATTACACCCCTCATGCGCTGGACCTCTGTACTTACCTGTTAGGTGGCAGTGATCGCGCACCTTTTTATCACCTGATGTAAATGGTTTCTCGCATATATGACAGAGTCTGGCTGCCTCAAAAAATGCCACTTCCTCAGCAGTCATCTGATCCATAGGTAGAGGGCAAAGAAAAACGAATTCCAAATTCTCCGCGAACTGCTTCAACTCGCGCACAAACCACTCAACACAATCCTCACCGCGATATAATTTGAAGACCGATAACGTGGGGTCATATGAACACTTCACATAAAAGCCTAAACTACATGGTACATGAACTTGATACTTATTTCTATCACTATTTTCTACTAATAAACATTCTAAGTCCGCGTAAATAACGAATGGAGCTTCTACCTTATTCCTAAAATTTGTAAATTTAAGTTCCTTCTGGTCCTCCGTCGGTAGCCGGATTTTGGCGTTGTTGATGTTCGTACAGTCAGCTACATGTTGATCCAATTTTTCTTGTGATCCAAAGTAGTGGAGGCAGCGGTCGCAAAAGTACTTTGCTGTTTTGTGTTTCGACAGCTGAGATGAAAGGAGCCTGGAGAGGTTCTTTATCCAAACGTAGTGGTACCGGATTGGCTCATCATCTTCTTTTTCCTCCTCCTCGGCATTCTCATCATAATAAACATTTTGAACCATCAGAAGGTTCACGTGCTGCTCTTTTTTGTCTTTAGTTAAATATGTTGGCAGAACTATATAATTTTCTTTTCCAGCTTTTTGCAGAATGTATACGTTAATAGAAAGGCCATTCTGCTTCTCAAATCGGGGAATCTGTTTCATTGTCACTGGAAACGTAACTCCATCTAGTTTTAATTCTGTGAAATAGTGGCGGTAATTCATCACACGCTGGGGTTTTTTTTCAACTGGATGTAAAGCTGAAAGCACTGCCCAGGCGAAACAAGCATCGTCTTCATTTTTAACATTGATGCAGGCTTTTTTATTTTCAATTTCTCGTGGTAGCTGAATATATGACGATCCCAGCTGCGGTGTGAACTTATTGATGTTTATTGCTAAGTTTATAATGGCTGACAAAGCCCAGCCGCTATCTCTTTCCTGGAACTCTTCCAGTTTATTCATTACTCGTTCCTCAACATTATGTTTGAACCAATCATTAACATCCGTGTTTTGGTAGATGGGAGCATTCTTCGTGTTCATGTACTTGAACTCGAACACTTCCTCATCACCTCTCACAACTTTAAACTCCCCACAAAAAGCTGCGTTCACCTTAAGCGCAGTTTCTTTCTTCAGGGCGTTATTGATGCGCCGACGAAAAAGTCCCACACACTCGCTCAGGAACTCCTTTGGCTCCTTATGAGTCAAGTTGATAATGACCCCAGTCCTCATACTATAAATGAAAAAGAAACAAACAAATAATGATGTGACTTAGACATATTGTGATGTGTATTAGATTCACGGGAGAAATTTCGGAGCCAGCCTTTAGGCAGAACTCCTAGAGGAGAAACCTACTAGAGCAGGACTCCTCGGGATTGCAAGTAGTGCAGCTAGGAAGCAGACACCAAGTGAATACTGCGACGGTTAATCTTACAATCCTTGGTTTATTCGAAATTACTTAGCCTATTTAATAATATTTTTAAGTTTTTACTTACCGATCACAAAAAGCCGATTGTACGTCTTCCCACCGAACTCGGGATGAAGTCCAATTAGCACGGTTCGCATTATGGCTAGAACCTGCCCTCAATTTCAACTGTTTTAGCTGGGTACGGTACCCCTGCACAAGGTTTATACCATTGGTGAAATTTTGTTTTTCACCTACAGTCTTGGCTCTTTTCAGAGCTTTCCGAAGCGCTCTTAAATTGTTTGAGCACTCTTTCACACCCGCGTCAATTAAGCTATGATTGTTTTGGGCATTTACGAATGCTAACTTAGCACTTTGCACTAAATGGTTTACTTGAGCCATTTTTAAACAATATAATTGAACTGCACTGTTAACTTTTACAGCACTGATAGTTTCTTTCACTGTTTTTTGCCCTTTGGTCTTTAACCTTTGACACACTAATTCACAAGATAATTAAATGTAAATAAATAACTTGTGTAAACTTTAAGTTAAAAATTCTGAAGATTCAATAAATTGTTGTGGGTGTGTAGCTCACAAAGGATTGACACTAAATGAATGATATATTTTCACGGAGCGCTATTTATACTTCTGCTCGGGAATCTCAAATGTGAAGGAAAATTTTTTCCCCAAGTAAAATAAAAATAGGACCACTCACGTTGAATCGAGAAATCAATTCCTGGAAATAAGAACCCCTCAACATAAACAAAGCCACATGCGTACTTGAAACAGGATCCTGCATATCCCCAAATTCCTAGTCTAATTTAAAACGTGTCCTTAAAGGGATCAAATTACAGACCACATGACTGAAAAAAAAAAGCTGCTTGCATACTTCAAACATGTTCAGACATGATCCTGCATATCCTCAAATTCCTAGTCTAATTTAAAACGTGTCCTTAAAGGTATCAAATTACAAACCACATTGCATAAACAAAGACACCTGCGTACTTGAAACATGATCAGGCTTGATCCCTCATACCATCAAATTCCTAGTCTAATTTAAAACGTGTCCTTAAAGGGATCAAATTACAGACCACATTGCATAAGCAAAGTCACATGCGTACCCGCAAAATTGCGTAAATTATGCTTGGGTGACACATTCAAGTGTCCAAGTTCAAGTACCCTGCGATTTATGTTGGCACGTAACATGATCGAGGCATCCACGTTCGCGTCCAACTAGCAAGGGATGGGGGAAAGCTTTCGGCATCACACACACATTCTAAAAAACTTGTGCTTAATCCGGTAGATGGCGGGCCGCAAAAAATAGCAAAGACCCGAACCCCGGTACACACAAAAGAGAGCTTTCGGCCTTAAAACTGATCCTAGACGTAGACGATGAGCTTTTGGGACCGTTTTGAGAATTTTGACCCCCTGTATAAACCTTATGGGATTTTGGCCCAGAACCCCCATAGCTTATCTACTAGTGACAAATTTGTTATATATGTAACTTCAGGTGAGAACTCACTTGAAAATTCTCAGTTCCCACTGGAATATTTGTGTGACAGTTAAACAGCTGATTGTTTGAATTTTAAAATAAGTACGAGAAATTATTTATTTATGTGAATTTAATTTGTGGAAAATTTATAATGTTGCCATTCCTAGTAATATTAGCGTCTATGCATGATCGGCAGTAGAAAAGCTATGAGAGTTCTGCGCCATTTTTACGTGTATTTTTAAAGGGAGGTCAAAATTCTCAAAATGGTATCAAAAGCTCGTCGTCTACGTCTACGAGCAGTTTTAAGGCCGAAAGCTCTCTATTGTGTGTATCGAGGTTCGGGTCTTTGCTATTTTGCTGTCCGCCATCTACCAGATGAAGCTCAAGTGTCTAGAATGCGTGTGCTTAGAGCGTATGTGGTTATCTGGGTTCAGGTCTTTGCTAATTTTGCGATCCGCCATCTACCAGCGTAAGCTCAAGTTGCGTGTGCTTGGAGTTTATGTGGTGTATCAGGTTCGGGACTTTGCTATTTTTACAGCCCTTTCATCTACCAAATTAACCTAAAGTTTTTTAGAATGTGTGTAGGATGCCGCTCTCCCGCCGAAAGCTTTATCCTATCCTTTGCTACTTGGACGCGAACGTGGATGCCTTGATCATGTTACGTGTCACCATAAATCGCAGGGTACTTGAACTTGAGCACTTGAATGTGTCACCCAAGTATAATTTACACAATTTTGCGGGTACGCATGTGGCTTTGTTTATGTTACATATGTGAAGTCTTATCAGTAATGTGTCTGTAATTTGATCCCTTTAAGGAAACGTTTTACATTAGACTAGGAATTTGGGTACATGAAAGATATCCCTCGATCATGTTACGTGTCATCATAAATCGCAGGGTACTTGAATTTGAACACTTGAATGTGTCACCCAATTATAATTTACACAATTTTGCGGGTACGCATTTGGTTTTGTTTATGCTGAGGGGTTCTTATTTCCAGGAATTGATTCTCTATTCAACGTGGGTTTATTTTTTGTTGTATTATTTTACTTGGGAAAAAAATTTTCCTTCACATTTGACATTCCCGCGCGGGAGTATAAATAGGACTTTCGGAATCGGATCATCCATTTAGTGCCAAACGCTTGTGAACAACCCACCCTCAACAATTTGTTCAATCTTCAGAATATTTTAACTTAAAGTTTGCACAAGTTATTTATTTACATTTAATTATCTTATGAAGTAATTCGTGAGTCAAAGTCAAAGACCAAAGGACGAAAAAAAAAGAACAGTGCAGTATCAGTGCAATAAAACTTATCAGTTCAGTTCAGTTATATCCCTATATTGTTTAAAAATGGCTCAAGTAAGCAATTTAGTGCAAAATGCTAAGCAAGCATTTTTAAATGCCCAAAACAATCATGCATTAATTGACGCGGGTGTTAAAGAGTGTTCGAATAATTTAAGAGTGCTTCGGCAATATTTAAAGAGGGCAACAACTGTAGGTGAAAAACAAAATTTCACCAATGGTATAAACCTTGTCCAAGGCTATCGTACCCAGATAAAACAGCTGAAATTGAGGGCAGGTTCTAGCCATAATGCTAACCGTGCCAATTGGACTTCATCCCGAGTTCGGTGGGAAGACGTACAATCCGCTTTTTGCGATCGGTAAGTAAAAACTTAAAAATATGTCTAAGTCACATCATTATTTGTCTGTTTATTTTCCATTTATAGTATGAGGACCGGGGTCATTGTAAACTTGTCTCATAAGGAGCCAAAGGAGTTCCTGAGCGATTGTGTGGGACTTTTCCGTCGGCGTATCAATAACGCCCTGAAGAAAGAAACTGCGCTTAAGGTGAACGCAGCTTTTTGTGGGGAGTTGAAAGTTGTGAGAGGGGATGAGGAAGTGCTCGATTTAAAATACATGAACACAAAGAATGCTCCCATCTACCAAAACACGGATGTTAATGAATGGTTCAAACATAATGTTGAGGAACGAATAATGAATGAACTGGAAGAGTTCCAGGAAAGAGATAGCGGTTGGGCTTTGTCAGCCATTATAAACTTGGCTATAAACATCAATAAGTTCACACCGCAGCTGGGATCGTCATATATTCAGCTACCACGAGAAATTGAAAATAAAAAAGCCTGCGTCAATGTTAAAAATGCGGATGATGCTTGTTTCGCCTGGGCAGTGATGTCAGCTTTACATCCAGTTGATCGCTTACAACATCCTGATAGAACATCATCATATCCCCACTATTCAACAGAATTAAAACTAGATGGAGTTACGTTCCCAGTGACCATGAAACAGATCCCTCGATTTGAGAAGCAGAATGGCATTTCCATCAACGTATACATTCTGCAGAAAGCTGGGAAAGAAAATTATAAAGTTCTACCAACATATTTGACAAAAGACAAAAAAGAGCAGCACGTGAATCTTCTGATGATTCAAAATATTTATTATGATGAGGATGCCGAGGAGGAGGAAAAAGAAGATGATGAGCCCATCCGGTACCACTACGTTTGGATAGAGAACCTCGCGCTAAGTGCTCACGATGATAAAAGGTATTTAGTACCAAATACGAATGAAACGTTACCGTGGGGTCATTACAGTATAATGGAAATAGATTAATATAGTTATATAAGAAAATATTGTAAATTAGATTAAGATATACACAAAATAAAAGAATTTTTATAACGTTTTAAAAAACTGTTTTATTTAAAAAATCCTTTATTTGAAATACAGTTTTCAGAGCACATCGGCCTTGGTGTATGATGCACGATGGTACATTTGTTTCCAAAGTAGTTAGTTTTGGACATCCCTCCTCTTCCACGTTATATATAGATGAACCATTTCCAAGTATTTGTTGAACCCAGCTTTTCTTTTTAGCTCCCTTTACATAAATGATTTTATCCTGCGGCAGCGATTGATGGACTATAGCATATAATTTGTGGTATGGGATGTAACCATCACTCCATTTGAATCCATGGATATTATGCCGGAGCCATTCAACATGCTTTTTTTCTGTTCGAGTTAGCTCCTTATAAGGAAATGGTGGTTGGAATATGAAGTGTTGGACTTGATTTTCACCGTTTAAAATTGCCAATTCTTTAAAAATAAATTCAGTGTTTTCTAGCTTGTATCCTTGAACATCGAAGACAATAATTGATGACATTCTAGGCAAGTTTTCGAGCTTCACCAGTTAAAGGAATGTATTCTACGACTCTATCATGCAACAGTAAACAGTAAGCTGTTGTGTTGGCTGGGATGTTTTCACTCGTCTTGAATTCCAATCTTATATCCACTGGCCCAGATTTAACTGCCTCTTTTTGACGCGAACAATCAATAACTGAGATCGGCGCGTTATTTATAAACTCTTCCCTTGAAAGGAGTGGCTGCAACTGACGTCCATAGTACGAAGTTTGGAATTTTATATACATGTTATATAGGAGAGCATATTGGTTCCTATCAAACTTCAAGTTCAAGTGATCATAAGGGTATGATTCTGAATTCAAATGTACTTTAACATCTGTCAGTTTGCAATGATCAAACTTGCTAGCATCCTTTGTTTTATCATTTTTGCGATTTGTTTGGAGAGCTAGAATGATGTATCGGGGCTTTTCCATTTGTGATGTTGTTTTAACAGACCAACTGTGATGAGTTGCCGCTGGTAGTGCTGGATACTCGTATATATCCCAACTCCTGAATGATATTTTTATCTCACGACCACTTTCAATGACTTTTAACAAGGCTAAATTTTCATGGTCAGCAACATTAACATGAGGAACACGCCACTAAAGTTTAAATATTGAAATGTTTACAGCATCTGTTGGTGATATGACTGCATCTTCATCCGTTCTGCTCCGTATTAATATTAGTTCATGTTTAGCGTTTGCGATAATTTTCCTATAATCTTCACCAAAGCCTAGAAGTAGCTTTAATGGTACACAGAAATTGAAAAATCCCTTTGCAGGTGCAATTGATTCTTCGGGTGACCAGCCAGCAATTAGTAACATTTGAATCTCGTTTTTATTCAGCGATATATAATTTTTTAGAGTCGTAGCAATTCCAAGATTTCTCGTTCTATCAATTTCTATACCGTTGATCTCATATCGAATTTCTTCAAAGAGAAAGGCCATAGCATTGTTTGCTAGCTTTGCAGTATTTGAAACAGCCCCTGTTGTATTAGTTAGCGCTCCTTCAATGTATATAAAGCTTTCAGATGGTAAGATATATAGATCTTGGTGTTGTACTGAAATACGGATTTCATCGCTGTTTTTAAATGATGTGAGGAATGGCGAATAGGTGTGGTAGTCAATTTTTGTTATGCTATTATCATAACTTATGCCTCCAGTAATGTCCAAGATGTTGTTATACATTTTTCAAAATTAATCCTAACAACTGAAGATATTGCTTATTATCAGCTCTCAGTTCACGTCTTGTTCGCTTTAAGTCTGCTGCCTGACTAATAACTTTGTTTATATTACCACTATATATATCCTTATTATTGCTGTTGTTATAGATTAGCATTCTGTGGCTTTAAATGTAGTCTGGCAGTTATTGTTTCACCTCGAAAATTTATTAAATCCCCGTCCTGATCAACGAGCTTCAGTGAGAGCGAACTTATCCGTTTGACGTTCACAGGTAAATAGATGACATATTTAGGAACCTCCACTATTTTATACCCTGGCCCCACATTTGGAGAAAATTCATGGAGCATATGCACTTGATTGTTATTGATGAATGAACCCGAAATAATGTTGCATTCAATTCGTATGGTGTTTACTTTAATAATATTAACGGGTAGCTCAGATGTGTGCAGTACATTGGGTTCCAATACTCGCTTCCCAAATCCCAACAATGGAGCGATGGATCTTTTCTTATTAAAATACACTACTTTATTAGCTTTAACCTCACTCTTTAAAGTATTATTATTAGCCTTTATTGAGATTTCTCCACCCTCGCTGCTTTTACTCAAACTTTGCTGAATAAAAGATTCTATATTATCAATCTCATAAGATCCGACTGGTATTTCGATAACTGTACTTCCTATATGTATTAGATTGTTGTCCTCATCAATATTAGGAATGGAATTGTATGTTTGAAAATCAATTAATCCACAAACGTAATCTCCGGGCAACTCCAATGGAGGGAAGTATTCGGTAGTAAGTACCGATGAATTGCCAGTAAGGGAGAGTGTTATCGACATGGTTATTGGAAATGAAATGACCCTGTTTGCGCTTAAACATCTTTATTTATACATTTTTCTCTTACAATGATGGAATCTGATCGTTGAGAAAATTTAAACACAAGTGTCCACATATAACTGAATTAAAATTTTGATGGGGTGTATAGTTATATGTTACAGCATCACCCAAATAATTAACAACTTCTTGTGGTGGTTGCAGGTTTCCAAAACTATCAAAGTAGTTGATGAAATTTCCCTTCTTCTTGTATGCTACCCAATGTGTTCCAGGTCCTGCTGAAACATCTAAATTAATAATTCCACACTCATTTCTCCATGGCTTTCTAGGTAATTGATCTTGCATAAATACTCCTCTAAAGTGTGGTATGTCCTTCGCATATTTATAAAGATCAAGTTCATTGAGTGCTCTCTTGGGTAGCGATCTTAGTAGTTTTTTGGCCGGGGGGTAAGAAAAAGCCCCAGTCCTTTCCTATATGGCTTGAGGAATAACCCATGACCAGGTTTACCCAACGCTATAGCTTCCATTGTTTCATTATGACGCTTGCCTTCTTCCAGCTGCCGCCGTGCGTTGTTTGCAGCATTTACTGCTTTAGCTATACCAGCTGCACCTCCTGATAACGCTCCAATGGCTGAAAGCCCAGCAAAGAGAGGAATGAGGAATGGTAAAACACCGCCAACTTTAGGCACGGGAATCACTCTTGGTGTTGTGATAAGTTTTTTCCTTCTTTTTATGATGTCTTTTGCTGCACTCAGCGCTATTTTTATTGATTCCAACAAGTCTTTGGGTTTCTTCAATTTTAATACTTTACGAGCATTGCGTACTGCTCCGCGGAATGATGGACATAAACCGCTCTTCTTCTTATTATTCTGAGTTGTGCTAGTTTGAATTTTCTCTTTAGCACCCATTCCAAACTTCATTTTAGCCTTCATCGCGTTTGTTACCAGTAAAACGTTAGCACGTTCTCCAAATGAGGCGTCCTTTGATGTTACACGTTGCCAAGCTTTTTCTGCTAGAATACGGTCAGCAATGTGGCGGTCATTTGTCTCACGAGACTTTGAATATGCTATATCATGCGCTTTACAGGATGCATCTAGCGGATTAATACCAGGATCACCGCGAGCTAGTCTTTTAGATAGTTTTGTTCCTGGGCCACAGTACTGATAACCAGGCAAATGTAGTTCAAATGGTAATTTGTTAAGCGCAGAATTTAATAGTCCTTCTCCCACGATGACCTTTTGTCGAATGATGGGGTTTTCGCTGTGATCAATCATCTTATATACATTTCCGATAAGACTGACGAAAAATTTATAAAAGCAGCTGTATTTATAGGGAAACGTTTAGTATCAATCATGAAGTTTATCAAGCAACAGGAGTGTCTACCAGTTAGAAATGCTGATGTTAATATTACTACAAGTGTAAAGAGGAAGAAGCATGGGGTGCTGTTGCCAAACAGTATAGGAGCAATTATTGTTGGACCATCCAACTGTGGAAAGACGAATGTTATGCTAAGTTTACTGGTGCATCCTAACGGACTGCGGTTTGAAAATATATACATTTACTCAAAGTCGCTGAATCAACCGAAATATGAATATCTGAGAAAAGTTGTGAGCCGCATATCTGGGCTGGGTTATTATACTTTCTCAAACAACTGTGATGTCATATCTCCGAATGAAGCAAAGGAAAATTCAATTTTTATCTTTGATGATGTGGCTTGTGATAAACAGGATAATATTAGAGCATACTTTTGCATGGGTCGTCATAAAGCAATTGATAGTTTTTACCTCTGTCAAACATATACTCGTATACCAAAGCATCTGATTCAAGATAACGCAAACTTGCTCATCTTGTTTAAACAGGATGACTTGAATCTGAAGCATATTTACAATGACCCTGTGAATAGTGATATGACATTTGAAAAGTTCCGAAAAGCGTGTGGAAAGTGTTGGGGGGACAAATATGGGTTCTTAGTAATTGATAAGGATAGTCCTCTGGATAACGGCCGATATCGAAAAGGATTTGATACCTTCATGAGACTATAAAAGAAAGAGCAATCCAATTATCATCATCAGTCGGTTGAAGTACTCATATCGATACAGTTATATGCTCAATAGCTCTTTACCAGCCTGTATAGCTGTATAAAAATAGGCTGTATAAAAACAGGCTGTATAAAAGTAGGGTGTATAAAAACAGGCTGTATAAAAACAGGCTGTATAAAAACAGGCTGTTTAAAAACAGGCTGTTTAAAAACAGGCTGTTTAAAAACAGGCTGTATAGCTGTATAGCTGTCTGTATAGCTGTATAACTGTCTGTATAGTTGTCTGTATATCTCTAAACTAAAGAGTAAAATGGATGAAAAGCTGATAAAAGATATTATAAAGACGAGGAATGCTATTCGAAAGAAATATAAAGCGCTCAAAACTGGTAAAATCGAAGCCGAAACTCAATTGGAGGAAACCTTTAAGCCAATCACCAACACACTTAAAGAGCTTACATCATCAGTTAAGCTTGAACCCAAAGCAGAAAATACGTTAGACCCTAAACAAGAGAACAGCTAAGAAATGATGAAACATATACTCCCCCAGCACGAAAATATTTAAAGATGAAATCTACTAGTACCCCTCTATCAGCATTAGAGGATGATAATGATGATGATACTGAGAATGACGAGTTTGCTACACCAATACATTCCTCAACATTTAAGCAACAAAGTTCACCCAACCAGATATTGAATAAATATAAAGAATTAGTTAGCCACAGTAGTGAGAAAGTTGATAAAACATACGGTGCACATTATAGCAGCACTGATGGATGGAGGATTGGTAATTCATCATTGAAAGTTGAGGATGAAAATTTTGTTATAGGTGATAGACCATACAAGATAACCAAAGGCTTATCTGAGTTGATTTTTATGAAACGTCCCACTGGTTACAATAAAGAAGACTTGGTCAATTATCAGTCAATTTTAAATGGTACATGCACGCACCGACGTGATTTTAGTGAGAATAAGCAAATAAAGGGAACAAATACCTATAAATATCGAAACATAATAAAGAAGTTGATTCACACTCCTAAACCACACAGAGGGATGGGAATAATGAGGATTCCAAAGGAAAACATTGAATATGTCTATTGGAATGATCCAAATGAATTAGTGGACCGACTTCGTGTACTAATAGCTTCAAAACAAGCTGGAAATAACAGCCATGATAATGAAATAGTTGCAATTATTGAGGAGCTGCGGGAAGCTGATATAATTGTATAAATATCTACATATATGAAATTATATATCATTTCGAAAATGAGCGTTGACAAGTTTGGTCGATCAATAAGAAGTAACAAGCTTCAACGGGGTCCTCCTGGTCCTCCTGGCTCTCCTGGCCCTCCTGGTCCTCCTGGAAAACCTGGTGCTGCTGGTGAACAAGGCTCAATCGGACCTGCAGGAATTGGATTTCTTTTAACCCCGAATGGAAACTATGATTTGGCATTCAAGCGCATCACAAACCTTGGAGAACCTACGAAAAGTGCTGACGCTACAACTAAAAACTATGTTGATACACAAATAAGAAAGCAACACGATAAATTATATAAAAATATTCAAGAAGCTGTAAAAAATCTAACTCTATACATTAATGGTGAAATTGAAAAGATTGAGAATTATTTGTTCTCTAGCATTCTTAATAAGGAGCATTAGAATCAAGAAGACGGTGTTTACCAATAAAGCTTAGTGCTACAATTAATCTGTTTCATTTATCTATAATATGAGTAAGAGAGATGTTGTCGAGGAGCTCCATAAGCCTGCTCGTCGATATTTTAAAAGACGACGAGTCATCATAAAAGGTTTGGATGATTTATGGCAGGCGGATTTAGTAGAAATGGATGCATATAAACATGTGAACAAAGGATATCGTTACTTGCTTACTGTAATTGATACCTTTTCCAAGTATGCATGGGCTGTTCCAATTAAAAGAAAGACTGGTGCTGAAGTAACGGAAGCTATGGAAGCTATATTCAGAGAGGGACGTATACCCAAAAACTTGCAAACTGACGATGGGAAGGAATTTTACAATACACACTTTCAACAGCTGATGAAGAAACATAATATAAATCATTACTCAACCTATACATCACTCAAACATCAATAGTCGAACGATTCAATCGAACTTTAAAGAACATGATGTGGAAAGAATTTAGCATGAATGGATCTTATAAATGGCTTCAAATGATAAAGGAACTATTGACTCAATATAATACGAAAAAGCATCGAACAATCCAAATGCGCCCTTGCGATGTTAATGTATCCAATGAAAAGCGGCTTCTTACTACAGTGTATAATCATTTGAAGATTGCCGTCTTGCCTAGATATAAAGTAGGAGACTCTGTTCGTATTAGTAAATATAAACATGTATTCGAAAAAGGCTATACACCAAACTGGACTACTGAAGTTTTCAAGATTGCTAAAATTCAAATGACTAATCCAGTCTTGTTTTATTTATTTATTTATTTATTTATTTATTTATTTATTAATTCGCTTAATACAAGCTACATATCATAAATACAATATAAACTTAAAGTTAAGATTGAACTTAAAAGCTAAGGGAACAGAGAGAGGGGAAGGCAGTCTTAAATTAAGCTAAACTAAGGAAACTCAGGAAAGGAAAAGGGGTCTAAACTTATGAATGTTAATAAATTCAAGTGGGACGATGATGGAATTCATTCCTGAGAGCTGATTTACTCAGATGGAAGTCGAAGGGAAGAGAGTTGGCCTTCCGAAGCATTCGGGTGAGAGGCTCGGCAAGTCCGTAGTTCGTGCGGTGGTAAGCAGGGCGAAAGAGAGGGGCCGACCTGACGGAACGGGGGTTGGTGTAGAAAGAAATCCGCTGAAGCAGAGAAGGGCAATCAATATCCCCAGAAAGCAGCTGGTGGATGAAGGTAATATCAGCGAGGTCGCGCCGCTTCCACAAGGGCTGCAAGTCAATCAGCATCAGTCGGTTTTCATAAGGGGGAAGACACAAACGGTCAGACCAAGGTAGCTCACGTAAAGCAAAGCGAAGGAATCTGCGCTGGACTGCCTCAATCCTGTTAATGCTTGTAGATTGACATGGAGACCAAACCTGGCAAGCGTATTCGAGGAGAGGCCGGACGAAGGAGACATAGAGGGATTTGGCAACATAGGGATTAAGGAACTCCTTAGACCAGCGCTCACATATATACTTGAGGACTACCAGGGAAACCCAATCAAAGGAGGATTTTATGAAATGGAATTGCTGAAAGTTAAGCATCCACAAGTTTATCTTGCTGAAAAAATTTTAAGACGCACAGGCGATAAAGTTTATGTTAAATGGCTGGGATTTTCATCGAAACATAACTCCTGGATAAATGCAAACGATGTATTATAATTAATAGAAATAAAAAGACATTTTTAAAATATAAACTAGCGTTTTATTTTCCGCATTTATTCATTCTTGTTTTATATATTTTGTTACGATGGTTTTGGTCCAATATTGGTTCCAGTATTTCATTTGTGTTGAAGATTCTCCGTTGAAATCGAAACCTGTCCATTGCGCATTCACCCTTACGACTAACTCTATGGGTAAAGTTCCACACATGTAAAATGTGTACTTCTGGTGTCAGTATAAAGCGAATCCTTTTCGGCATTCTCCACAGCTATTTTTTATGATTCTCATGTAAAAATTGATGAGGTGCTGAATTTCTTTGTTGTACCATTCTACAGTATGACATTCAAAGGTATCTGGTCCTGCAGTTGCATCATCGTTTGACCAGGAGCAGTTGGTGTAATGCTTACCATATTTAGAAATTACTTTGTCAACATTTTCATATTGACGAAGATATTGATAGACTTTTTCTATTCTTTCCTTATGCTCTTCTAGCAGAATAATAGAGTAATTGTCAAGGAATTCCTTAATATTCATCTGAAATATTTAGTTGGCTTGGTTGGTTGGTTGGGAAATTGGTTTTCAATACTCACTTCTTATTATTATGTTTTAACGTTTGGTAGAAGTGCTTTATTTATTTGTTTATTTTTCCTTTGCCCCACGTCTACCTCTAGCTTCTTAGTAGAATCTTTATACCAACTGCTCATTACCAGAACCTTATGCAAACTAACCTTTTGTTGACATTACAATCCATTTTATAGAACTTGGGGAGGGCCAGGGAATATTATGGGAAAATTTAAAAGATGGTTTTTCTTTTATATAATACATTTTATTTTATTTTAATAATTATTATAATAGTTATTAGGTACAAAGTGTGATAAATTAAAGTTTTCTGCGCTGTCATGTTGAGTAAAGCTTAGTACGAAAGAATTAGCAAGAGGACCCAAGTTTGTAACGTAGAAGTTGCCTCGATTCCTGATTTCCTCCAGTGTGCTGTCTGGTAAGTCACCATATCTAGCCGGCAGGAACATTTGCTTATTCTGGAACTCCACTATGATTCGATCTCCGTATGTTGTTGTAATTTTCCGGATTCCATGTATTTTATAAGCTGTATGCTGCTCCATCTCAGATACTTTGATGTATGGGTGTACGGTTTTAATCTCATAATTGTTAAGCACTTCTAATGCTCCGCTATTTGGTTGGAGAGCTGGTGGTTCTTCGGTGATGATGCGTCTTATTTTCTGCGGGTTTTGAACCATTTTCACTTTTTTTCTTCTATTTAAACTGACCACTTTGAAACACTTGATGAACTGAACTGGATCTTGCTCGCGCACTCCTTTTATAGTAACTTTTATATTCTGTCTCTTTCACTCCTAGTTTTCTGTCTCATTTAAGGGTGGGGAAAGGGGTATATCTAAAACAATAATCACGAAGTTCTTCCCCTAACCCACAAACAGTGCAATTAATATGTTCATGCAAGTCATAATCGTCCTCCGAAGCGATTTATGTTGAAACGTAACATGATCGAGGCATCCACGTTCGCGTCCAAGTAGCAAAGGATAGGGTAAAGCTTTCGGCGGGAGAGCGGCATCCTACACACATTCTAAAAAACTTTAGGTTAATTTGGTAGATGAAAGGGCTGAAAAAATAGCAAAGTCCCGAACCTGATACACCACATAAACTCCAAGCACACGCAACTTGAGCTTACGCTGGTAGATGGCGGATCGCAAAATTAGCAAAGACCTGAACCCAGATAACCACATACGCTCTAAGCACACGCATTCTAGAAACACTTGAGCTTCATCTGGTAGATGGCGGACAGCAAAATAGCAAAGACCCGAACCTCGATACACACAAGAGAGAGCTTTCGGCCTTAAAACTGCTCGTAGACGTAGACGACGAGCTTTTGATACCATTTTGAGAATTTTGACCTCCCTTTAAAAATACACGTAAAAATGGCGCAGAACTCTCATAGCTTTTCTACTATCGGCGGAATATGTTGCGCGTTCAAAGACGCTTTCTTCGCGATGGTTTGAATCCTTTTGAGATTCCCGAAGAAAGATTCAAGGAAATTTTTCGGTTGAATCGCGAAACGGTTAAAATTTTAGTAGAAAAACTGAATCCCTTTATGAGAGACGGCATAAGGAACACATTTGTACCAGTTCCCTTACGAGTGTGTGCTGCGTTGCATTTCCTTGCTACTGGGTCCGTACAACGAGATATTGGCCAGGATTTTTTAAGTGCCTTAAGCAAATCAATGATATGCCGTTGTGTCAAAGAGGTAGCAAATGTGCTACAGAGACACCTAATGAACGACTGGATCAAATATCCTCTTCCTAATGAATATGACGCTATTAAAGAAAGGTAAACAGTCATTTTAACGCATTTTTTTCAAAAAGTAATATCACATACATACATTTATGTGTTTTTAGATTTTATGATAAAACTTCATTTCCCGGTGTAATTGGGGCAATCGACTGCACCCATATAAAAATTAAAAACCCAGGCAGAGATGTGGAACATTGCTACATGAATAGGAAGGGATATTATTCTAAAAATGTCCAACTAGTAGATATGGAAAATATGACAATGTACAGCTCTTTAAATTCTTCTTTTAGATTTGTGATTATGATTTAAAAATTTTGGCAGTAAATGCAAGATACGCCGGAGCATCACATGATGCATTTATATTTGATGTCTCATACGTTAATTCTGTGTTGGAGGAAAGATATTCTGGAAGACAGGGTAATCAGGCTTGGCTTTTGGTCAGTATATTATACCTTCAAAGACACAATAAATTAAATTGTAATTTTTATTAGGGTGATTCTGGTTATCCGCTACGCCCCTGGATTATTACCCCTTTTAAATATGTCGCAGATGAACGGCAGCGACATTTTAATTACAAGCACGTTCAAGCAAGAAATTGTGTAGAGCGCTTAAACGGGGTACTAAAGCGTGTCTTTCAATGCCTCTCAACGGAACTGAGAGTAGCTCCTGAATTGTCTGGCACAATAATTAATGCCTGTTGTGTTCTCCACAACTTTAGGCTCAACTACGGACATCAGGACAATTTTATTGACGAAGTTGAAGAATCATTTTATAATACAAATGATGATAATAATGAAAGCTTCAACGCAGACTTAGCTGAAAGTAGAAGAATACGGGATAATTTAGCATTGGCATTTTCTAGAAACATTTTTTTATGATCAGCAATTTAATAAAATGATTATTAACATTAAACAAAATAAACAACGTTTTTAATTTATAAAAGATAAATTCACGACCAAGGAAAGGCAAATTCAATATGAAAAATTAAATAATAAAACAATCAGACTCATTTTTTTGGGGATATCAAGCTGTTAACAATTGCCTGGTTTCCGTCAATAAGCTTGTCTAGACGGTTTAAGGTTTCTTTATGCATTTCCTTGGACGTTTTAAGTGCTTCTTCATAAAGAGATTTGAATGTTCTGCTTCGTTTCCGAGATGGTGGAGAAGATGCTGACCTTCCATCCTCCATCTCGCAAATTTCCACTGGCAAATTATTGGTAAAAGCTCCAGCTGACGTTGAGGGCTAGAAAACGAATATTTATTTAAAATAAAATTTGCTTTTTCCTTCTTTCTTCCTCAGGAAGTGTAACAGTTGCTGTGGTTGGAGGCGCTGTTGAAGGCTGTATCTGTAATAAATGTTTACTTAAAGAAACTAGTATAACAATAAGTGCAACAACCTACCTCCCTTCTACCTCCTTCTGGCGTGACTCCATCGCCTTCGATAGCATGTGTTGTTATCACTTTCAAAATATCCAATTCTATAGTTGTATGTTGCCGGGGTGCATCGGGGTCAGACCAACTTCCTCCACCAGTCTTTGCAAAGAATTTCTTTCTTCCCACTTCCAATTTCTTTACAGTGTGCTTCATATCCTGCCAACACTACAATATTCACTCATAAATAAGTTAAACAGAAATTGTTAAAAGGTAGGTATACCTTTTTCCATTGATCGGGGGTTTTTGCGGAACCACCGCAAGCATTTAGTTCCGCAGCTAGTGATACCCACATGTCTTTACTAGCCTCGGAACCATTTATCCCGCTAAAATGCCCTCTTGCGAACTCCATATTTTTCACCATAAATTCAACTAGTTTGGATTTTTGAATTTTGGTTACTCTTCCGCTAATATCTCGTGGCTTTGGACATAAATTTCAATTTGATATATGTACATCTCGTAAAAAAAGACAAATTATGATATTTACTTGTTTATTTGCATTGTTTTGCTGTTGTCTCTCCATTTTTATTTAAAATACACAACTCAGTTACAACAACTCACTACGTAAATTGAACGTGAATGACATTTCACGTTTTTTCGAATAAATAGTCATACTCATTTGTTACAAAATCGTCATTTAATCTCACTTTCCAATATGAGACGTCACAGCTTTTCTCACTGATTTATAGAAATTTGAATTGTGAGAAACTACTCACGATGACGTTTTCGTGACTCACTAATCACTGTGAGAGTTACAGAAACTGGCTGCAGACTGACTCAAAAAATTGGAAGGGATAGGTAAAGTTCAGTGGACGCTCTCAATTATAGTTCACTGACTGCAAGCGACAGGGTACAGTTCAGGTAGAAAATAAAGTTAAATTTTAGGATCTTAACAACCTCTTTTAATCAATTCAATTTCAATTTATTTCAATTCAACCTTAAAAGTATATACAATAGGAATTTTACAATTTAGGGCTAGAATCCACAATTCATTCAACTATATTATTACTAGGATTGTATGAACAAATAAATATTTATAAAACAACCTCTTTTAAAGTGCTTGAAAAAACCTTTATTTTTGTTTTTTTATAAAAATCCCTATCATCAAAACTAAGCGAGTTATGACGAAAATAAAGTTGTTACCAATTTTTTAGGGACAAAAAAATGTGAAAATCACTTCCTAATTACCATCCCAATTGAAAATAATCGTTACCACTTCACAATTCACTTTATTTATGTACTTGTAATATGCTCTAGAGGTTTGCAATTCATGTTAACCCAGTTATATAGGCAATGCCGATATCGAGATGTTTCAAAATACTATCAACGAGAAATTAAGAACTTTGGAAGCGGAAAAAAATTTATCTTTCAGTTCAAGAAAAAATGTTCAAATACACCGAATGGTGCAATAAAACTATTCATTTAACTACGAAAGCAAGGCTAATTGATATCTCGGAAGGTAGGGTTGATAAAACGAAAATTGCCGAATTAATCAGAAAATCTAAAATTAGGTAATAAAATTTGGAAAGCAAATAAAGATAGGGAAGACTTTAGATCTTAGATAATAGAAGTAGAGAATACGACATTATCCGATTTAGCTGACCCAAATTTCCTAATGTGCTAGTGTGTTCACTTAAGTAGTTGTAATTTCAGTGCAGGCTGAAATTATCATATAGGGGAAAAAAGTTTATTTATTTATTTATTTATTGGAAAATAGAGAGACAATACAGTTGCGACCCTACTTAAATATTAAAGCGCGCTCGGGAATTAAACCCATATGGCGCATCCTGCCAAACTAAGTCGTGTACTACTTATTACTAGGTATAGATTACATAGATTCAACAAAAGATTTCCAAGTACATTTTCTATATAGTTAAAATATCAGACTAAACCTAAGAACAATTAAGAATTCATTTCATTTTATACAAGGTTCATTTTTTGTGAAGAGCCAAAGTACTAAAACAACATAAGAACAACTAAAAAACTTAAAATAATTCCATACAAAAAGGCTTCCTCCTTCGTTTGACTATTATTCTTACTTTTCTATATACAAATTCAAAAATATAAATGTAAGTTCATTATATACTACTAAATTTTTCTTTTCTTTTTGACTTTCAGACAACGCAACAAAAACGCTCACTCCAAATACAAAAAACCTATCCTAAAAATAAAAACGATTCACAGAATAAAAAATCTGGATTTATCCTAAAAGTGTGCAATTGTTTTAATCTAGTTATAAAGCTATATTTTTAAATTCTGTTTAACAAGTCTAATGCATCTAATAGTGATTTCATAGCAGCATCATGTTAAGGTTGTGGGTTTCAAGAGCAGAGCGTGCAGTTTATGCATCAATTTGTGATATAGTTACAAACTTAATTAGATCCCGTATTGCGTCATCACATAGGGGAGATAGGGTCTCTTCGAGCGAGTGAGCGGTTAAGAATCTGGGACACCCTTGTCTTGCCTCGTTGTATTTGGGTCATGTGATAAATACGTGATTTTCATCCTCGGGAACCCCACATTGGTCGCAGGAGTCGTCATTGATTGTTTTCCACTTGGCCTAATGTTTTTTCAGGTAAGTGTGACCTGTAATAATTCTATTGACCTTTCTAACTGTTCTGTTATTCGCCTTATGACCGTAAAACCACGGCTTGGTGCCAACCCCCGGATGGACCGCAGCAAAGAATCTACCCTTTGTGGTGTTAATTTGATCTACCTCTCTTCTCCATTGCGTCCAGACTCTATTTTTTATGTTATTTAGGATTAAATCTTCGGGCGTCAGGCGTATAGGAATCATTCTACCTCTCGATCTCGCCTCCTCAGCAGCCTTGTCTGCCCTGATGTTCTCCTCAATCCCCATGTGTGGGACCCAGACTATGTCTACCGAAGTTAAGCCTGCGGCTATTACCCTCAGTCAGCTTTAAGGCCATGTCATAATGAGTGCTGCTCTTCAAGCTTTTGGAAAAGGTCCATCCCAGAAATTTCAATTCCCTCACTGCAGGAATTGGGGCTCCCGAAAGGGACAGGCTCAGATTTTTTTTGAGTGGAAGAGAATGGACTTGGTCTTGTTTGCACTAATGGTCAGACCGACCTGGGCTGTAGCTCTCTCAAAGCTACTAATAATGACGGAAAGGAGTTCTTTAATAAATAATTTCAAAAATATCAAAAAATATTATGTGGAAAGAGTTTAACATGAATGGTAATTATCGCTGGATTATTATGTTGGACAAGTTGACAGAAAAATATAAGCCATAACAAACATAACTTGTAAAAAAAAAAATTAAGTCTCGCAACTCAGTTCTTCTACCGTAAAAAGTTGTGAGATCCATGTAATACCAAGTCGGTTAATTTATTCAGTTCCTACTTAAGGGGGCCATCGCATGAAAACGCAATGTATCTCACAAGTAATACATATTATATTAAATTCGATTGTTTAGTACGATTGCCAAGTCAATCTATTTATTTAAAACATAAACGATTTTTAATATTGGAATGGTTACTATAAGATGTTGTTAGGTTAGCAATTACGTAATAACTTAAGACAGAAAGTCCCTTAAGTAGGGACTGAATAAATTAACCGACGTCGTATTACATGGATCTCACAACTTTTTACGGTAGAAGAACTGAGTTGCGAGACTTGGTTTTTTTACAAGTTATGTTTTTTATGGCATCTCATTTCTTTTTGTAGATAGTCCTACTTTTTAGGGTTCCGTACCCAAAGGGTACCTAAAACGGGACCCTATTACTAAGACTCCGCTGCCTGTCCCAGGCTGTATCTCATGAACCGTGATAGTTGAAATTTTCGCAGATGATGTATTTCTATTGCCGCTGTAACAACAAATACTAAAAAACAGAATCTTGGCTTGGATAATACAAAGCACCGAACGATTAAAATGCAATCTATGTACGTTGGATTAGAAGACGAAAAACGTTTATTAGCTGTCCACCAACACCCCAAAATATAAAACAGATTATACGACGTATTAAAAATGTGTAACATGATGTGATTGTTTATTTATTTGGACTATGCAAAAAAAAAAAAGAAGAAGAAGAAACAGCATCAAAATCAACGAAATAGTTAGCTGAGGATACGGAATTATCGTACCGACCACTGTAAATCCATTTGTAGGAAGAACCCTAAATAAATTAATATTTTTAGTTCGACAATATAAATCAGTCATTGCAAATGACCAGCCTTGCTAAATTAAGTAATCGAAGGCATTAAAATTTGTTGAAATTTCATATTTATATCGACAGGTGAAGAATGCTAACATGTAGGTATGCTTGCATACAAAAATACTTGCGGTGTATTTGACATCATTGCGGCTATTTATAAATTTCTCTTTAGCTTATAATTTAGATACGCTAATCATGTCATTTGTGAGATTTTTATTCCTGGCAGCGGAAGGCTATCACCATGTACCGAATTTAATTCATGAATTTGGTGCCATATTAAACACATATAGGTATATTTGATATTTTAGCGGGAATTTACATTAAGGTTTTTTATGAGTTAATTTATGTATATGTAATTCATTGCATCAAAATGCAGGCTTCAGAGCTTTTTGCCGAAATTTATTTTTATTTAGAAACGAGAGAAATGCTTTTCACTTCTGAATTGTAGAGCAACAACTTAAAATCACAACTATATTTATTTAATTTTTAATTCCTCACTAATCAACCTTGAACGCGGCAAATTGCATGCATACTTTATGTTAATAGCTCGTAGTATTTAGAATGATATGGCTTCCATTTCTATATAAATAACAAGCGCAGTCATATTAGAATATTTGGGCAAATTTAATTTATTTTTTAGAGCTGTGGCACGAATCCAAAGATACGTCGATAAGTGTTGGTCGTGAATTATGTACGAGAATTCTCCAGGCTAGTGGCTCACCTTTTACGAGACGACTTGAGATCGATTTGGTGTGCGTAATGTTTTCAAAAGTGATCTTACTAAATATCAGCTGTTTACAAATTGAGTCGTTTTGAGGTATTTCTGTTTGTTTGAGTGTTCATAGGAAAAAAATTCAAGCTCAAGGAAGCTTTACTACTGAAATATGAAGGTCGGAAAATACTTTTATTTTTTCTTTATTTGTTTATTATAAATGAGAGCGTTTATCTGTTAAATAAAAAATGCGGTTTGATTTGGGTACGTCTCTAATATTATGTATGATTTTTTTAAACAAAAAATTTGTATACTTTTCGCTATAATTACAAAGTGAAAAACTTTTTCCACAAATGTTTTCTTCCGTGTTTTTTGACGTCATCATTTTTATTACTTTTCTTTCTTCTCCAATTCTCAACCGATTTGCATGGGGTAAGCTTTAAATACCGCCCCCCCCCCCCAAAAAAAAAAAAATAATTTTTCTAAAAAAAAGTGTCGATAGGAAAGAAATGTCGCGAATAAAAATCCAATCAAAAAATTCAAAACAGAGCTTTGCACTTGGCCAACAAAAAGAACTGATATATTTTTGTCGGTATTTTCACTGTTGCAATAGCAATTTCAAGTAAAATCATTGAAATTCAGAAAATGGCGGGATATTAAATCCAGAAAATAATAACATTTCCAAATATAAATACCTGGCATTTCTCTCACTTAAAAATTGCTATTACCTTCTTACTAATATTTCATCCAAATTTTTAATGTAGAGAGAGATACAAAATTTGCTTGTCAAATTTACCTTTTGACAAATTGACTTGTTTCGGCAGGCATTTTATTACGTTTAAGTCCTTCCCGCTCATATTTGAACTCTTTTTGGTTAAGGTAAATATTTTGAATTTGGCTAAAAGCGGGCTGTTGATAGTTTTGAAGCGAATCGTTTATTTTATTTACTTGTTTTGTTTAACGTGTAATTTATCCTCCCTCTCTTTTCTGGACTTGATATCACGCGATTTTCTGAATTTCAATGATTTTATTTGAAATTGTTATTTCAACAGTGAAAATACCGACAAAAATATATCAGTTGTTTTTGTTCCCGAAGTGCAATGCTCTGTTTTGAATTTTTTTGATTAAATTTATATTGGGGACGTTTCTTTCTTATCAACACTTTTTTTTAGAAGAACATTGGGGATATTATATTTAGCACGTATTTCTTTGTGGCCAACTAAAGTTTTGCATCTGACAAATTTATGGCTTTGAATCTTTTCTAAAAATATGTACATTCACTTGACTTTCTCTAATCATCGAGTTCTGGGGTGTGACGTCACAGGCACAGCGTGTGAGTAGGTACTTACCACATTATTTTTTTATCAAAAAAAAAAAAAATCACCTTAGCTTTTTGAAAAAAAAAAATGTTGTTTTTGTTTTTGAAAAGAGTTAGTTTTACAAAACAATTTGAATTTAATTTTTATTAAGGGTTTTATCGAAAGAGTCTATTGCGGATCGAATTTGAATCGAATCGATTTTAAATCGATAATGAGTACCGCGAGAGTCGATCACCTTTAAAATTTTGGTACTTTGTAGATTTGTCAAGACTGCCATTTCTTTCGTGACTCCATTCTCGACAGTTTGTTTTGCGATACAAATTCAAATAAAAGTTTGAAATTGATCGCCAAAATGGTAAATCAGGAGGTTAAAATACCATACATCGTTTTACTCTGTTATATTTTCCGCATTTTAGCATTTAATTTGGTTACACCATGAAGGTTTCTTATTTAAATTACCTCAATTGAACTTACCATTTATTCCGTGATACCATGAACGTTTTTGTTTTGATTCTTTAGGGTGAATTAAAGAAAAATAATAAAGTTATTTCTTAGGTAATAATTTTTTATATTTTTTTATTTAACTATTTTTATTTTTAAGGGAAAAGCCTAAGTATTTAAGTTATCGGCATCTCTTGAAGATTTGTGTTTTTCTTTAATGGCCTTTAGTGGTTAATTACTACGATTTTTTTGTATCTGGCTTATCAACAGGGATATTCAGGTGCATCGATTGTAATTTGACCTCAAAATGACCACTAAAGGTCATTAAAGAACAACGCAAGTACCTACCTTACATCTGCAAGAGATGCTGATAACTTATACTTAGGTTTTTCCCTTAAAAATGTATTTTTAAATGGTTTTTCTGCGTTCTTAGGTTTATTTTGACCTTTAAATTACCTCCGAAGGTCAAAACAAAAAATGCAATAACGGTTCTGAACGTAAAATTGTCTGCTCTTTCTGAATCAGGGGTCAAAAATAATTGTTCTAATATAAAAAAATCAACTTGGCCTTGAAATAACCTTCAAGGTCAAATCTAGGTCATACTAAAGGTCATTGTTAAATGTCCCCCTCCAAACTCGGCAAATTTTATTTGAACTTTTGTTTTGATTCGGATAATTCCTGGCAAGATATACAGCTATATAGATTAAAATGGCCCACCGTGTAGATACTGTATGTTTCGCTCAGATCTCTTTATTGTAATGTGGGTGCCATCAATACATCCGATTATACCTGGAAATTCACTTTTCTCATAGAACAATCATTTTGCATCTTGTTATTTCTCTTGCGAATAATGAAATTTAATCCACATTGGGCACAGACATTCTTCAAAGACATCTAGCACTTTACTTAACACATATATACGACACGGTTGATTGTCCAAGTCACAAATGCATTCAAATATCGATTTAACAGAACTGACGCCTGAAAGGACCCCGCACAAAACGTATGGAAAGGTGGATACAGTCAAATGGACTGTAAATTTAGTATGTATGTTGTATTTTACGACATCTTGATAAAAAGTCCTCAGCGGTGCTATATCTGAAAATGGACAGGTTAACTTAATTTTCAACTAAATTAGTTGTTAGTTGAATTTCCAAGTAAATTTTCTCAACTAAAGTAGGTAGTTGTAGTTGAGAAAACCAACTAATAATTTTAGTTGCACCCACAACTAACAACTAAACATTTATTTTGTTCCTAATTATAAAACTAAACTGCTGAAGCTAATAACATGTAACTTGGATGATAGGCGAATTGTGCGAAATTATTTTTCTAATGGGGTAAATTAGGGGATTTAGATGAAAATTCTTCATTTTTGAAGATACATAAATCCATGAAAATTGGTATATTTAAGTTAAAAATGAAGAAAGATGTATTTCAGGATTTTTAGTTTATTCCTCAAGAGGGTGAAATAGGGAATTTCGTTATTTTTGTACTTAAAAGCATGAAAATTAGTATTTAACCTTTTCGTTAGACATTACGGATGATTTGTGCGCTTTTGAAAAATCATGCCCAATAGGGTAAAATAGGGGATTAAAGTTTATATGAGAGTTATGTCATTACATAGTTTTGGTTAAGGGCTGATTTTCCAATAATTTCCTTCTTCCGCCAATATTAATACTCGGAGAAAATGGACTTTTCGAAGCTTTACAGTTAAATACATATGTATGTACACACATAGCTCAGGAAATTTAGGCGACATATAGCTGTAAAATTTGTAAAATTTTGAATTCGTAAATGTTGACAGTTGATCAACGACCCCGAAAACCTCCAATTACCAAATTTGGCAGAAATCGCATAAGCTTTAAAATTTAACATGCCGCAATCGCGAATTCTGAGAGTTATTTGAAATAAGCGAGTCCGAAAACTAAATTGATTTCTCTTTTTTTTCCAAAATTGCGAGATAATTTAGTTTTAGTTGTTAGTTGACAACTAAAACTAAAGAATAAGTTGTTAGTTGATGTGCAGAACTAATTTTTCTTCAACTATAAGTTGTAGTTGTCTGTGGTGTAGCTAGGTAACCAAGAGCCCTGGTGCAAAAAAAAAAAATTGGGGCCCTATCTAAGCTGGGTAGGTTTTATCGGGTACAAAATATAAATAAATATAAATATAAGTATTTTAAAGTGCAAAGCTACTTCATCATCAGCTTTTTACCGCTCACTACAGAGCGTAGCAAAATAAAGCTAGTTATGTAACGTAGTTATAAAAAATAAAACAATAACGAGGTAGATTATAATTAATAATATACATATGAAGGTTATTAGGCAATAAAACTAAGTAAATAAAGATTAAATGGTTTATTATATTAAGATCGAATCTCTCTGGTGACAACAAAATGAAAATGAACCAATGACTTCGGTTGTTTTCGATCGCTATTAGCGATAAATGTTTGAGTCGAGCTTGATACACACAATTTCTTAAATCATTTTTTTAAAATTTTAATTTGCTGAATGATCTTTCAACCGATGCAGATGTGACAGGAATTGTATAAAACATTAAAAGTGTTGTAAGGTTCATTCTAACACTCCATATTTGATCATTATTTCCTTACCCGGGGTCTCCACTGGCAATTTCTGTCTTAACATTTCTGTCCGAACAGAAAAAAAGTCCAATGGAGACCAAAATGTTATAACAGAAAATCTGTTAAGACAGAAATGTTAAGACATTTTTCCAGACAGAAATGTTAACAGAAATGTCTTCATCTGTCACTTTGTGAATTTTCAAAATGGCCGCTGCGAGATTTTTCGAGACAAAATGTTATGAAAATGATTATTTTTGTCAGGTACAGAGACTGTTTGTGGACTAGTAAGCTTAAAATTATAAAAAGAATGATTTCAATAAATTTGCATTGGAGAAAATAGCTGAGGAATTTAAATGGCGCTGAAAGGCAACATGACAGAAATGTTAAGACAGAAATTGCCAGTGGAGACCGGGCGTATAAAATGTTCATGATGGCGCTGATAGACAAGATGTTAAAGACAGAAATGTTAAGACAGAAATTGCCAGTGGAGACACGGGGTTAGATAATAATTGGTGAACAGTCCATGCCTGGGTCAATTTAGCTAAAACTAGGTGGTAAATATTAACAAATCGAAGGGAAAAATTGGGTCCTATTATGTATATCAGAATATTTACGTTGGAATTGATCACACTATTTTAATAAAGTTGCTTCATCTACATCTAGTAAAAATGTTGGTGTTAGAAAATTGTAAAACGTGTGTTTAATTGAGCTATTATTGTGTCTAGTATATTAGCCGTGTTCCTTTCACATCGGATCCAGTTCTAGGTTTTGGAAGAAATTTTGAATTGAATTGAAATTTTAATAACCGTCACGTATAAAAAGTTTTAAAATCGGAGAAAAGCGCATCAAATTGCCATGATATTTGGCATATGTTTTATCTTAATGCAGAGCAGATAGAACTTTCTTTAGATTCATTGAGCTGTACCGCGAAAAAAATTAATTTTTTTAAAGATTTGAAAAATAATGTACCTTCCGCATTTGAGATTGAGGATATGAAAAGAAGAATAAGCTATTTTTAGGGGCGCCATATTAGCACTTTGCCCAGGGCGCTGATTTCTCTAAAGCCGGCACTGAATTCAACTGACAACTAAGTCATTGGTTGTGGAAGGCAGTATAGCTAAATAAGTTAGTTGTTGTTGTTGGTTGCAATTGAGTTTTGACCAATTCTGATACAGGGTGTGTTATTTTAATAGACACATCCAAATATCTTGAAAACTACGCATCCTGGAAAAAATGTTTCGGACAAAAATTGTAGAGTACCGAAGGGACCAACGATCGGTGACCTCGCTCTTAGCTTTGAGGTCAAAAATCAAGGTTATTTCTAAGTCAAATAAAGTTTTGAAATACAGAACCCTTATTTTGGCCCCAGAAGTGGAAAGACCGAAACATTTTAAGTTCAGATGTGCCCTTGAACCCAATTTTGAATTTTAACGTCAAGGTAAAAAAATTATGCATCCAAATAGAGTTTTCATTTGCAAAACCCATTGGACCCAGAAATGACCTAGATCTCTTATCGCGATGTGAATATTAAGAACATGCATTGATCATGCACTAAAGTGGCTCTCTCTGCATGCTACAAGTTTTGTCTGTTATTTGTTTTGGTTTAAAAAGGCTAATCTTATATCTAAGCATAAATATTAGCGCATATAAAAAGAAAAAATATATATATACATATAATTAAAAAGTCTTCGTATAATATTTCATTAAAACTTGGTTGGTGTATATATATAACAAATTCTTAGGTACTTTTATCAAGAAACTTGCATAAAAACAAAATACCATAAAACATTATAATCAATGTAGCCTATAGCTAAGATGAAATAAACATAATATAATATGTATCCATATAATGGCTAAGTAAATGATACATGTTCCATTTTATCAAGTAAGTAAGGAAACGATGCTTGCGTTCTTTCCCTCAAGGCAAGAATGGGAGGAGGGTCTACTAAGCTCTGCAACTAGCGTCGGCTCAGAATTTCACTGACGGCTCCAAGAAGGATGGCAAAGTTGGTGAAGGTGTGTGTGTACTCTGAACAATTGGGTATGGAAATCTCCTTCCGGTTGCCAGACCATTGCAGTTTATTTAAATTTAAAGCTGAGGTTATGGCTATTTCGCAGGCTATCGCGCGGCTGAAGGCTACACCGCAGTCTCTGAAAAACATACTCATTTGTAGCGACAGTCAACCTGCGATCAAATCGCTAGCAGGCGTCTACACAACATTCAAGGTCGTCGCGGGCTGCCATGTCCTTCCATGCCCTCCTTCGACCTTAACAGGTCTAAAAGCTTAATTTCGTTCAAGAGAGCTGCTATCAGCAACATAGTGGCGGTCATCACGGGACACTGACTCATCGGCAGACATGCCAGCAAGTTGGATGTGACCTGACCACGCAAGACTTCTGCAAAAGTTGCCTCAATGAGGAAGAAGAAGAAAATATCCTTCACTTCCTACGTCAATGCCCTGCATTGGCGGTGCGTAGAAACCGGAGCCTGGGCTCCCTCTTCTTTAAAGATCTCTCGGAACAGAGCTCCGTCAGGATGAAAAACCTGGAGCAGATTCCAAATGGTTCGAGGCTTAGTTTGTATGGGATTCTTCCCACAATGGGGCTACTTTGGCCTAAGTGTGCCTTTTGGCAAACACTTGTACCTAACCTAACCTAACCTTGTTTTTGCTAATAATAGTTATTTAATATATATATATTTATTTGAAGACCTGTCTGCTTTTCTTAAGACTCTCAAGTTTTTTTTTTTTTAAATGATTTTGATTTTTAAAACAAAGGAGTCAGTGGTATTAACTGTCAGTGTTACAAAAGAAAATTAACGAGCCAGTAGTTTTAATTCTTATAAAATAAAAAAAAACATGTTGAACAATAATCTCTTTTAAAACTCAACTCACTTATCATCGAGAACTTATCGGGTATTAAACCATTAACATTTTATTATTTAAACTAATCTTCTGTATACATATTGTACATATATAAAAATTTAGCCTCCGCATGTTTGTGCTGTCAAAACTTGAAAAGTAAACGATCTACATGAGTGAGAGCTTAAGTGCGCACTGTGAAATCGGGCATTAATGTATTAAAATAAAAACTATGATTTGCAGAGAAAGGATTAAATGTCAAATAAAATTATTTTGCAAAAATAAATAAGTGACACTTCATTCAATTTCGAAATCGTTCCATTTTATTATTACACTACCTGGATATACCTCTACGGTATTGTTGAAAAGAGGGGCATTTTTGACGTTAGCAAAGTACATATTTTATTCATGAACTGTAAACTTATGAAATATTTATAACAAGATTTTTGTCCGGAAAACTAAAAATTTCCAACACAAGGGCAAAGTACCTACCTGGATTTCCTTTCTTTTATGATAATTGTTCCTTGTTTTCTCATTTTTAACATTTTATTTAAAGCATAAATATAAAATCGCAATAAAAATCTTGGGCTACTTAAGACGTTATTTAAGCGAGTTTAATTTTAATGCGCTATAAAAGTTCGAACTTCCAATTTTTTTTTCAAGAATTTATTAATTTCATGAGAGAAAGTCATTGAACTTTCCGTAGCAAATTTTATCTACATAATCTTTATGAAAATCCTCAATTTTTTGAACTAATTTGTGGGTAATGACGTGGCAGGATTTTTATCGACAATACTTTTTAGTTGATTAGCTCATTTTGAATTTTCATTTCTTATTTTGTTATGAAAAAATAAATAAATAAAAAATGAACCTAAATTAATATTTTATTTCTTAAAATGTTATTCATAATTGTAGAAACCTCCACGAAATTAAACTTTAGTAAACTTTAATAAAAATATGATGTTGCCGATTTCGAATTTATCAAATATCACTCAGGAGGTTAAGCACATGACGCAACATAAACATATCACTGCTCAACATTCCCCCCCCCCCCCCCCCCCCTTTCCTCACTTCCCAATTGCGAAGCATAGCCTATGTCTCTTAGGAGGTTGTGCGCTACATGTCCACATACACATACATATCACTACTTACAACCTCTTCATGTCTGTAAAGTTTCATCAAAATCGGTCCAGCTGTTTCGAAGATTAGCCCGTACAGACAAAGCAAGGCAGAAAAAAAGTAGCCCATGTCACTCCTCGAAAACCCCCAAGTACCAAGTTTAATGCAAATCGCATATACTTTAAAATTTAATAGTCTGCCACCTTGAATTCGGAAATTCTGACAGTCGGGTTGAAATCAGCGACCCCGAAGACCCGCAGGTACCAAGTTTAGTGGAAATTGCATAAGCTTTTTTTCACTTTCTACCATCTTGAATTCATAAATTCTGGCAGTCGGGTTGAAATCAGTGACTCCGAAATCCCCAAGGACTAAGTGTGATGGAAATTGCATAAACTTCAAAATTTGACAGTCTACCATCTTGAATTCGTAAGTCTAAGAGTTTGGTTGAAATAAGTGACCGCGAAAATCCGCAAGTACCAATTTTAATGGAATTCGTATAATCTTTTAAATTTGAAAGTCCGCCATTTTGAAGCATTCAAATAAAAAGAATCCTTTGCCCATCTCAAGGATATTCTCTACCTGTATTCCAAATTTAATTTAAATCTGTTGATCCGTTTTGGCCTGATGCCCTGCAGCGCCATCTAGTGGCGATTTAAAGTAAAACGAATAGCTTGAAAATATTCACCGTGTTCAAATATCTACGCATACCAATTTTCATGACTATCGGTTGAACGGTATAGAAGTTAATGTGCTGCAGCGCCATCTAGTGGCGAGTTATAGTAAAACAGATAGCTCGAAAATATTCACTATGTTCAAATACCTACGTATTCCAGTTTTCATGCCGATCGTTTGAACGGTATAGAAGTTGATGATCTACAATTGGGCTCACGAATGAACCCGATACAACTCGCGCGCCTCCTATCGGATCGTATTCGCATTTACATACATATAAACCTTGGTATTGAGGTCTTCTAACACAAAGAACTCTCAATCAGTCATTTCATACAGCCAAATTTTCAAATATCGATTACATACAAAATAACGATTCATTTTTATATATACATACATCTGGTTTTCCGCGCAATTTTCTTAATTTTTTCTTTCATAAGAACCTTCTCCTGACAATAACAAACACAACAAGAAAAGAATTAGCGGAATCGGTCCAGCCGTTCACGCGTGATGGCGTGACTAAGGGAAATAGGGATTCATTTTTATATACATATATAGATTAAGTATTTCTTAGTAATTTTTACTTCATAGTTTTAATCTTTATTTTGAATTCATCTCTTAGATATAAGACGTAAACTTTATTATACATAACTATCATACATAGCGGTAACTTTAAATTGAACTTGTCTCTTTTTTATTGCATAAATATTAATAAACAAAAAATAAATAAAGCAATACACCTATGTATGTACATATGCACATTTAACTTTTCAGTACCAAAATAAGTTTATTTTAAGTCAAACTAAGACTTCTACGTAAAATAAAAGAAAAAAAAATTTTCTCCTCACACGGTCCTTTCCTTACGGAGCGATGAGAGAGCAGAGAGAGAGACCGACTTAAGGGGTTAGGCCACTCTAGAAGTCGAAAAAATAGCCCTTTTTTGGACTTTTTTTCGGGAAATACTACAAAATAAATCGAGATTCCAATAGAGGGTAGTTATTATATATATTAGTGACTGTACATAAAAATTTTTTTGAAGCGATTAATTTCAAAATGGCGGCTGTGCAACGTTTTTCCGATGATGTCTTTGTTTTGTAAGGGTTCACGGCCGGACAAACAGCGCCTGTAATTTTTGAATTATAATAAGCAAATATTGTTTTTCTGATTGTAAACTATAACAGCTAGAGAAGTACGTAGGATTTTTTCAATATATTAAGTTTTGGCCAAATAGTGCACTTTCAAAGTGAAAAATGCAAAATTTGCCTAAAAAATCATCACATAATTGTTTATAACAATTGAACTATGCAATATAAAAACAAATCCTACGTACTTCTGTGGACAATACATTTTTCGAGATATATTCAAAATTTCAAGTAAATCGGTTGAAAATTGCCTGAGTTATGTTTCCGGCCAACTTACAAAATGCAGTTTTGAGATAAACGGGCTTAAAGTTTCAAGTTATAGGGCGGTTATATAGGCGGCCTTGTGCTATACTTTAAAAAACAAGTACTTAGAGATATTTCCGGACCATAATCTTTTGGGATATCATAGTTGAGGTCCTAAGAGACCATTTAAAGCAATAAAAAAAAATCGATTTTTTTTTAAATCCTACAGTGGCCTAACCCCTTGAAAGATTTTCATCCGTATTGCTTTTGAAATTTGTACAAGACCAGTTATTTAATTAACAATTAAATATCTACAATATTTGCGTCATTGTATAATTTCAGCTACTCTTTTTATTTTTTTTTATTTTTATAAACAGAACTAAATCTTTTTGCGGAAAATTAAATGTAATAAAGAATGTTAAGCTTCACAAGTACATCTGTTCATTTAGTTGAATGATTTTGTTCTGCCTATTTCAAAATATTTACAGCGTTGGACATAAAAATATGTATCAATGACATATGCTTAGCCCCTTCACTGCATTAGCCGCGACGCAGGTGCTTGATGGTATCACCCCACATGAGTTAAATATAATTAGATGAATCTGTGATGATAACCAACCCGACGTTTGGCGATATATCTAATCACATATATGAGATGGTGCGTTCTATGCATCCCTAGAAGAGATCTATTTTTTAGTGAAGCTTTGGGTGGCCAATGTACCTTTTCGTTAGCAGATATCATGTTTTGAAATAAATCGAACGGATAAGCTTTACTTAAAGCAAATACTTCAGTCTTAAAGTAGATCTCGTCTGTAACAGAGTCGGTTTGAAAAAGCGCGATGGAAGAAATCGATAGTTTAATGAATTTAATCGATCTGCATATGGCTGATTTTGGCAAAGGTATTCGAAAGTGGACCGTATCAAAGTCATCCCTGGGAGGTCGGGGGATATTTGCTGAGTGTGACATTAATGTGGGAGAAGTGATTTTCAATGAAAAGCCTATCTTAATAGGACCAATCTTGAGGCAAAAGAATTTGAATACCTGTATCATATGCTATAGATCGTTAGAGTGTTTTAAGTTCGCGTGCAAAAACGGCTGTTCGCTTCCTGTGTGTAACTCGTGTGCTGAAAGTAATGAACACTCGAAAATTTGTCAATTATATCGATCATGGCAGCCAGTTGATCCTCAAGGCGTAAAAAAACAAACTGTAAGCTTTCTACAGATAGCCAATGGACTGTTTCTTCAGAAATCTCAAAAGGATCTCATATACAATTTGCAAGCTAATAATTACCCGAAGAGCAAACTCGAAATTGCAGGCATTGCTAAAAACTTTAAAAAATTCCCAACTGAACCAGAAACGTTGGACTACTTCGTACGAATTTTGTCTGTGTTGAATACAGTGGCATTTAAAACAGTTTACGAGGACGGAAAATATCAGTTATCAATGCGTGGGTTATACCCATTGGCCGGAATGATGAACCACTGCTGTACACCTAACACGTGCCATCCTTTCGAAAGGGATAGTACAATGGTTTTAAAGGCGGCTAAATTTATTGCGAAAGGATCTGAGATAACAACAACTTATACAAAAATTCTGTGGTCAAACATTTCACGCAGACTATTTCTAAATGTTACCAAAGAATTCACTTGCAGCTGTACGAGGTGTAGAGATCTAACCGTAAGTTAATTTAAGGCACGTACATATATCTAAAAACCATTTTGTATTCTGAATCGAAGGGTCGGGCATTAATAGAAGTGATTACAATACATATAGAATACGACGGATGGATTAATTTTTTATTGATAGAGAGAGGGCAGAGGCTGGTTTCTTTGGAGAGTTAAGTTTCTGCGTAGTGAACTGCAAAAGTTGTGAAAAGGAGGTTAAATTGCTTAAAAGTCGTCCCGCCATTTTTAATATTTTTTCCGATTTGAAAATGTTTAAATTCAGCAGCTGCCCACTTCTTAAAATTCTAATTACATACATATTATGTATTGTACATTAATGTCTTGTCTGTCGATACCGTGCGTACAAATCTTAAGGGATCTTAACAAAAGTGACGTTTTGTAGAATTAAAGTGGCCGTGATTTGATTTTATTGGTTTGAAAATAAATTCGAAACCTTTGCTGCCCTACACTATGCACATTAAATCTCACTAACACGCTATCAGCAGTGGCGTAGCTACCAAAGTGCTAGGTGGTGCAGTGCACCAGGGCCCTCGAGCTCAGCAAATCTCGAACTGACCTCGCGAAAATTTCTCCCATTTTCAAAACATAAATGCTACATTAAAAGTACGGGCATAACTGTTTTTAACAAAATTAAAAAAAACATAACTGTAATAACAATGAACAAAGTTACTAAGCGAAGTTCATTTGGGGTGAAAATGATGATATTTAAGGATTAAGATGACCTGCCCTTGGAAAATATCAAGGTACAAGTTTGGTGCCTCTCATGCAATTTTATGACACCGTTATAAATGCTAGCAGAAACCCTCAAAAAGCGCTGCCTGTGCCCATAATTAGGCGACGCGCCGAATCACAGCTCTCGAGCTTCGAAACAAAGAATCGAATGCATGCAATGGGCAAAACAACAGCCCAGCCCCGACTTGTTTACTCAGGCGCCCCGAAATTTAAATTCTAAATTTCGATTTCGTGTTGCTTTGTAACTTCATGTACCGTGCATTAAATGACTTCAATTATGCATTCAAAACTTTACAAAAATTCGATATAGATTTGGACGATGCAAGTAGAGCTTTAGCAGAGATTAAAGTAAAATTGATAATTTACAGAAATGATTTCGAATCATTCAAGTGTAATTGTAAAGTCAGTGAAACTGCAAGCAAATATTATATAGATCCTCATTTTCAAGAAAAAAAGGAAAGGACAGTTAAAAGACATTTTGATGAATTAGCTTTTGACCACCGATTTCAAACCCGGGAAGAAATATTTAAAATAACCATTTTCAATAACAGCCGTGTTCTTTTTACATCGGATCCAGTTCAAGGTCTTGCAGGAAATTTTGGATTGAATTGAATTTTATGAGCGGAAACCATATCAAACAACTTTTATTTCTCGAAAATAAAATCAAATTGCCTTGATTTATACCCACTTTATGCGTCAAAAATTTAATCCAAAAATTTATCTGATTCAAGATTTGAAGTTTGAATGGGTAAATATCATGGCAATTTGATGCGCTTTTCTCCGATTTTAAAACTTTTTATACGTGACGGTTATTAAAATTTCAATTCAATTCAAAATTTCCTCCAAAACCTGGAACTGGATCCGATGTGAAAGGAACACGGCTAATATACCAGACACAATAATAGCTCAATTAAACACACGTTTTACAATTTTCTAACACCAACATTTTTACTAGATGTAGATGAAGCAACTTTATTAAAAAAGTGTGATCAATTCCAACGTAAATATTCTGATATACATAATAGGACCCAATTTTTCCCTTCGATTTGTTAATATTTACCACCTAGTTTTAGCTAAATTGACCCAGGCATGGACTGTTCACCAATTATTATCTAACCCCGTGTCTCCACTGGCAATTTCTGTCTTAACATTTCTGTCTTTAACATCTTGTCTATCAGCGCCATCATGGACATTTTATACGCCCGGTCTCCACTGGCAATTTCTGTCTTAACATTTCTGTCATGTTGCCTTTCAGCGCCATTTAAATTCCTCAGCGATTTTCTCCAATGCAAATTTGTTGAAATCATTCTTTTTATAATTTTAAGCTTACTAGTTCACAAACAGTCTCTGTACCTGACAAAAATAATCATTTTCATAACATTTTGTCTCGAAAAATCTCGCAGCGGCCATTTTGAAAATTCACAAAGTGACAGATGAAGACATTTCTGTTAACATTTCTGTCTGGAAAAATGTCTTAACATTTCTGTCTTAAATAGATTTTCTGTTATAACATTTTGGTCTCCATTGGACTTTTTTTCTGTTCGGATAGAAATGTTAAGACAGAAATTGCCAGTGGAGACCCCGGGTAAGGAAATAATGATCAAATATGGAGTGTTAGAATGAACCTTACAACACTTTTAATGTTTTATACAATTCCTGTCACATCTGCATCGGTTGAAAGATCATTCAGCAAATTAAAATTTTAAAAAAATGATTTAAGAAATTGTGTGGATCAAGCTCGACTCAAACATTTATCGCTAACAGCGATCGAAAACAACCGAAGTCATTGGTTCATTTTCATTTTGTTGTCAGCAGAAAGATTCGATCTTAATATAATAAACCATTTAATCTTTATTTACTTCGTTTTATTGCATAATAACCTTCATCTATTATTGATTATAATCTACCTCGTTATTGTTTTATTTTTTATAACTACGTTACATAACTAGCTTTATTTTGCTACGCTCTGTAGTGAGCGGTAAAAAGCGGATGATGAAGTAGCTTTGCACCTTAAAATACTTATATTTATATTTATTTATATTTTTTACCCGATAAAACCTACATTGAAAAAAAATTAGCAATACTAACTAATCTTTTATTGATTTTCAGCCTACTAATTGAATTAGATGTTATATGTAATTTAAAGTAGTGAAATCAACTAAAATAGTTGAGAAACTAACTAATTTTGTAAATGTTCTCCCCACTGTTTTAGTTGTATCAACTAATTTAATTAGTAGGCTAAGAAAGTAGTTATTTTTTCTAATCTTTTTCTTTCAGTGTAGCCAGCTTAGATAGGGCTCCAATTTTTTTTTTTGCACCAGGGCCCCTGGTTACCTAGCTACGCCACTGGCTATCGGTCCAGATTTTTGGACACTTCCGTCAAATGTGTCTTAAGGCAATTATAGTTGAGCTTAAGGTTTGTTAAGGTTTGACAGAATCTTAAACAACCTTAAAGAAATTCAACGTGGAATCTTAAGCCGCCTTAAGGCCATTATTAAGTAAGGGGGCTACCCATTTGGTGGGCACTGCGATCAGACTGTCTTTTGCACCATGCTAATCCTCAGGCTATTATTTTGCTGCAGTTCAGACGAACCATTGTCTGTGAAGTCTAAGATGAGTTTGCATGTGTGAGATTTATAATTTCGATTGTCCATATCCATTCAATATCTAATTCGAGTCGCTAAAGTTCCTTTTAGATAGAGCTCAGAAGGTTGAAGCAAACTTACTCGATATGCGATAAAGAAGTTTTCAACATGGAAGTGGTTACATTGTTCCTTTGCAGTGAGAAGCATTTCTAACCGAAAATGGGAAGATTATAGCTGAATTCTATCAAAATTGTATTTATTTCAATAACTTACCACCACAGCACTAACATTTGGTAAATATTCCATTGAAATGCTTAAAATATTGGAAATTATTACCTACTTTCAATTTTTGCACGTTTTTATTATAATTAATTAATTAATTAAGTAACTCGTCCAGACAGGGTCGCTCTATGTGGTCTAGGGGATTTAAAAAATATATAAATTTAATATTTGCTGAAAAATTGCTGAATTTGACGAAATCTCACTTTCATAATTATAAATTTTTTTCCATAAAAATAATTCTTTTTGTCAATATAAAATATGTTATAATTTTTTTTCCAATTGCAGCACTTTCCATTTTTGGCCTAAACACGTATATATGTATAGTTCTTTTTTACCATATCACCGCCGAAAGTTCGGAGTTTTGACCTGTTTTGCGGGAACTACTTTTTGCCTTAGGAACAAAAACGGCAATCGGCTAAAAGTTTCTTATTTTGTTCCCCTGGGGGAAAAAGTGCCCTTTTGATTCTTCCATACAGTTTGATACTAGTTTAGATATTATGTACATACATATATGCACTACTAGTTCGAAGTCCGTTTGAATCTCATTTGCTACTTGTTGTGCTGAAATTCAGTAGTTTTCAGAAACTTTCCTCAATATTACTCTGCGAATCCTTGCAGTTATATTTTTTGTTTACGTCCCTGCGGAGGCAGATTTTCGGTCTTTCCTGTTCTTTTAAACTTCTGGACTATTGAAACTATAGTAGATAATTTTACTAATTTTTAACTGTGCACTAATTTTCTTGTAACCATGCCCACTGTTATGATTTATGAAACTCAGTAATTTTATTCCTCATGTCAGCATAATAGTTAAATGATCGGCAATACAACGTACATATTAAATTAGAGCTACAACAACGTCGGTTCAATTGTGGTGACACAAAACTTTATGGATGTGGGAAAAAAGAACATGGCAGCAGCAAAGTTTTAGTGCGTGATTAATTGTTTGGCATGAATTTGCTATATTAATTTGATTTATCTTTATATATAATACATATTTAAATAAATATTTATAAATAGAATTGAGTAAATTTTATGTTTACAAGCTTACATGTGGCTTTAAATAATTAATTAATATATTATTTTGAGAAATCCATTTGTTTTTGGGAAAAAACTACGTTGGATTTAACCTGTTCGCTATCAGCCGTTATATAGGTATATTTCTATGTGACATGTGACACACACGTGTTGTGTATTCAAGAAAATTGTTAAGTTCTAACGCAGGAAATTTGTTGAAAAATTATACTTGGTTTTCGCTGACATTAGATTATTTAGAGTTCGTACGACGGTTGTATAGGTCGGTCAAATTGATGTTATGTTTTGGCTAGGAGAACCTGGTAGTGAACGGGAAATACTTCCTAAGGGCGTGATTAATTTTTTTACTTAGGGTATATACAGGGTGGCCGAAGAAGTGACATGATGACCAGGTTATTGGTCTGGTTGCGGTCCACCTCGACGTCGAAGTTGATCCCTATATTGTGCTGCTTCATGGCCGTCGCCTTGTGCATTCCTGCATATTCACTTAGTGTGTAGTTTTTCTCTAACACTTCCAAGTAAAAAAATACCAATTCAGTATACAAAACAGAGTCCAATAAACGAGTAGCAGTAAACACAAGGTGAGAACAACTGAGGTGAAGTGATTCTTGTTCGCGTTGACTCCAGTTGCTCACTGTTCCTCTCGCTTACATCAGTTTTGGCTACAGAGAGAGAAAAAGACAACAATATTATTTACCTGATCCATTGTTACTTTAAAAAGGGATAACGTACAACCCAATATCCAAGAACAGGAAACACAAAATAATCATCACAAAATTTAGTAAAATTAAAAATATCCACATCTTACCTTTCCTACAGTTATTTTTTGTTAGTTTAAACATTTGTAGCATAATTAACCTTAGGAATGATAAAATTATGCAATAATTTATTTTTTTAATCAAATTACTATCTTAGGAATTTCCCACCTCAGTATCTTCGAAGGCTGTTTTCAGTGAATAATATCTATTAAGTACTACTGTTCGTCGAACCTAAAAGTGTAAAAGAAAAAGAAGACATTCGAAATTATGACAAATAAAATGAACTACAAAGTCATACCTACCTGGTATCTAGGTACTTATGCCCGTTCTCCAATGCACCGACCACCCAACCAAGAACGAACCAAAATCGCACCATCGCGTCACACATTATGTTGGCCTCATATTCCCTCTCGCTCGTGTTTTGGTCAACCTGGCTAACTTTTTCATGTGTGCGTTTTAACCACATAGTACTAGTCGCCCATTCAGCGGTTGTGTTGTACTAGAATACCTGTCAGTGAGACAGCTGTCCCACCGGTCGCCAGAAACTCAGTGCGCTAATTTTAACATAAAGTGCTGATAAAAATGTGCGCGGTAATTCCAGTCCAGCACTAAGAGTAAAAGTGAGTAGTTTTTTCGCTCAAGTAGTGATAAAAAGTCTTCCACATAAAATATTTGGCCGAGGATGTTGTGACAGCCGGCAGGCACAACTACAGGCAGGAGCTTGCTTCAGGCAATTCAGCGTTTTCGGTGGTTGGTTCGTGGTTGGTTGGTCGGCGGTACATCCCAGTTGCTGCAAAAAATAAAGAAATGAATTAATATACATATAAAACATAAACAAATGGATTTTTTTCTTTTCCGGACAATGTCGACAAACGAGTCCGACAACAGCAATATAAAAAACAGAAACGAATATTGTTGCGCGGACTCCTTGCTCTGATCGGATCAAAGAATTTAAAAGCGTACCACACATGCTCACAGCATGTTTGCGGGCCCTTACCTGTGTTTGCAGCCACGACAGGTGAGAAAAAGCGAAAGCTCTCTTCCCTGTGAACGGAAGTAAACACAGGATGTTTTCGGGCACAAACATGTTGATTGCACTACAATTTTTGGGTAACGCATTTATCAACACAAGGATTACTTACCCATTATTATTATTCCAGTGAAGTGCAATGAAGGCACTCGCGCACGCGATAACTACACTCGATACTTAAAAACCGTGTAACCGACTTAACTTCATGTCCTTATGACAGAAGTCAAACGTCAGGGACTAATTTCGGGCAAAGTCAATAGCATTGCCATAATTGCCCTCGATTGTCCACAGTCAGCTGAGTTTTCCAAAGATGGCTGATTTCGCCATGCCCGACATTTTGTCTCCAGCCGGCTGCTGGAGTGGAGAGTTTTTGGGTATATAAAGGCCAACAAATTTGAGCAAAGTGCCAGTTTTCAGGAACCGGTTGGTACAGAGCTGCTACATGCCAAACAGGTTAGTGTAGCTTTAAATGCAACTAATCCAGGAAATAAGCAAAGATTTCGCTTTCGGGTTTCAGTTAGAGTTAGAAATTGTTTCTTCCGATAGACTTCACCCTTGAAGTTTCAGTTAGAGTTAGAAATTTTTCTTTCTGATAGACTTCACCTTTGAAGTTTCAGTTAGAGAGAAACGCAAAATTCTATTTCACCGTTGGGACTGCACATTTTGTGCGGGGAATTTGTTGCAGCTACGCAGTTGTATTACGAATATTGTATTTTGGTTTTGCTTGAATAAGCTTGTTTTTGACCAAGGGGGAGATATGTTGGATAATTTTATACTTTATTATTATAAAGGAGAGTCATTTATTGAGTGAATAAATTGAATGATAACTTACACTTTTCTTTAATTCTTAAACCGTTACATATTCCACCATCCAACAGCTGAACAAAAAATACGACACGAATCGTAACTTGTTTGGGTCATCGTTTTTATTTCAGCTCAACATTTTGGCATTCCAACCAAGAACTGTTCAATGTAACATTTTGGCAGTTCAAACCAAGAACTGTGCAATTTAACAAATTGGCAGTTCCATCCAAGAACTATTCAATTTAGCAACTACTTTTTCTGTATTATTATGAAAGCCTAGAGTCCACCGCAGTTTTTAAAGGAACTAAGGAACTAAGGAATTGGCTTTTTAAATTTTTAATCTAAAGTTGAAAATTGAAGTCTGACTCGCTCGAAGGTAAATTCTACATTTTAGATCCAAACATTTGTAGCTTCCATTAATGTTACGTAGTTGATTATTTTATGCCTGAAAGTACAATTTATAAAGAATTAGTTACTAAAGTGCTTTTACACTTCAGTCTAAGAAAAAAAATTATAATGGGAGAGGTACCTTTTGAGATCTCATCCGAAGGAAAATGTGCCCTTGCATTTTTTAAGTACCTACATATATGTACGCTCAAGAAAACTGTGCCCTTGCACATTTTTCAGGCCGTCACTCGGCAGTAAAATAACACTCGATCGATTTGCGTAAATTATCCGCGAGCGGCGAGCTCAATTAGCCACAAGTAATCGAGCAATCGAAGAAAGTGTGATAACAGCACACGCGCAATAATGAAAGCATTGTCGCGGCATAAAAGATGCTTTGATCGACTTTTCTTCGATTGGAAACCGACGCCGGAAAACGAAGTTTCCTGCGATCGAGAACTCGAAAACAGATTGAGTTCGAGTCGGGCATTAATATAGATCGGACAAGTTAGCCGAAGTCTAGTTCAAGTAAAGTGAAAATAAAGTAATTCATACAGTTCTATTAAAGTCGTTCACTTACTTATACCTACTACTTGCTATTTGACACGGCGAGGTTCAATTATGGACTGACTAAAAGAAAAGGAGAACATATATATATAGATACATATATATGTACGTGTATATGCACGATGCACATATACAATCACGCTCCGAACACTATTAGTTATATGTATAAGTTTTTCTTTAAATGCATTCCGTACCCTCTTATAATATATGTATATGTTTATTAATTCTTAGAAAATATCTATCTATGCGGAATAGAAGAAGATTTAATTAAAATGTTTAATATTTTTATTATTATTTATTTTAAATGCTGATTTCCCTGACCTATCTTAATTACTTAAAGCTAGTCAAGTTTGTTAATCTCGAATTACCTAAGAGAAAACCTCCGTTTGGGAAAACATTTAGTTGACTGCCGGAGTAAAACTCTTTTATATTTATTTATTTATTTTTTTATTTCATTGCGAATCGGATTGCTAGCCGTATGTGTGGCTTATCTTCAGAAAATGTTTTTATTTATTATTATTATTGGCTGATCTTAGAACTGCTAAGAGGTTATAATTATTTAATAATGTTGACCGGTTGTGGGTCTCAGACGCAAAATTTATTAGCTGATTTCGGAGTTGAAAACATAAATGAAAACATAAATTTTATAAATAAAATCGGAAAGAGAAAAAAAATTGTAGGTGGTATTGCAAAAGATAAAAAAAATTGTAGGTACTGCGCTGTTCGTACGCTTTACCTGGGACGTAATTGCTGTTATTACATACGGTCCTTCCCAAATTTCTGAGAGCTTATGCTTTCTATTTTCGCTCTTTAGGAGGACTCTATCCCCACATGGAAAGAAACAGGTCCAGGATCTCTGCCGAACTACTCTTTTGATTTACTTTTGCTGGCCAGAATATTTTTCAAGCTGTTGCGAGAGTTTTCTGATTTCTGTGTCGGAGTAATTAGATAGTAGTGTGGCGGTCACGTGAATTTACCATACCTCCCATCTATATTTATATTAATCAGGTCGTCTTTTACAGAAAATTAATCTAGTTAACTCTATCTAGTTACCCAAAAGAAAAGGCGAATCGTTTTTGTTCAGTTTTATTAAAAGGATCCTAAATTGTCGTCGCTTAAATTTAAAAAGGAATCAAGTATCAATTATAAACTAATAATAAATAACAAATAGTGCGTGGAGTTCCTCCGCGCGGAAGAAGTGAAACTTCGTAATGTGGAAATGTTCTACCGTGAAGCGCGAGGGGATTGAATTTTTCTAAGAATCCTCGGAGTTGCGGGCTCTGCTTAATCAAAGAATGAGATCTTCAAGAGAAAAAGGCATAGGGACAGATTCATAAGTTTGAATTATCTAATGAAATTCAGATTTCTTTGTTTTAGGTGTTTTTTTATATAATTGTTAGCTTAAAGAAAAGTAGAGAAATCTTTATGCATATGTACACGATTAAGGTGTGAAAAATGTAAAGAAGATATGAACAACTAAATTTATATAAAAAGCAGTCGGTTTCGCAACGTTAATTGACGCTCATCTGCACGAGCACTACATTTTTTCTCTACTTGCACCATCACGTATTAGGACCGGTGCATGCAGCATGCACAATCAAAGTCCATATATGAATATTGTTTTAATAATTCCTTAAGGCAATGAAAAAAATCGAACGAAAAAATCTGAATTTCCTTAGATAATTCAATTCCGTATGCCTTCTGCCCGTGGGAATTTCATTCCTTGATTGAGCAGAGCCCGCCACTCCGAGGATTCCTAGAAAAGTTCAATCCCCTCGCGCTTCACGGTAGAATAAACCCACAAGCCCCTTGCGCAGAACAGCAGCGAAGTAAACAAGCCCATCGCAGGGCCAGCGCCCCCGCAGCAGGCTTTGATGCAATCATACGCACACTCAGTTGCCTTGCTTTTCTGCTCCTTTCTCGGTATTCGCCGTGCACAGCATCGCATGCCCACAAGAAAAGCATCGCGCGCCGAACAAATGCGACTTCTCCTTCGCCGAACTCGTCGGATGCCATCACACATGTGGAGGCATCGCTGTGGAGCTCTCAGAATTTTTGGTCGCCTTTTGCTTGTTCGAAGTAGGTTATCTATATTTTTATTTGTCTATGGTTTAACGAAACAGTGCTTTCATACCCCCTCCATGGTAGCGTTAAACGTTTAACGCAACCTTGTTGGAAGTCGCATTAGAAGTTTCACTTCAATAATTAACTATAAACTATTACTATCAGATAAATAAACTTTATAAAACGTATAAATATGGATTTAACAAAAAAATATATATCCACAACTGAATTCATAGTAGTAACTCTCGTTATTATAGGTATTGGGGTTCCGGTTTCGATGGAACATCCGCTGTAAAGTCGTATAGGCAGTCCATTGGTCTGTTTGGTGCCCTCGTGTACACTGTTGTTGTATACAAATGCGGCGGTCCTCAAATACTTATCCCAGATTTTTGTGTGTATGAGTATCATCAACGATCGTTAAATTTCTTCCACCACGCGTAGCGTTCGATGAGTTCAGTAAATAATTCATTATATACCTACCGCACACATCGCTTGGGGAAGGCCTACCTAATTTTGGAAGGTAGAACCCGGTCATGGCACAGATCAGAAGTGCACAGCTCGCATTACATCATATGAGAGGCACTTCAGTCGATTCTATAAATTGGGCACGAGCCGAAATCGCAACGGGCCGCCTTGGCCTTGGCCCACCGTGCCGTGTCGTACCGTGTGTGCTCAATAGCATGTGTCGTAAGATGCTGCTATGTTTGTTTACATTTTGCTGCCGGCATATGTGCAATCGGACTTTGGGTTCTGCTAGCGAGCGTAAAGTGCTTGCTAAGCGTGCGAACTTAAGTATATTTGTTTGTACTGAAGTATTTTGGCCCTATTTAGGCTCTCACTTATGTAAGTATATTTGACTTAAGTATTTTTGCGCTGTTTAGGTTTGGCTGATCGTGTTTTGGTCGGAATGTTTTATTGGGCTTGTATACCGAAAATCTGGGCGATATTTCGGTACACAATAACACTTCCCAGGTTTTCAAATTGTTAATTGTTGTTGTTGCTAAAATTTTTTAACTTTTATATTAGTTTTAGTTCGACGTTTAAATGAATATATGTGCCTTTATATCTAGAAACCGTAAAGACGGATTGAATAAAGTCGACTTGTTTTAAAATTTTGAGCAGTTAAAACAAAACGACTTAATACACCTCAGTGTACCCTCAATAGTCCTGCAAATCCGCAGATCGATCCATTGGACGGTTCCTTCGGCCCGATTTATCAAAGTTTTGGGAAAAATTAAAGGATCAAGAATTGTGCTCTTAAACATCGTGTATGGTAGTCTTCATAAACATGGAAAATTCATTTTTTTTTCGACTTTTCTCACAATTATGCATCAGTCACTTGGTAAATGTAAAAAAAAACCGGAAAATAAAAAAAATCGAAAATTAAAAAAAAAATCGAAAATTAAAATTATTTGTTTTTTAATATATATTTTTTTTTTAATTTTCGGTTTTTTTTTAAATAGTGGTTATATTAGGGTAACCTTAATTTCGAGAGCCGGACGAAGTCCAAGGACTCAGATCAAATCTTTTCAAAGGCTTTTTCCTCAGTATAAAGAAAATTAATAAAGCGCAAAACGTGTATTTAGTTAAATAATCCCGAAATCACCCTTCCTAGAGACGTGTGCCCTCGCCGTCGGACCCAGTGAGGACCAACGGATGAATACAAAAGGGATATCCCAAAATACAAAGAAACAATTTAAAATATCAAATATCGAGCTCAGCAAACGAATTCGAACAGGTTTAATTTGTATTTGTGTTACTTGGAATACTAGATCAGTTTATTTGCTTACGTCATAAACTGTTATAACCAGATGAAGACGAAGACGAATACGAATACGAAGACAAAAAAAATTCAGGAAAAACTTTTAATGTAAAAACCGGATTTTCAGTGTACAAACACGCATTTTCAGTGTGCAATGTAAAATGATAAATTAAACATTTTCTTTTACATTCTTTATTTTCAACAATAGCTGTGTTTTTTCACATCGAATCTGGATCTGGATCTTTCAGGAAATTTTGCACTGAATAGAAATTTATGAAAATTTACCTATATGAAACACTTTTTATTTCGCGCAAATAAAATCAAATTGCCTGGATTTATATCCACTTTGCGTCAAAAACTTAAGCCAAAAATTTATCTGGTTCAGAAGTTGAAGTTTGGATGGGTAAAAATCATGGCAATTTGATGCACTTTTCACAAATTTTAAAACTTTTATATACATGACGCTTTTTAAACTTTCAAATCAATGCAAAATATCCTGCAAGGTATAGATCCGGATTTGATGTGAAAAAAAAACACACCTAATCTTTCAGTGTTTGTTTCTTAGAAAATATGTAAATACCCACCTTTTCTTTAAAGATTTTCCTCAATTTCACCAACACTTTGTGAAAATACTTAGAAAATTGTGGTATAAAAATGTTACTTTTAAAAATTTAAAACTTCAAATTCATGGTCAATCCCAACCCACCGACAACTTTTTTTGTATATTCGTAATTTCCCCTAGATTTTCGTCTACAATACACGTTGAATATGGCCTAAAATTTATTTCACTTTAAACAGAAAAGATAAAGTTATTAGTTCGATTTCAATTTAATACTAAGTAAAAAAAATTATTATAATTATATTATATTTATATTTTTATTTCTTTTTTTTACCAGGAAAATGGAACTTACCTCTCCGCCCTTTTGTGCCGGGATAGCATCTGTGCAGGCATTGCGTTACCGATAGAAACAAGATTGAACTCTCCCTGGGAGTGTTTGACCTGCCATCAGCTTTATGCTTCGAAGGAAATGTTCAAAATCCAAGATTTTACCATAAAGGCTATAAACTCAACGGTGTACAGTGGATCATTGAAAAATGCAATTGCCTTCGTCAATGAAAAGGTGCCAAAATTTTGTCCACCCAACAGCCAGTACGTTGTTGAAGCAAAGATGGAGATAATTTTTAAGATGAGAAAGAGCCCCGAAAACTTTACAGAGTCTGATTATCGTGACAAGATCAGATACTGCCAAGAGTTGTTGGATATATTAGAAAAACTGGATGCTGGCGAGTGTACGATTAAACAGTTGCTTTTGGAAGAGGTGCGGAATAGCAAAGCCTTTATAAGTGAATATTTTGTATGTAACCATTAGCAAAAGCATCATAGTGAGTTAAGATAGCAGTAGTATCATAATAACTATAGCACTATATAATGGAGTTTGTGAGGTGGAAAGTGACACTATAAAAATAAATAAAAACTAAAGTAATTTTGCTTTTATTGATTCCATCAAAGGTTTACTGTAATACTATATTAAAGTTGAGAACTGAAGAAAGTCGTATTATTAAATGTAAGGTTATTCAGTGATATTATCAGTTACTTCGATTCTGCCATTAGTCCCAAACAGATTTTTTTTTGTAAATGTTTGGGTTTGCTTCCTAAGAAGCAAAAAAAAAAACTTTTCATGATCCGATACTACCTTGACCTTTGGAAGTTTTTTCTTGAAAATAATACACTAATGAGGAAAATGGTAGAGAAAAAAAGTTTTATAATTAACCAAAGAATGCACTAGATTTATTTCAGAATTTTTGGAGCAATTTTTAAATTTAGCAAAAATTGACTATTTGCAAAATCAAAAAAATGTGCTCAAAAAATTCTGAAAAAATTCAAGTGCATTTGTTGAGTGATTTTAAGAACTTTTTATTATTAACAATTTTTCGTAAAAGTGCATCATTTTTCAATAAAAAATTCATGAATGTTTTCGCAAAAATTTTGCAGTTTAGGCGCCATTTTGAATATATTAAGGCGTGAAATCGATCTCCAAACGGCATATTATTAAAGTTCAAACATTTACTCCACCGCTTAGTGAGGTTCCGGGGTCATTGCAAACGGGAAACCCCTTGAAAATTCGATTTAAAAAAAAAGAAGTGCGAAAAAACACGTTTTTTTTTTGCTTTAAACTACTTTTTTCTATAATTAACAAGTTTTTGGAAAAATTTTATGAGCACTATCAGAAAGGGCACATCTCAAGCTTTAAAAAGATGCCCCCCTCTAATTTTTCAGACGCAAATAGTATTAGTTATGAGCCGCTAAAGATCGGTGTACCCATCGTGCCATTCTCGTCCGAAACGGGTTAAACTCAAAAAGTGCCTAAAATTAACAAACAGAATTCAAACTGATACTGCAACTGGACAACTATTTAACTATTCCTCTTTTTCTGCACTGGCTACTGACTCTGATTACTGACTATTCTCTACTGGTACTGAAACTGAAATGCTGTGTGACTACTTTAGACTGACCGTCTAAACTAACTGTCCTTACAGGGATGTTCTCTCCTGGAAAGCTCGTATATCCTACATCCGGCCATTCTGGGGTTCGCTCGGTTCGAGCGATTCGTCTTCATCAAGGGATAGTTCTGAAGAACTCAGGGTTTGATCAAATCGTAGCTGGTAGTGGTTATATTAGGCCCTTCTGTGTTGGTTGTTCTCTTCACAGTGCAGCGCACAAATCTTCCTTTAGCAACGACTTCGTATGGACGTAAATAATCGGAAGACATTTTTCTTCAGACATTAAATTGTTTTCTTTATACGTAGCTACTGCAGTACGCGATTTGAAATTACGTGCTACGTGCAGAGTAAACTTGTGTGTTGTAAAAGTGCTAGCAGCACCATATGGGAACGTAAGGAATTAGGCGAACAATAAAAGAGTTAGTGTAAGGTTGCCCATGGAATGAGAAGGTTGAAATAAAACATTTAAGAAACAAAACTTTGTGTGTTTGAGATTCTGATAAAAAATAGATTTAAAATTGTTGTCTTCGCGGATTACCAAAATGCTGCTGAAGGTGTTTAAGCTCACTCGTTAGCGTTTTCGTCGGTCCATACGTATTTTGAAAAACTGCCGGCGACTGTCAGCATATACTTATATTGCTGAGTAGTTTGGTCCATAGGTCACACGTGATTTAAATGAATATGTAGTGTCCAACGGCTTTTCTCCTATTGTCAATTGGTTGCCGGAAACCTTTCTGCTTTCCTGATTTCTGCTGGCCAACAAGCATTTAATGCAACTATCGATACATCTTTGGACTTCGTTCACGAAGTGAGTGAATGGCGATTAACAGCGGCTTTTGGTGACTCCAGTGAAATTAATTTATTATTTGCGTGAAATTTTTTCTGCAACTCTTGTTTTGCTCTATTGCAATGTATTATACTTGTTTCGTATACACTTGCCTTGATTGCTTTCGTTTGAAAACTCCTCAAAAGGTCACGAATCAGTCGCTTCTCAGTCTGCCATTAAACAAATAGGCGAGCAGGTAGTTGATTTAACATGACAGGTGTCCCATCTGATGTGTTGCAAACGGACTCGTTCCACGTCTCGCTCCATACAGCCCTCTGAAGATCGAAAAGGAGCCCATAGCGAAACACAGCACATATATTGGTATCATAACAAATTCGGGATGCAAGCACGATCCTGTAGGCAGCTCTACAAGTTGGTGGTAGTTGGTGATCCCTGCCTATTTGTTACGGTTTATGGACGTAACGTCAAAGGTGCGATTTTTGGTTGACCCGGGGGCGGATATGATCATATATCCTCAAAGTTTTGCAGGTGCTTGGAAAAATAACAATTGAACTTCGAAGCCAACAACACCCCAATTTCAACCTACGGTTTCATACACCTTTCCGGTAATTTAGGTCCCCGCCGAAATTTTATGTGGAGATTTATTGTGGCTGACGTTGACACTCCCATCATCAGTGCAGATTTTTTAAAATTTTTTTATTTTATGGTCGATATCTGCAATCATAAACTCCGAGACGCAATTATGAGCCTTCTGATTTCGGGTTTTTGCACAGTTGGCTGTGCAGATTAAATCAGTATCAGACGACTGCAGCTTCTTACGAATTTTAAAAGAGTTTCCCAATCTCACCGGATGGTGCATTCAGAGAAATTAAACATAACAGCATGCATCATATTGCCACCGGTTAGCTGTAGAGCTAGAAGACTAGCTCCGGACAGACTTAAAATTGCACATCAAGAATTTGGAACAATGATTAAAATGGGCATCGCAAGGGGATCCAAGAGCTGGTGATCATCCTCACTTAATTTAGTTTAAAAAAAGGATGGAGGATGGCATCAAGCTGGCATCGCCACATTTAAGGAATTCAAAAAATGATACGCCAAAATAATGTGCTATTTATGGGCTAATTATGTGCTCAAATAAATAGTTTTGTGCTCGGTTATTTTATTAACGCGGCAGATGACAATTTGTGGGGTTTGCCACATTTAATATTTTTATTCTTATTGCGGTGTTACGAGGCAAAGTAAAAAGCAATTATACTCAAAGTTCTAATTAAACGCTTTATTTCAAAGCGGACAAAAGGTAAAAGAACAAAACTTCCAGATGCTTTCTTGGCGCGTACAAACAGTTTTTTTTCATCGGGTGAGCTAGCTAGTTGTGTGTGTGTGTGATGTCAGTTTTTTATGTGCTTTAAAATGACCCAGACAAATTTTTGCAAAAAACCCACCCCCTGTATGAAAAACAATCCTTATAAGAAATTGATCATGTGTGGCTTTAAGAGCTTTAAGAGCACAGGAATTATGTGTTTTTTATGTGTCCGGGATTAAGACAAGAAGCGATTTACGTGCTCCAATCACACCCGATCTGGAGCATTTTTAATATTTTTAAGGGGGGTGCAGCTCGAAATCGTTTTTTTTTTTTTTTATAAACTAGTAATTTTGTGCTCACAATTAAAGAGCACGTAGGAATCATGTGCTCCTAAAAAACAGATTCACGAATTTTGTGCTTCTTGTAAAATTGATTCAGGAATTTTGTGCCTTTGCAAAAATCATGTACGAATTATGCGCTGAGAAAAAAATTATCCACGATTTTTGTGCTTCTGTATACCATAGTGTTGTTTGAAATGCGTATTTCTGAGAGGATGAGCCAAGAGTTCTGGAGTCCGAAAAATATTATATAAGAATGTGTTAAAATATTATAATGCCTATTTGCCTCTGAAAAAATAATCCAGAAATTCTTTGCTCGTATAAAATGATCTAGAAATTAAGGTGCGCCGTAATTTTTGAATACCATAGATGCGCTTTACTTTGGCTACTTTTATCATATATCCTAAGAAATCGCTCTGATATATAGATTGTGTTAGAATATTAGGTGTTATAATGTTTTCATTTGATAGATGAGGATAATAGCTAATCAGTAATAATGTTTTTTATAGAAAAAAGTTTGTAAAAATATGTTTTTTATTATTTTTAAATTTGAGCCAAAGTTGTCCTTTGAGGAGGGTTACTTTGGCTTACAGATGGTTTGGATACAAAACCTATATACTTCAGCAAGTATTGAGCCAATTTAAGTCCTTTGAAATAATAGAAAATAAACAAATGAAGCATTCGACGCAAAAAAACGTTTAATTTTCAACAAAACATTAACAAAAACTAACTTTTCTACAACCCTCTGTTACAAAAGAAAGTTTTCTGACCTGAAATACGTAAATATTCACAACAGGTAAGTTTGAAGCGCAAATGACAGTTTTAAATATGAAAAAATTCGTGCAATCAATTACAAATAGACGTCAGTAAAACCATCTAACATTTCCGACTCGAACTAGATCGTTTAGTTTCATGGCTACGAAGAGGTGGGAAATTCAAAATTTTTTTGTTTTGAGCCAATGTTACCCCCTAGAGCTAAAGTAATCCGCATCTACGGTATATCTGAACAAAATAAAAAGGGAAATATAGTTTCTAATTAGCTCTCCCTATCGAAGTACATACATATAAATGATATCAATCAATGATATTCCACCTTATTTAATCATAGACCTTTAAATTTGACAGTCCGTCATCTTGAATTGGTAAATTCTGAAAGTCGGATCGAATTCAGCGACCCATAAAATACGCAAATTACCAAGTTTGGTGGAAATCGCAAAAAAATGTGAAGAATTTGTGACAAAAGAGATTATCTTTATCTAACCTGCAGTGAATTTCAATGAATTTTTTTAAATTAAATGCATTTTAATTGTCAATTGTCGACCTATAGAGAATTTTTGTTTCATCAAGATACATAACTCTTACAGCTTGGTCAAAATCCGTTGAGAATTTCTATGCAAATGGATGAGTTAAAAGAAGCCGCTATGCGGATCGAAGTTCTATTGGCTGGCTTAACGGAATTTGGAAAACAAATGTCTGAGATTGAATTTTTTTTTAATTCTTCTGCGAGGAAAGGGAGGAACAGAAAATATTGGGGAGTGGATTCTTATGTGCTCTTTAATTGCGAGCACGAAATTATTATTAACAATTATCCTCCGCGAAATATTCAGGACTACAGTGCCAATCTTGCTGGAAAAATACTTTTACAAAAATTAATTTAGTCAATGCATTTAATTAAATGTGATTTCTTTTATGACCTTTGGTCTTTCAAATGCAGTTTAAACATTTTAGCGCTTTATCGATGAGGTCACTGCCGGTTTGGATTTCTATTTCCCATATCTGGACGACATTCTTGTGGCATCGGAAAATGACGGTCAACACATGAATCATCTACGTCAACTTTTGCAGCTCTTGTCCCTGTATGGACTGGTAATTAATGTGGCAAAATGCGAGTTCGGCCAATCCAAGGTGGACTTTTTCGATTTCACTGTTTCGTCCACCATTTAAACGTGTTGAGGCAATCCTGGATTGCCCACCAACATCTACAGTTAAGCAGATGAGAAGATTCCTTGGGTCTCTTAACTTCTACAGACGAACATTTGTGCCGACCAAACTTAGAAATGAGGTTTTCAACTGTCTGCACAACTTAAGTTGTTTCAATCGACAGCCTCAAATCGCCATATCTCCTTGCATCCGATGACCATGGCGTTCCAGCGACATCAGCTGGAAACCATTCTTCGAAAATAAACTTTATCGCCTATGTGTCAACATTTTTTCAACAAGGTAGACGAGAAAAATAGGATAGGTATATACTACACAATGTGACCATTATTAAAAAAATCATTACAAAATAACGGATTAATCCATAATCTTATAATATTGCTCAAATGATAGCTGAAATCTTAAGCTATTATATAAAAATATAAAAGACTTTCAAGAATTTCGAAATAATCACTGATATTTCTATTTTCCATAATCTGATTATTTCATGCAATGGATAGCGAATAAAAAACACTGCAAGTGCGTACTTTTGAAAAACTTATTCGCCAAGTGTGTAAAAAGGGCTATAGAGATAAGTTGTACTTGATATTCATTGACTAGGACTCAGGCTTGATATTCATTGACTAGGACTCAATGATTTTTTAAAAATGACCAAAATATGGTCTTCTTAATGTTTTGACTCTATTTTTATTGCAAACAAGAACTCGTTGAGCATTTTAATTTGCGAATTTGTAATCCACGGACAAAATCCTATAGAAATAATGTGCCATTTATGAGGGTCAAATTAAATTTGTTGGCCAGTGTAGTGACCATGTTAAACACTTTTACTATGAAACTTTATATTTCAATGATTTTTTAAAAATGACCAAAATATGGTCTTCTTAATGTTTTGACTCTATTTTTATTGCAAACAAGAACTCGTTGAGCATTTTAATTTGCGAATTTGTAATCCACGGACAAAATCCTATAGAAATAATGTGCCATTTATGAGGGTCAAATTAAATTTGTTGGCCAGTGTAGTGACCTAATATCTTTTATTGTAACGTGTGGGACGTTTCATAAAAATCAGTTCAGATTCAGATAAACCTTGGTTATCTTGTATGTTCTATCGCCAATAACAAGATTTACATCCTTAACTTTCAATATTGAATTACTAATCTTCCATCCTTCGCTATAATGCCGTAAGTTTTATCAGTTTTTTCACTACCGCGACTAACTAATTCTTTATAATTATTCAATATCTGGTTGGGTGAACTTTGTTCTTTTAATGTTGATGAATGCATTGGTGTGGCAAACTCTTCATTCTCGGTATCATCATAATTGTCATCTTTTTCCTCCTCCTCACTATCCTCATCATCATTATCGTCCTTTACTGTTGATACTTAACTGATGATGTAAGCTGTTTAAGTGTGTTGGTGATTGGCTTAACGGTTTCCTCCAATTGAGTTTCTGCTTTGATTTTATCAATCTTGAGCCTTCATATTTCTTTCGTGTAGCATTGCTCATCTTTATAATATCATTCATCAGCTTTTTATCCATTTTATTCTTCAGTTTAGAGTTATAGAGATAGCTACATATATAGATAAACAGACAGCTATTCAGGTTGGTAATAGGCTATTGAACATATAAATGTATCAATATGAGTATTTCCACCGACTTATGATGATAATTGAATTGCTTTTTCTTTTATAGGCTCATGGAGGTGTCAAATCCTTTTCGATATCGACCGTTCTCCAGAGGACTATCCTTATCAATTACTAAGAATCTGCAACCGTACAGACTTTGAAAGGGTACAAAGGATGGCGTATCTGTTAACTAGGGGTGCTCTAAGACCTATCAATACTATTGTTTGTTGTGGTCAGGGACTCTAAGTCCCTCAACACACACCCGAATTATTTTGCCGACGACTATGGGCGCTGGGCTTTGGGTTGCCCCACAGTTTCGGCAAAAATTTTATGGCGGCGCTGCATTTTCCCGCTCGAAAGAACCGGTCCTTGGGTTCCGAGCGAAGAATTTTGGTCGCTGCCAGGCAGCAAATTTGCCCAAAAATTCGTCGCCCGGAACCCAAGGAACGGTAAAAGAAGAGCTGAAATCCTGCGACCGAGCGAAGGCGAGCCCGCCAAAAGTTCAATATTTTTCGGTCGCATAGAAAAATCTCCGGACCGAGCGCGGTGCAACCAAAAAATTCTCGAGTTGCGAAGGCTTTCATGTATCCGCGCCGTGAGCGACGAGCTCGCCTTCGCCTCGGTCGCAATTGTTCGCGCCTCCTGATCCGTTGCCGGCGCCGGGCTGCCGGCTCGCGCACTGCTCGATGCTGGTGTGCAGCTAGCTCGGAGAGTGTGTGGGTAGGCAGCTCGGTTTCGGCTAACGGATCGGGAAGGTTCGGCCGTGGGAATCGGCGCGTCGAGGAGGAGTCGAGAAACCGAGCGGTTGGTAGAAGAGGTCGCGCATCAAAAAGCCGGGAAATAAAAATTGAAAAGTGGAGGCGATCCGTCGAGCGCAGAATTTCGAAAAGAAGATAGTTAAAGGAAGTCGCGAAAATTAGTTCGGGAACGAAGGAGAAAGGAAGGTGAATTTAATCGCGCGGCGGTGAAAGAATTGCGCGGCGGTTAAAGTGTGGCGGGCCAGACAAGGGTACCGGCGGAGTAGCGTGGCCCCGGAGGCACGAAAAGGGAGGAACAAGTCAGAGTTACAGAAATAAAAACATTAAAAGTGGAACCGAACCTGTAAAATACAACTTTAATTAATATCATCCCGAAATTTGCATAAGTGTGTAAACTTACCTGACAAGCTTGAACTTGCCTTTAGAGTCTTACCCTTGATCATATCTCTGAGTGACTTTGAACGAAGAATCTAGAATAAAAACGAATAAAATTAGGAAAACATAATTTAAGTGGAAGGTGTTAATGACTTACGGTGTACTAACTCTTTTAGGGAAGAAGATCCCAGAACCTGTAAATAAAGATAAGGGCTATTTTTATTGTAAGAATTCCATTCTAAAGAAAGATATTCGAACTTACCTTGTGATCCTCCGAGCGACAATTAGATTTAGCCTGTGAATTTGAGAAAATAATAATAATAATAATAGATTAAGATTTGTGTAGTGTATAAGAATTACCTTGCGGATCAGCCATTTGAACACGGGCTCCGGAGAGGCTGAAGTGGTCATATGTTTGGGGAACCTGTGATTACTCAAAGCAATTAAATTAACTTCAGAGAAAAATAAGAGTGATCGATGCCTACCTCTGAACCTGCGGGGTTTGATGAAGCCTGTGAATTGTAAGAAGGAGGCATTAATTTAGTGAAGCGTATTAACAAAAAATTACCTAGCCCGGTGTAAAGTTGAGTGCTATCCCGAGGACCTAATCCTAAAGACGGAAACCAAAAATCGTGAAAGTTGTGCAAACATATGTGAAAATTACCTAGTGATTTTCCAGGTGCGGCCTCGTCCAAAAAATCCTGTAACCAGATGAATTAAATTAGACTAATTAAATTTTGGTGCACATAAACTGATACTTACTGTTTTTGTAGAACCTAAGGTTCGAGTGAATGGATAATCTCTTGAACTAAAGTGGCCTAAGCCGACTAAATTTAGGTTTCTGGTGATTACCTAAGGAACCTGATTAAAAGAAACTCAAAATTAATTATAAGGACTAAATTTAAGTGAAGTGTATAAAAAGCTTACCTTTTCCTGACGCCCCAGGGAACTTTCCTGTTGTGCCGGAGGGCTATGTTGAAGTGACCTAATCCTGAAATTGCATACATTAATAACCGGTAAAGCTAAACTGAGTGTATAAAAATTCCTTACTCACCTTGGGCCTGAAAAAAAAAACAAAAAAAAAAGGAATAATAATAGTTAAATAACCTAAAATAAAGTGAAACAAAACTAAAATAAAGCCATATTTATACAACCGAAAGTGTGAGCCTCCAATGCACCACATCGGGGCCATAAAAGGATTGAAGAGGCAGGGTGCCAACGTGGGAATGCAATTCTCCCAGCGGGGACTTCTTCGGTACCGACAGCAGCCAATGTTTCATCCAACGTCTCAACTACAGCAGCAGTAGAAGCAGCTCTGCCGAGTCAACCATGGCGGCCGCCCATCGGTAGATTTAAGGGTATAAGCAGAGACAACAGAATATAACGATGCGACAAGAGGCTACTTTGGGTAGAACGCTTTCTATTCGCGGAGCTTTCAGATTGCTTCTGCTGCCTCTGCCTGGGATGCAACAGAAGAGCCCACTGTACCCAACACACTGCTCACAGCAGAGCACTCGAGTCGCTCTGGTTGTTGATCTGAGCTGCGTGCGTGGGCGGGTGAGCTCGCGCGCAGCGGCTCGTTTTTTGAATTTCTAGAACATGTAGTTGTCTTTTTCATCGGTCCTTTTGCCTGCCACTCTTTCTAACTTAGATTCTTTTAACATTAAAAGTATTTTTTATTTCTCGATTAGTTGATAACGATCAAGTAATAATTAATTATTATAATTAATAATAGGAAACGATTTTTGGCCCACTTAAATGGAATTGGCACCTTCAAATTTTCAAAAAATCCATCTTTGTTTTTTGATAAAATTTGTTAGAATGAACCTTTTGAAAACAAAAAAAGGTAGGTATATTGTATGGTCCAGGCATCGCAGATTACATTTCGGTAAGATTTCTTACAAAAAAAAATTGAATTTTAACATAAAATGCAATTTACTCCAAACAATGTCTTTAAAGTTGGCGTGCATGATTAAGAAAAAAGTATTTATCCAATCGTTCTGAAATCTTAACACGTTAATCTATACATTTTACTGCTCAGAATGAACTACGGATGAAAAAATCGGCATTAAATTTTTTGAGTTATAACCGATTTTCGGGGAAAAAAATAGATCGATTTTCGAAAAAACGCCGCCATTTTGTTATTTTCCAACCAAATTTTTTTCTTTTAGTTCATTCCAAGGCCGCTTTGACACTGATTAAAACCCCGTTTTTTGTTTTTTTTTCGGACTTCTCTGAGGGCAGTTATCATGCACGCCGCGGTTTTTTGATGTTTTTTTAATAAAGGACCCCGCACAAAATGTATGAAAATTGAATTTCGGTCAAATCTTTTGAAACTCGCTCAAATGATAGTTTAAGGTGCCCTGAAAAAAAGTTTCTATGGGCACATGGAATGAAAATGGAAATCTTGGCCGCTGCAAGCGTATCAAAATTATGATGTCCGATAAATATGCATTTGAGTGTATGGCATAGTAGAGTCGCGCGCACTTGTGTGTGTGTGTTTGTTTGCTTGTATGTAAATTAATTTTTGTCTTCATTAAGTCTTCCGAGATCAAACATTTCTTATTTGGAACAAATCCAGTCCCGTTCTTAGCTCTACCCAAGATGAACGACGTGGACGTGACGGGATACTCATCTCTTTGGGGTGCTTTATTAACGTGAGTCCCCTTGCCTCTCACGTGCAGATATTTTTGTGCGAATGTGACAGTAGAGATAAGGACCCTACGGTTCGTCACTTCCGTAGTATTTTATGACTCCAAACCCTCTCTACTGTCTATCTGAACAATTTCTCAGCATCAATTTCCCCCAACGAAGTTCGAAGCATCAAGTACGCTCTCCAAGAGCTGTGTAGATGGATATCGGACATATCCTTGATGGCGAGCCCATCCTAAATACCATATAACTGCGGTCACATGAGAGCATGTCCCTAAGGTCCGCGCACCAGATTTGCAGGTACAATAATACCCAAGGACCAGACCAGACTCAATGAAATTGTTTCCATCATTTTCCACATATTCTGTGTCAAAAGCAACCCATGCTTGGTGACTTGTAGCATTGCGAAAGCGTAAAAATAATCTCAGTCTCAGGAGCCCAGTTTCGTTAGTGTTCATATCTATTTGTAACGCATGTTCCTGATCTTCGTCACCTGCTGCTCTTATTAAGGTATCTTGGATATATGAAGGTGCTAAGTTTAATTGATAAACACCGTAAGTTATATCGCGAATATTTTGGATACTTAATCGAGGGAATAATGGCACATGATCTTCTCTCAATGTAACCCATCTTCCTCGTTTCGTGTGAAGATTTTCAACTTCAACAAGCGCTTGAACGATATTAACATCGTGGACTTTTTCTCGCATTTCTACAGCTACATAGCTACATAGCTGTAGAAATGCGAGAAAAAGTCCACGATGTTAATATCGTTCAAGCGCTTGTTGAAGTTGAAAATCTTCACACGAAACGAGGAAGATGGGTTACATTGAGAGAAGATCATGTGCCATTATTCCCTCGATTAAGTATCCAAAATATTCGCGATATAACTTACGGTGTTTATCAATTAAACTTAGCACCTTCATATATCCAAGATACCTTAATAAGAGCAGCAGGTGACGAAGATCAGGAACATGCGTTACAAATAGATATGAACACTAACGAAACTGGGCTCCTGAGACTGAGATTATTTTCACGCTTTCGCAATGCTACAAGTCACCAAGCATGGGTTGCTTTTGACACAGAATATGTGGAAAATGATGGAAACAATTTCATTGAGTCTGGTCTGGTCCTTGGGTATTATTGTACCTGCAAATCTGGTGCGCGGACCTTAGGGACATGCTCTCATGTGACCGCAGTTATATGGTATTTAGGATGGGCTCGCCATCAAGGATATGTCCGATATCCATCTACACAGCTCTTGGAGAGCGTACTTGATGCTTCGAACTTCGTTGGGGGAAATTGATGCTGAGAAATTGTTCAGATAGACAGTAGAGAGGGTTTGGAGTCATAAAATACTACGGAAGTGACGAACCGTAGGGTCCTTATCTCTACTGTCACATTCGCACAAAAATATCTGCACGTGAGAGGCAAGGGGACTCACGTTAATAAAGCACCCCAAAGAGATGAGTATCCCGTCACGTCCACGTCGTTCATCTTGGGTAGAGCTAAGAACGGGACTGGATTTGTTCCAAATAAGAAATGTTTGATCTCGGAAGACTTAATGAAGACAAAAATTAATTTACATACAAGCAAACAAACACACACACACAAGTGCGCGCGACTCTACTATGCCATACACTCAAATGCATATTTATCGGACATCATAATTTTGATACGCTTGCAGCGGCCAAGATTTCCATTTTCATTCCATGTGCCCATAGAAACTTTTTTTCAGGGCACCTTAAACTATCATTTGAGCGAGTTTCAAAAGATTTGACCGAAATTCAATTTTCATACATTTTGTGCGGGGTCCTTTGTAGCAGACGACAGTGGGCCACAAAAAATATTTAAAAAATGTTTTCGTGTAGTTTTAAAACAATTAAGTATATGTACATAGTTTCATTAAGATATGTCTTTTTATTCAATTCAAAATTAACCTTTGAAAAAAACAATTATTTGAAAATTTGAAGGTGCTAAGTCCCCTTAAAAAAGATGAGGCTTTCTTTTTAGTTTTCCAATCTATAAAGGAAGGATAATAATGAAATGAGTTTTATTTCGAACAATAAAAAAATAAAATAATTTTTAATCATAATTGAACGATCGAAAATTAAATATTACTTATGATAATCGTTATTTATTTATTCAATCCACAAAATGCAATTCTTACAGACTATGGAAATGAATTATAATTATCTGTAACTGACCAAGGACCCAATTCAATCGTCAGATAAATTTTGTTCGTCGGATAAAAAATTAGCTATCAGATGGTTAAATTTATCGACTCCTCTTACCGACAGATAGGACTGTTATTCGCCACTTAATTTTTACAAATAGAGTGAGAAATAATGTTTCTTCACGGCCAAGTTGATTTCTGATCTGAAGAATAAATGTATCTGACGATTGAAAAATTGGCCCTAAATGTACATAGATACATATATTCTAAACTAGAAATTCAAATAAAATGTTCTGAACTACGAATTCCTTAAATTAAATTACCGAGTTATCGGGTGAAAAATAAAAGGTACTTGATAATAATCGTTATCCAGCGATCGCAAAGTAAAAATTACCTCATAATCGTTATTTTCCAATTTATAATTTTTATTTAGTCGAAAAGAACTGAACGTTTTGTCAAAAGTATTATTGAATCTAAGTAACAATAGATACAAATGAAATAATTGATTATTATTATTTTATTAATAGGTCAGTAGTATAAAACCAAATAAAAATCAAATCGGAAATAAATCCTATAAAAGGTTTTATTATTTTAATGGCCTCATTTGTTGCCCAATATGACTATTCTAGGTTTTCCCCCTCGGCGGAGTTGTGGATAAGTGGTGGGGGGAAAATTGTACCCCAAAAGGGGTATTTTTGCGGTTTTACGGTTATATCTCGTAAAGGACTTACAATCGAAAATTGTTCTTCATAAAAGTTGTAGGGCATTAAATTCTGTATACTTTTCATATACTTTCATAATTTTTGGACTACTCGTTCTCATGTTAATGCACATTAGCCCAGTCAAATTCGACATTAAAAAAATTGCAAAGCGTGATGTAGTTCTAATTTTTTGATATATTATTAGGACCAGTTAGAGTAGTGTAAACTCAAATTTGCTGCTCCGAAAAACCTGTGCTTCCTGCGTAATACGTGAAAATCTGCAGCTTTTTTTTTCAGTTGCCTTATAACTCATAAATTGTGCATTTGTTGATATTAAATGTTATTACTATTTTTAAAGTACATTAAATTTACAACAATTTAAGCCCAACCACAGTCCTTTGCCTTCAATGGTTCTTGAGATATGGCCATTTTTGTTCTTGCAAAAAATCGCTGTAACTGCAAGAAAATCTCAATGCTGCGTAGAGGTTTATAAAATGTTTTGACCCAACTTTCCTGTACAGGTAGGTTCCAAAACTCGTCTTGAGTGAGGAGAGGAATGAGCTAGGTCTGACGGTAAAAATTATTGCATGAGCTATCGAAACACATTTCTTCTTCCAACCATCGAGATGTTGGCATTTATGTTTCAGTACGCAACAGTTTTAGAGACTCACGAATAGCAGATTCAGCTTCTCGCAAAATCATCATCAGATGGATTTACTGCAATGCATTTTCCATAACTTTTCTCATACGTTGAACAGTTACACCGATATGAGAGAAAAATTAAAATATTGAGTTTTGGAAGAATAAAATTGGCCATATCTTGAAAACCATTGAAGGCACAGAACTGTGGTTGGGCTTAAATTGTTGCAAATTTAATGTACTTTAAAAATGGTATAACATCTAATATCAACAAATGCACATGTACGATTTCACAGGGCTACATCAAAGTTGGCCGGCCGCATTTCACATATTTATGAAAAATGTTTTATTTACACTATATTAAACATAGTACTATAGCACTAAATTTTAGCAGTCTTCTCCTTAGTTAATATGTACATATATAAAATACTAGGTTTCGCTCGCGACTTCGTCCGCACAGACCTTGATAAAAAGGCCCGTTTAAGTTTTTCACTCCATTTGTAAAAATTAAGTGGCGAATAACAGTCCTATCTGTCGGTTATGGGTCCTTGGTCAGTTACAGATAATTATAACTCATTTCAATTGTCTGTAAGGATTGCATTTTGTGGATTGAATAAATAAATAAATAAATAAATAACGATTATCATAAGTAATATTGAATTTTCGATCGCTCAATTATGATTAAAAATTATTTTATTTTTTTATTGTTCGAAATAAAACTCATTTCATTATTATCCTTCCTTTATAGATTGGAAAACTAAAAAGAAAGCCTCATCTTTTTTAAGTGGGCCAAAAATCGTTTCCTATTATTAATTATAATAATTAATTATTACTTGATCGTTATCACCTAATCGAGAAATAAAAAATACTTTTAATGTTAAAAGAATCTAAGTTAGAAAGAGTCGCAGGCAAAAGGACCGATGAAAATGACAACTACATGTTCTAGAAATTCAAAAAACGAGCCGCTGCGCGCGAGCCCACCCGCCCACGCACGCAACTCAGATCAACAACCAGAGCGACTCGAGTGCTCCGCTGTGAGCAGTGTGTTGGGTACAGTGGGCTGTTCTGTTGCATCCCAGACAGAGGCAGCAGAGGCAATCTGAAAGCTCCGCGAATAGAAAGCGTTCCACCGAAAGTAGCCTCTTGTCGCATCTTTATATTCTGTTGTCTCTGGTATAAGGTTAGTTTCTTTAATTATCTCAATTAGTTTAATATAATAATAGTATTTGTAAGGGAGCCTGATTAATTGTAGCCTTGATTTTACCAGGTGTCCCAGGGACATTAATTTGAATGTACAGTATAGTGCCAGAAAATTATAACCACCCTAACAAATTTCAAAATTTGAACTCTGATTTCTTTTTTCTCGCAAACAATCAAACAGATTAACATTTCCTTGCAGAGTTGCAATCTTTCCTCCTTTGTTATCATTGTTTGAAGAATAAGTAATCGTTACGTTACGAACCAATATGCAATATGCAAAAGTATTCCCCCATTCATTTACTCCAGTTCTATCAAATATAAATATCAATAAACAAATTTTCATGCTTCCAAGAAGTGTTACATGGTATACCATTTCACTTAACGCCGAGAGCATAAATATTTGCATCGAAGATAATTGCGGAGATTAACAAGTGTTATTAAAAATATGGTTAATAATACTAAATACTAGAAATATTAATTTGCAAAATATGTGAATTTACCCTTAATTTAATGTTTATCTTAAACGCGTACAAATGTAATAAAGTTTTTTCAAAATAAAGTATGGAAGTATAAATGTTAGTGGTTATAATTTTTTGGCACTGTACTGTATTTTTAAGTTTGTATTGGGCCCTTGTATGAAAATCAAAATAGCAGAATTTGTAACAAGAAAATTTAGAATCAGTACCATATACAGTAGGGTGCCAATTCATTAGCACCACCTGAAAATCTTGTGGAATTTTTACTTCAATGTATGATGGCAAGAACAAAATTAAACTTATCTGTAAACAACTTTTAAATGTTATAAAAGAGACATTATATCTAACTAAATAAGAGCAAAGCAAACGAATTTTTCATTGAATACTTTTTTATTTCTAATATTTTGTCAATCCACTTTTAAATATAAGTATTTCAGAAATGCGTCGGGGCATAGAATCTATACATTGTTTTATACACTCTTTAATTTCTGCGGACTTTTTCCACACATCTTTAATATTTTTAATAAGTGCATTCTTCTTAGGGTTATATAACGTATAAACTTTTTGTTTTAATAAATACCATACGTTTTCTATGGGATTAAGGTTTGGGGAATTTCCTGACCTAGGGTAAAACAGGAAAATTTTCATTTTCCAAAAAATCATCACCATTTTCGCTGTGTGACAAGGTGCTCCGTATTGCATAAATTGAAATGGCTCATCAGGAGACTGAATTTCCCTTAATAAGGAATAAGGACCTCTCGCAACACTTAAATGTATTGCTCCTTCCTCATTGTACCCTCTGCAAAATACAATGGACCTGATCCGTGGACGCTAATAACACCCCAAACCATAACTGAAGGTGGGTGTTTTATCATTTGTTGAATGCAGGACTCCAAGTACCTTTCATTTGTGCGTCGTCGGACGAAAGACGATGGTTCCGCTAACACATGAAGCGTACTTTGGTCACTGAAGAATATTTGTGAAATTTCGAATTTTTCAAAATATTCTTTCTTTACAAATAAAAAAGGAATTAATGCAATCTTGCCGTATTCCAATCATTTGTATTAAAAGTTTGGAGCCTCTTGCTGAGCTCCAAGTGCTTTTTCTTCATCTTTGGGGTCAACTGCGGCTTTTTAGCGGGCCGTGTGCACTTAAAACCAGCTTCTGCTATGCGGCGTTGAATAGTCCTTATGGATATTTGGACTCCACCTTCTTGCAGAACCTTATGCATCTCCCTCAATGGTATCCGACAGTTGCTAGCAACTGTGGCTGTTATTTTCCGATCGGTTTTTGGGGTTTTTCCCTTTTATTTTTAAAATTTTCCTACAACTTGAAGCCACATCGACATTTCCCTTGCTTTTTTTAGCCAATCGAGACACTACAGAATGGCTAACATTTTCCTTTCTGGCTATTTCTCTCATGGAATAGTCTCCAGTGTCCACTAGCGCAAGGATGGCAGCTTTTTTAGCATCACTGATGTCCGCTTTCTTCCCCATTATCGAAAAATTATAACATTTCGAAATTCCAAAATAAAATTGCATACTACAAAATTAAACTTAATAGTTAATAGTGCTTACCTAAGTCAAATTACCTCCTGAAAGCAGGAGCACAAAAAACTATCAATATTAATAAACTTCTGTGAAAACAATACTTGAAAACACAATTGTCATTCCCTCAGGTCACAAAACGAAATTGAGGATTTTTTTACTTTGACCTCCTTTCTATGTCCTTATCAGGTAACAAGAAGGGTCCTTTTTACCCGACTGCCAGAAGGAGGGTTATGTTTTTCGAGTGTATGTATGTATATTTCTTTGGCACGCTCTGTAGCCTAAACGGCTTGATAGATTTTAGCTTGAGAGGCGTCGTTAGATTCGTCTCAATTGCGAGAGTGACACTGGGAATATAAAAATTATGAAAATTAAAATGCCCGATTTTCGACGCCATATCATGTCCTAAATTTTTTTTTGCAGTTGGGTTTTTTTGTTTTTTCAATAATATTTGCTAGTTTATGAAAGGGTTGGAAAACCCCGAAGAGAGGTAAATATATTGTTTTAAAGCTCCTGGAATCATTTTAATGCAAGTAGTATGCCCTCAATTGTGAGAAAAATGATAATTTATAAGTGGTGCTAATGAATTGGCACCCTACTGTAAGCAGCATGTCAGATGATCCTGTAACCAAAGCACAAAAGTTCGGTTTCACATTTAACTTCAGTGATTATATTTTTTTCTGTACTTCAAGGATATTCTCCCTTCTTGTTCGGTCGCTTATAAGGGCTGCTAGCCATACATAAATGTTAAATGAACCTTTCTAGCGCTATTTGTATTTGACTTTAGAGTAGCTTGTATCTTCTTGAGATCGGTAAATAAAATTTCAACTATGTCGAACCAACTAACGGCTCTTACTCCCTAAACTCTTCCTTTCCCCTCGCTCTCTTTCAGCCTCGTCGTCGTTGAATTTTAAAGGGACCTCCCCAAAAATTTTGGCCACGGGGAGGTCGCAGGGTGGTTGGGGCTAGGCCAGGGGGGTTCATGTCATCAGAACCCCCCCTGAGAGTCAATCACGGGCAGTTGCAGGGGTTCATCCCGCACTGTCCTTTTCCGCCCCTTTGACCTTCGGGTCCTTCCGTCTCGCGAGAGAATTTTTCGTTATTCCTGGTAGCCGTTCCGGCGGCTAAAAGCGGTTTTTTTTTGGCAAACCCCCCCACACTACCGCAAACGCTAGCCTGCCAGCTCTCGCGGCCGCATACCGCCGGATGGGGTGCTTTAGCCGGGCCCCCGCGACCACACGGCTATAACATGTTCATCTCATACCGCTGGAGCTGTTCGGCAAGCAAATGGCAACCTTTTCCGTCATAAGGATTAATGCAGTTCATCAATGGTCGCACATAGACTACGGACATGCCAAGGTGGAGCATTGGCGTATCCAGCTTTAACTCAGAGGGGTGGGGGGCAAACGGAATAGCCCACCACTAAGCTTAATAAAACCTCAGATTATTTATATTTATAGACATCGAAAATAGTTTGAAAAAGTAAGGGTATTCATGAAACTAGATAAGTTTATACATCGCGTATTTGCTTATATTTACGCGCATCATTTCATGAAGGCACATTTTTTTGAATCGACTTACCTTGGAAATTTTTCTATTTTCTGACGTTTGTGTAAGTTTATCAGATCGTTTACATACTGAAATTGCCGCGTAAAGTTATGAGGTTTGTGTAGTCCATTCAAATTTTGAAATTTCAATTATAGGAGACTGGTAAACTTACGCGGTTTACGCGAATACGAGGTCAATACGAGTTTGCATGAATACCCTTAAACTGCATCCGTCAATTCAACGATACTTATGAAGCACTGGATTTAACGCTACTGTGACGGCCCAAAAAAATTCTTCGCGAATTTTTTTGCGCGAGTATAATTTATTTTTTAAGGATCGGATAAAGGAATATTTAAAGAGTATACATATATACAACTATAAATAAACAAAATTTTATTAAAAAATATACAAAATTCGTTAAGTTATATACATTTTCTCGAAACAACTTTTTTCGACCTTGTCCCATCGGTTCCTTGAAGACCAATGGGCCGATTTTAAATTTTTTTTTGTTTTGAGAGCTTTATAATTATAGTAGCTATGGTTGTAGGTAGCCGATTTAAAAAAATTTTTAAATTACTATTTTGTAATACCATTTTACTATGCAAAACAAAAGCCAAAATTTGAAAAAATTAATTTAAAACGCCACCATTTTGCGAAAAAAAAAATTAAAAAATCCCTACGTGCAACCATAGCCATGTTTATATAGATTCTAAACAAAATTTGATGTTTCCATTTTAGATAATTTTTCAACATGATATCGTTGGGACAATGAAGGAGGATTTTTTTTGGACGACTACGAAAATGTTTATAACTCAACGAATTTTGTATATTTTGTAATTGTAATTGTTTGTACATATAGTTGAATATATATACTCATACATATTCCTTTATCCGATTCTTCAAAAATAAATTAAACCTTCCCAAAAAAATTCGCGAAAATTCACAATTTTTTGGCCCATCACAGTGGCGTTCACCCTTAAATTCGCAGAGAGAGTCATTTAAGTCATCGGTCAAAGAATTAATTAGGTTGACTTTCTAAATTTGCATGCATGCATAAGCAATACTTATGTTTATCCTATATTTTATATTTTTTAAGCTTCATCATATTGTGTATTTTATCACTTACTTTTGTAATCTGCAGGCTACACGCTGTAGATTAAATTAAAATTAATTAAATAAGACCCAGTCAGCAATTGTTAAAATAATATAATGAAACAACAAAAATATAAAATTTAATTTATACTGTTTCCAGTAATTATAATAAAAACAAAACATATTCGTTTAACCTAAAGTCTATAAACACCTTTTTAATTGCAAAATTGTTGAGAACGCTCTAAATATTGGCAATGTCTCTATGCACATATAACAGTGCGAGTACAGAGTCCAGTTAATCTGTCTTCCGTCATTCTAGACCTCATCCATGATTTTACTCTTCTTAACGTCGTCAGCGGGTTTTACAATAACCCCTAATCTGGTGGCCTAGGACTTCCTTCAACACATGATTCCGTTTCGCTAATGCATGAAAATATTGGCTATTTCTTTGATGGTTTCAAGAGCGTTCCTTGCACTTTGAACTTTGCTTGACTTTGAAATAGATAATTTCAATGAATGGTTTTGACAGATACAGAGGGAGATGTGAGTTGCTTCTTTCTGTGTTTTATTTACATTACAGCAACTTTAGTAATTGAAATATTAACACTGCATCCATCACAGCCAGTTCCTACATTGTGCTTTAGATCCAAATCGAGTTTTTTCATAAACATCAGAACAGTTTTGCCCAGAACCTCCCCAGTTACTGAAGGCTCCATTTCAAACTCGGTATAGTTAAAATTAGTCTTATGGACATCAATGAACCCCACAAAGACCTCTCTTACTCTTATACACTCTTTGATCTGAGTCTTATACAACCATTATACCCATAGCGCAGAACGGAAGTCAGTTGTGACGTGTGTGAAACATCGATTGTTTCATCGAAAACAATACTGTAGAATTTGGCTTCACACACTCTGCGATTTATTTCGGATATCACTTCTTCGCCACAAATCTGAATAATTTATTAGCAGTAGTTGTACTTATATAGGTTTCATTTAATTTAGGCTGTTTTAAATCGTTTTTCAATTGGATATCACCACTGTCATCCTAAAACGTAGTATGGCACGAAAATTACCTTCATTTTGCACTGGACCTTCATTAAGCTCAGAAAGACTATACCATCATCCCTATGCCTCTTTAATGGAATATTTTGTCTTCTTTGCAATAATATTGTTTTTACAATAGGAATCAGGCGAGATCTATTTTCGATGACCTGCTTTTTCCTAGTTTTATTTTCGGGATGCTCATGCATGGAATAAATGAATTCTCGTCTATTTTTGCGGTTTTTTGGTAGCTTGATGATGCATGATGTTCTAAATTCCCGTCTCTTCTAGATAATTTGGTGTACTTTTGAAGTGATTCGCTAACCAGCTTTTGAGAGGTACAGTTTTTTTGCCCCCAGCTAATGTTTGATAGCAAAATAGTTCAAAATACTTGCAGAAAAGACCTTGTTCCCAACCAAGGATATTTATCAAAGTGGCTAAAGTATACTCGTCTATGTTCCGCAAGCTCGTTTTTGTCATAGACAGATAATGGAAAAAATGTAATCATCATCCACTTTTCTTCATTTAACAAAAAAAACGATCCATGTCACATTGATATGGCAACACTCACTGATCCAAAGATTACCGGACTACGCAGTGAAAACTTCTTTAGCATCCTGGCACTTTTCGAGATAGGGATAACAGTACAAGCTCGGGGATCGCTAAAATCGTGACCTTTTTTTTCAAGCTTTTATTTAACTTGCAATCTTCGTTTGTATTATAAATTGTTTTATTAACTTGCAATGTGAAAATATCAGATTTTTATTTTTTCCTCCTGAGTGATGAAGTTGAGCATTTTTCAGAATTATTATAATTATTATGTCATGGAATCAGAAGGATTAATACTTTATTTCTAAAAAACCTCAATCCTTAATATGCAACTGGGTTGACATAGGGTTCAATTGAAAGCCGTAAAAATTAAAAAAAAATTGTGGAAATTTCAGATGGTCACCATTTTGTTCCTAATTGTTCCAGTTTAGTTTTATTTTATAACTAGCTGTGCCCCGCGGTTTCACCAGCGCCTTCCCCCCTCATGACTGGCCGCCTTGCACATCATAAATGCGGACGTGATACTAGATCATTATTTTGTTGCGGAGTTATTTTAAAACTATGATATCTCCCACTATATTCATTGAAATCAAATGATGTCAAGGGCAATTTTGTTCAAAAGTAAATCTTGTGATGTATAACGTATTTATTTATCATGTTTATAAAAACACCTTCGCGAATAATGCATTATTTTACCATAAAAAAGGTTATAGTGAGTCAACCTTAAAAGATAGACACACGGTGTCGCGGATTTTGTAAAGTAGTGGCATGTTTTTTTCTCCCTTTTTTCCTTCCCCGGTTTCCTTTACAACTTTTTTTTTTCGTTAACATATATAACGAGCACCCTGTGACAGAATGGCGGCCGGGAAAGAACCTCCCCATACCCTGAGCTCGAGTCGGTTAAATCTAGCCATAGAAATATAAACTAAACACGGAACGGCTGTACCGTGTAAAAGCCCTGTACTTGAGCGTCTACTTCAAAGTAGCTTGTGTAGAGTACAGCAATAGTGTGCAAGAGGAACGCAGCATGATCGAACTGTCAGATGAATTCTTGTTCGTTCGGTGCTTAATCACAAAAAGTGCAAGTTTTTGCGGTTTTAGGTATCGTTTGGTGCAAAGTTATTAAGAACTGTGTGAAAGACGTTTTTACGCTTTTAGTGAATACTTATTTCAGTGCGATTTACTTATAATAGCCGTTAATTTGCGAAATGAAGTGCTCTGTTTTAAGTTGCCTAAACAACACGAAAGCACCGCGCGGGAAATCGTTTTTTAGGTACGTGGAGTGTTGTAAATACAGCATAGTTATTATACCTTATAAAATGTTGCTAAAAGAAGTTAAATCAACTTCAGCAAATGGAAAAAATCATCATATTTTTCACACCGCTGGTTTGTTTACATCTCGCAAAACCAGGGTAGCTTATCGCATGAATGGTGGCGTCCAAAGTCGGTATCCGGAGGGGCATAGAATTTATATCAGGCACTTTAAAGAATATTTTTATATGATATTTTAACGCAATCATAATCAACGCCGTATTATTTCGCAAATCGTTTTGTGTTAAATTGCGCTATATTCAAATTTTCCAGCAAATTCAAGCCTTTCAAATTTTCTTTTAAATGCCCCTCTTATTATTTCTACATATTTACGCCTGTACTGGCTAACTACCACTAACACAGTGAATTCTTATCTGCCTTACAGCCGTTCCGTGCTTAGTTTATATTTCTATGAATCTAGCACGCAGACAAGGACTGCTCACACAAGAGTCAGCCTTGTCTGGGTGCCAGATCACTTTGACATCTCGGGCAATGCCAAAGCGGATGAGCTTGCAAGGCTGGGCACTGTTTTGCCCGAAGAGGACATAACCCTTAATCCGCGTGTTCCACTTGCCTCAAGTAAGCGTGTATGGCAGTCCTTCCTGGCAATTGCTAATCACAGGTGGAGGAATGAGCCCACCTGCGCAACGACCAGACTTATCTGGCCCTCCTTAGACCTTAACAGGTCTAAAAGCCTAATTTCGCTCAAGAGAGCTGCTTTAACAACGCTCCGCTCCGCTCCTATTGGTCGTTGCGTAATTTTGTATAGCCTTCCTCGATAAATGGACTATCCAACACAAAAAGAATTTTTAAATTCGAACCATTAGTTCCTGATATTAGCGTGTTCAACCAAACAAAAAAACTCTTCAGCTTTATAATATTAAGTAAAGATATGAAATGCATCAAACAAAGTACCAATCATTTCAATACCTATTCTACATAAGTAAAAAGGAAGAGCCCATTATGTGCAAATATGAATTTGATCCAATTTTTGCCTTTGGATGGGTACTGATCAGATACATGACCGCCAGCGCGTCGGTGTGTGCTTGCCTTTAAATGTCAAGAGCGATATTTCTTCAATATCCTAAACTGTCTTTAAGGACACCGACACGATATGCTTTATCGCTTCGGACGTGAAGAGCCTAGTGCAGAAGCCAAAAGAGGCCGATTAATTTGTAACGATGCCTTTGCTTTGCAGAGCCTGTTGTTCCTCCGGCTGTTACTTCATTTTCTGAACCAGCCCCATCTCCTGTAGCTGAGGCGGTTGACCCCCTTATTCCTGCACCGAAGAAGATATGCCAAAAAGAGTTCCAGAAAGAAAACTCCGGCTCCAATAAAAAATGTTGTCCCGGTGGCTCAGGTTTCAATTTCGTCTAATAACCATCCGCAATCTCAGGATGAGCAGCATGAGCAATTGGATTTCTCAACTTCGGACAGCAGGAACAATAGCCGGCCCAAAATTATTCTGGTTCTGCTGTTGTTACGCAAACTCCAGCCGTAGCTTCCATCGGACAACACCTTAAATGAGGTACTGAATCACGTCTCTTCAAGGTTGGGTATTTCGAGCGATATTCTCTTTTGCTTGCCCATCGACAAGCGCAGTGTCGTATTCTGCTTCATTCAAAATCATTGTTCTCGCTACATTATTTAATGACATCACGTCTGCTGCATTATAGCCAAACGGAACCATTATTCGGGACTTTGCTCCAATACGCCGCTAAAACGCAAGGACTGCCAAAAAAAACCTCTGGGCGAAGCTTGGAGGAACGAACGAACATGGAGAGGAACAACCGTATAAAATCCCTATCGGTGAGTGAACCCAAAATCCGGGACTCAGATTGTCAAAATGGGACTCGGATTGTCAAATGAGAAGCTAGCGGGAAATTCAATGTGAAGTTCGATAGTGAGCAGACGAGCGAAGTGGTAATTATGTGCTTGTTTTCGCTTAAATGTGGATTATAAAGTGTAATTTTTATGTTTTGATGTTGCGCTAATTCCTAACTATTGAAAACTGCCGAGAAAGTGTTTTGTGCCTGGCTGCGAAAATGTGAAGAATTACGGGATCTCTGCGGTTTCTTTTCACAAGTAGGTACTTAAGAAAACTATATTTAGAGATTTCGTGCCATAAAGTTGCGTATAAATAATTAAATTTTATGCGAAAAAACCATTCTTAATTGAAGTGATTTTTCCTCCACAAGAATTGTCAGATATGTGGAAATGGAGACAGAGTCGCCGCCATAGAGATTTTTATGGGGGGATAATGCGTAATCAAGATTGATTGATAGAAATATTACTCTACTTAATACTTTCTTTTTATTGGGTTTTATGTTCCCAGGCGATGTCCATTTGCAGGACAGGTGGTTCCAACAGATTAAATCCCCTGCCCCTTCGCAATGCCAGCAAAATTTTAAGCCTGTACTGAGTGATGTCTATGTGTGAGTGTTTCTACTCACACATCTTTGAAATGGCTTCACTTTTTTCGGCTCGTTTCCACTCCATATTCGTTCGTTCGTTCCGAGGGGCGAAGTTAGCATCTACTAAGCAAGTGTAACCGGGCTCCGTTCTAAAACGACAAGGCTTTTCGACGTCAGTCCCACGGATACCTGCTTCGACGTTATTTGTTTGCCTGAAACTTGGATTTACAATTTTATTACGATCATCATGGGGCTATACTACGAGTACATATACCTAATGCACCAGTTGGGGGAGGTGTTCTGCAATATACCTTATTCTCTTGTGGTGTTTACCAACCGAGATGGTCTGGAGCTTTTACCAAGGATGCCACATAAAAGCATATTTAGGGTGCGTTCAAGTTACGCAGCTGACTGCAAATCGAATGCTGCAGTTGAATTTCAGTAGTAGCCGAATGCACTGTAATAAATGCTGAACGCATTCGTAGTGATATGTCAAAATGTTGGTGCAATGTTCAAATCTCATGCTAAATTATATTAACGAAAATAATGAAAATCAATCAAGTTATAGGAGATATCGTGAAAAGCAACGTCGTCAAGCAAAAATGATATTATTCCTAATGTTTTCTAAAAAAATTCAAAGCACAATATCAAATATAAAAGATAATGTAAATATTGTAGTCTGTCTTTACGACGATTATACATTTTTTTTTTCTTAGGACCATCAGCTTAGTTCAAGCTTCAGAGAAATATTAATCTCTTGCATGAAACTGATCATCATTTGGTCCGGTGTTAGTAATACCACTCACCAAACCGTTACATGCAAAATGATTAAACAAGGACTTTTTTAGCACATGCTTACTAATACGAGTATCAAACAAATCAGCATGCTTGTTAGCACTCAAACAGATACGGTTAATAGGTTGGAAATATCCGTAGTTAGTTCGAGATTTAGTAGTTTGGAACAAGGGCACATTCCTTAGGTTATGAGGATATTGTTTGAAAATAAATAAATTTCTCAGAGACGGAGAATCTACCACACCATTAATTAGTTGGTGGACAAAGGAGACATCTGCCATAACACGACGATCTTCGAGCGAAAGAATTCCGAGTAAAAGACAGCGGTCTTTATATGGAGGAAGGATATGGGGATTTTCCCACGGTAGATTACCCAACGCGAACCTAACAAACTTTTTCTGCACAGACTCAATTCTATTGGTATGTCTGGCATAATAAGGTGACCAAACTAGACTGCCGTATTCAAGGATAGGTCTTACAATGGAAATGTATAACTGCTTATATACAGCTATATTATTAAATTCACGAGACCATCTTTTTACAAAACGTAACAAGGCAGAAGCCTTGGAAACCATATAATTAATATGTTTAGTAAAGTCAAGCTTTCTGTCTAGAAAAATACCAAGGTCACGAACACAGTGAACTCGGCGAAGAGTACAGCCGGACAAGGAGTAGTTGAAAGACAAGGGATTGTGCCTTCTATGAAATGAAATAATTTCACACTTAGATATATTAAGTTCCAAATTATTGTACAGGCACCAAGACTGTAAGATATCTAAATCATTTTGAACTAACTGGCAGTCATTAATATTTTCGATACGACGGAAAATCTTCATGTCGTCAGCATAAATAAGAATATTGCAGGATTTCAACAAGTGTGTGATATCATCTACAGCTAAAATGAATAAAAAGGGGCCAAGATGACTACCCTGAGGGACACCTGACGTAGCTTTAATACTTCTCGACAAAGAGCCACGAAAAGAGACATGATATGTTCTGTCACGTAAATATGACTGTACCCATTGTAGGAAAAGGGAAGGGAAACCCATACTTTTCAATTTGAGAATAAAGACAGAGTGAGACATTTTATCGAACGCCTTGCTAAAATCAGTGTAAATACAATCAGTCTGATGATTGGTTTTAAATCCATTTAAGGTATCCTCAACGAACTCTAGGAGATTAGTGGAAGTAGAACGACCTTGAAGAAATCCGTGTTGATTAATGGAAATAAGCCGTGTACATACCTTTGAGAGTTCCGAATAAATAATAGATTCAAAGAGCTTGGGAATACAAGATAGTTTAGCAATAGGCCGATAATTACAAACGTCGCTACGGCATCCTTTCTTGAAGATTGGAATAATAAAGGAGTCCTTCCATACACGAGGAAATTGTCCGGAATTAAGTAACTTCTGAAAAATAGTAGACAAGGGATTAGCAATCGCATTGGCACATAGTTTAAGAATAACAGGGGGAATACCATCAGGGCCAGAAGAATAGTCAACCGGAAGATCACCAATGAATCTGTGAACAGTTTCAGGAGAGATATTAATGGGAAGATCAAAAGGGGTTGGGTTAAGGTTAAGATGGTGAAACTGGTTAGAATCAGGTTGGAAATTAGGAGAGGAAAAAGACTTTTCGAAAAAGGATGCAAACATGTCACAGATTGTTGGCGAAATTCCGCTCGAAGAACCCCCATAAGACATATTGCAGGGATAGTCATCGGTACACCTTTTAGAATTAACGAATTTGAAAAACGCGCGCGAATTGCTATACATTTCATTTTTAGTTTTGTTGAGGTACTCATTCTAAAGATCAGAGGCAAGGTTATTAAATTCCTTATAACACTCAACAAATGTGGTATACGACAAAGAATCCTTCTTCTGCAGATGTAACTTCCATAATTTATTTTTCTTATTCTTTAGCCTTTTTAAATCAGAATTGAACCAGGGGGCGAGGAACAAGGAGGACGACGGCGTTTAACAGGAACGCAGAAGTCAAAAATTTGCAAAAGAGTAGCGTAAAGTTTTTCGACATTATCATCGATACAATTAGTAGATAAGAGGGTCGTAAAATCAATGGAAGACAACCTACAGTTGAGTTCGTCAAAATCAGCATTTTTGAAATCATAGACAAGGTTGCTTTTGCAGTCATTTTAGATTATCAAGGACAATGTTCGAGGTAATGCATAAATATAACAAAACGAAATGAGTCCATGTTTAAATATTTCTATCTTAGGTACTAGATACTAGACTGTTATTTTTCAGCCGCTAATTCATGGAAAGAAAGATGGATCCAAATATCCCCCAAGTTAGCCTCGTTAATAACACTGTGGGTATTAGGAAATTCAAACAGTTACCGGGAACTAAGTGATAGGTTTGGCGTAACAAAGGGTTCTGCCTATAATATGGTACTGCTCGTGTGTAAAATCCTCTCTTCATTTTCAAAAGAATACATCAAGTGTCCAGAAGGAAGCGAAATTGAGCGTGTAGTTAAAAAATGTAATATATTGCGCGGACCAGGCAGTTTTTCAAATGTTGTTTGTTGTGTTAATGATATGCATATACGCATTCAAAAACCTAATATCCAGCCTCACAGTTACTTTAAAAGAAAAGGATACTATTAATGTATTCTACATGTCAGTATTTCAGAGACTCTTAAAATTTTTATTCTCATACCTGTACATATATGTCCTTGCAGGCCACAAGTGATAGCGAATATAAATTCACCAGTGCTTTCTTTGGATTTCCTGTTAGAAGCTACAACGCAAACTTTTGGTTTCAGTCTGCTCGGAAATAAATTTGAGAATCGAGAAATCTATTTACCTCAGCAACACCATTTAATGAAAGATTTCTTGAGTGCTGCAATGGAGGAGATTTATTTACAGACCTAATTCCATTGGACTTTTTCTTATGCGGAACCATGAAGGATGTCTTGTTAACGCCAGAGAGGAATCGATTAACAGAATTTGGATTGCAGCGACAAACATTAAGGAGAAGCTGGCTAAGATACACCTTAAACAGGGAATTAGGAAATATCCAAAGTGACGGAAGACATTTTGTGCAGCTTTTGTGACATATTAGCATTAATTTAAATGTTTTTGATCAAAAAAAAAACAAAAACAAAAAAAATCTGCGGTTAATTTTATTTTAATTTACATATGTATATAAAGTTCAAATTTTGTAATGGGCCACAAAAAGTCTTCACGAAAATATAGTTACATTTTGTCTCAACTTGCACATGTTATAATTTGTTGGAAGGCAATAAGTAAAAAAAAACAAATGCATGAATTACGTTTCAGGAGAAAAGTTGCGGAAAACCTGAATTTTAACCCGATTCGGATATCGTGGGTGGCTGGAGACCGGAGTCATGTTTGTTTTGTCCCGTTATTCTCAAATGAGAAAGAAATTCCTATCCCTTCTTAAAAAAAGTTTTGAAGGCTAGGGTCGGTCAATCTAAATCGCGTTCCCTTAATATTGATCTTGTCGGAGCAGTGAGTAGACGTAGTTCATGTCGGGTCACCAGCGACCCACGATAACTTTAACTGTGTTGTAAAATCGTTTTAAGTGACGTGGTATGTGTTTTTTTTTTTTTTATAAAATGTATGAATATTTTCGGAAGATTGTGCATTTTTTAAAGTCATACTTTCATTTTTCATTTTTTATAGCATGACTCATCGTGAATCTGAGGAGTTTTCTAGAGTACTTCGTCCACGTAATGAATCAGTAATATACTTGAACATATTTTGTATCTTTTGTAATGTTTTTGATAATTTTTCGTTAATATACACATAAAAATGTACTTATTTATTTTTTGAAACTTATTTCCCTGTTTTGAAAAAATGTACTATTTGGCACCACTAACTTAAGCATTTCTTTTAGTGTCATCAAGTCCGTATTTTTTTCCGTAAAAGTACATTTCTTAAGCTTAATTATGCAATGTGAATTTTTCAAATATCTCGTTTTGTTGAGAAGTTATAATTTTTTTAGTCGATGTCTGCATTTTTGGGAGGTAAGTGGGTTTGTGACAGAAAGGAAAATATCAAACAATTTTTTTTCCAATTTTAATAGTGTGCATTTAAAGTAAAAGTATTCAAGAATGTTCACGAATTTTATCAGATTTTATTTTATTTGAAATTACTAGTTAAAATATCCCTCGAGTCTCCAGCGACAGAAAGTTTTATTTTGCTGATTTCGAAAGGGACCTGTATCTGCAGTGGACGATGGTAGGAAAACATGGTTACACTTTTGGGAAAGACATTGAGATGGCAGATTTTTTACCTGTATTTGAAGTCGCTGCGTTGAATAAAAACAAGATAAAAATAAAATAGTGTTGAAACATTGCAATTTACGAATCACGAATCACGAATTCATAAACGGTTAAGGTTACTCTCTTCCTGCCACATAATTTTTTGTTTGCCTAGGTGGGATCTATCACCTACACGCAGCACGCTTACATAACACACCCTATACAATATACAATTTATGTACATATTATATTAAAAAGCCTACATATATTTATATACTACGATTTATGTATTATAAATTAGAAAATGCCATTGTTAAATTACTCTTTATTTTCGAAATAAAAGAAGGCAACGTTAACAATACAGCTTAACAGCAACACATAAATACACAAATACATATCGCTTTTTCCAACTAAAGTGTAAAATATTTCCTTAGGAAGTATTAAATCAATTAAAGTAACAAAAGACGGAACGAAAAGTCTGCGATTAACAGTGTTCCTTGTAGCTGTGATACAAGTCAGGTGATAGAACTATTAATTTCTTTCATATCTTTAATATGTAGGTACATAATTAAGTGATAAAAAATCGCAATAATTCACAGTTTTATGAGTTGTTTCTTATTCAACTAGAGTGCGTCTTATGTTAATTTTAATATTTTAATTTATGCGTACAATTGTGGTTTACAATATAGCTTATTATTATGTGTTGAAGCTTGTACTACGTAAACGAAACCTCTCGATCTATACTTCTCCTTGTCTCCTCTTTCCTATTTCTGCAGCGCTGAAGTGATGGAATGGCGAATAGTACAAGGCCACTTATTGCTATTGTTGCACCCGCCATAAGGAACCCAGGATTATAAGAATGTGTCATATCAAACAGCCATCCTGGGGAGTTAAAAGTTAAAGTTGAAATTTTGATTTTACCTTTCCATATAGTCATTATTTTATTCGATATATTTTTATTCAAATAGTAAAGAAAAATGCTGAGAAAAAACCAGAGTGAACAGACACAGGATGCAGCTCAGAATTTTAGTACCTAAAGTATAGTGATATAATTCTGTAAATATTTCACTATAAGATTCGATGGCTAAATATGGGATATTGAGATTTGTTTTTCTTCATGGGTGTTTTTTGTCATCTATCTGAAATTTGTTTGAGTATACCAGATGATGGTGTCCACTAATAAAAATTAAAGTAACAATACTGAAAAACAATTCCGCTGCCGCCCAGTTAGATGTTAGATTTTTTGGAATCAGGAACGGATCCAAGTCACACTCATGTATGAATGTACCTTGGTGTTGATAAGGTTGAAAACTTGCTAGAGATAGGAGTTTCATTTGTAGTTGCATCAAATAAAGGAAGTGCAATGCGTGCGTGTGTGTGTTTGTACGTATGTATGTTTGTATGTGTATGTATGTATGCAATGTATGTATGTGTTCAGTTATGTATGTATGTATACAGGGCGATCGACCTGCTTCTTTCCCATAGAGCGAAGCGAACGGGCGGCGTCCGCACTCCACGAAAGCATCTACGCGCAAGAAAGATGTGCTTGTTCAGCGGACGGAGCTTTTGATTCCGAAAAGTGAGCGACAAAGGGTACGTTCAATATCTCAACTCGAGTCGACTCGAGTAAACTTGACTTTCTCCGGTGCATTCATTATCCCACTCGAGTCGACTCGAGTTACTTTTACTCGAGTTCAACTATACAAATGTGTGCGTAAATGTCAAAGGTAGATTAGGAGCGTGTCAAAATTGATAGAAAACTCATCATTTCTAATATTTTAAGTATTGCGAAGGAGCATTTACAAAATGTTGATAATGTGGTGGTAAGTTATTGAAATAAGTGCAATTTCGATATAGATTTAAAAATATTTCTTCGTAGGCGTCCATCGAAGAAGACGATGACGAACTAAGTCTTGTAAGTGCAATTTACTTACAAAAGGGTGAAACGCCAGTAAGAATTCCAAATTATGTGGAAAGAGTTATCGCAGGTTATTCCCATGAGGAATTTAGTCGAACTTTTAGGATGTCTAGAGCCAGGGGCGGCTCTACCTTAGGGGCTAGTGGGGCTTAGCCCCACCATAAATTTCAACAAAAGTGTGTTAAAAATTCGTATTTTAAGAAAACGTCTTAAAACGTTACTGCATTTCTCTTGTCAGTACGTTTAAGCGACGTTTTTATCATCGACTGTAATTAACTCGATTTTGCAAGCCACTACAATCAGGAAATATCTCCTCTCTGTCACAGGAGCCAAGTAAAATCTTCATATTTGGCTATATATGTTCTGTGCAATAAGAGAACATAATATATTCTCTATGCAGCTATAGGAATAGGAAGAAAGGGCTAAAGAAAACGAGCCCCATAAACCAAATCCACTTGGCGAGGGTTGCTAAGAGACAAGCAAGCAACTAGCAAATGTTGCGAAGTTTTTTCTCTTAATAAATTTAATTTCATTTCTCTTCCATCCCATTGCTTTCCCTGCGTTTAGGGCTGAAATAAATTAGCCCTGCTGGGCCAGGCGCTACAGCTGCTTCTCTTACATAAGTTATAATTTCATTTCTCTTTCAACCGTCAAAGCGCAGCGCAGCGGGCTAAAATTTTCTAGCCCCGCGGATGAGAGGATTTTAAATATGTGTGCTAGCAATGTCCCAACACATGTAACCGATCTGGCGTGCACAGATAGCTGTGAAAGAGGCAGTTTGGGGCTAACGAGAGGGTAGCCCCGAAAGGATTATGAGTCGAACTCATATGCATACAGTGTAAGTCGCGTTGAGTTTGACACCATATGTAGTAAGTTCGCAAAAATTCTTAACAGTGTGAGCGAAAAAATTCGCCCTCTTTCATAGTGCACATAGTGTGTATAAAAAGTCCTGGAACAGTTAAAGATCTTGAGAAATACGTATCGGATTGAAAAACAAAAAAATACGTGTTTAATATTTTAAAAAGAGCTATTCAATGATACCAAACTCAAATTTACCCGCACCTACCCGGGAGGTAGGGGTAACTTTAAAATTTTAAATACGAACTTCTATTTTTTATTGCAAATTCGGATTTTGTGATACAAAATAGGAAAATTTTATCTGAAAGACTTTTTCCTATTTAATACAGGGAATGCCGGGGAGGATGTTGTCCGGTGTAAAAATAATCTCCGAGATGATGATTGAATATCTCGAAATATAAGTACATCGGATCGAAAAAAAGAGAAAACATTTTTCTGAAAAGCTATCCAATGACACCAAATTTTACAAGCGGTAGAGGGTCGAGTTTCACTAACTTGCTATGTAAAAAATCTTGAAAGTTAAATTTGATACACTTTCCGGTTTCCGATTAAGCTGAAATTTTGCATACACGTTTAGTTTAGATTAGAACGCATGGTTATCTAACTTAATGGTTTATAGCAATCAAATTTGTTCTAAATTCTAAACAATTGAAAACAAATCTATGCAATGAGCTCGAGTTTTTTAAACGGATTATTGTGTCTGTCATATCCACACTTTATATTATTCAAAACGCTAAGAAGTGCAGTGTTTTTAAGTATAAGTTTTTGTAAGTGGAATAGGCCTGAAAGGAGTTTTGCAAAGGCAATTTTGAAAATTTTTCCTGAAATATGTAAAGATCCCTTTAGGGAAACCGAATACTTAAATTTTCTACATGTGGTATGTACCTCTTGGATAGATCGGAAAACTGAATAAGTTCATTAAATTAGTTCGTTTTTTGTAGTACATAGATAGCCCCACCAAAGCTAATTGCCACGAGCCGCCACTGTCTAGAGCAGCTTTTGATGTTCTTTATTCAAAATGTTCAAATATTTTGGGAAGCGGAACTACGAAACTGTATTTGAATTTTGAAAAGAGTTTACTTGCTTCCATATGGTTATTAGCAACACCATATTCATATAGGTAGTGTTAATAATAATTTAAAACCGTTTCATTATGAAAAATTTTAATCACAGATCTGTCGGTGAGAGATTTGATATGTCGAAGTTGTCACTCTCTATAGCCTTTCAACGCGTCGTAAATATATTATGTGCTCTTGCACAATATATATTAAAATGGCCTGAACATGACGAAATGAGACGAATTGAAAGAGGATTTGAAAGTTTGGCTGGAATGAAAAATGTAATTGGTGCCATCGATGGAACATACATAAGAATAAAAGCACCGCCATATCATTCTGAAGAATATATAAATAGAAAAAATTTCCATTCGATTACCCTTCAGGCCACAATAACCTGAAATTTATTGATGTGTTTGCTGGGCGCTGGCTATCCAAGTTCCGTGCATGATTGCAGTATTTTTAGGAATTCTGATGTATACAAAGCAGTCAGAAGGAACAGTTCCACATATTTTCCCAGAAATCAATAAATAGTGGGAGATAAAGCTTACCCAATGATGATGTGGTGCGTAGTTCCCTTCAAAGATAATGGGCGCTTGACAGAATGCCAAAAATCATTTAATAACACCCACTCCAGGACGAGGCAAGTTGTAGAACGATCATTCGCTTTACTTTTTGGGAGATTAAGAAGGCTTAAATATTTGGAGATGAATAGGCAGGACTACATTTCCAGAGTTATTCTTGCTTCGTGTGTTTTGCACAATATTTGTATCGACTATTCTAGCGAAGATGAGAATCAGGACTTTATCCTGGATGGGTTTTCCCATGTTGCCGATAATACAGAACTTGGAAGTGTAATATCAGATCCTGAAACTGATGAAAATACCAGCGCTGTACTAATGCTAAGACAACAAATAGCTGATGCATTGTACCCTGAACATATAATTTGAGTGACGTATTATGTATGTAATTGCAAATTATAAAAAAGAACAAAAATAAATATACGAAAAAATTCACTAAGTATTTTATTGCAAATCATTCTCATTTCATTTTACTAAATAACATAACTCCTTGAAATATTAAATAAATAACATTCTAATTTAACTTGTTAATAAGTTTCTCCATTAAATCCTTAAATTAATTTTGTCCCTCTTGCATTGTTCTTAATAATTCTTCATGATGCGCGCTCTTATTTGCCTCCATCACCTTCAGCTGCTCCACTATAACGTCCGCCGGCCTCTTTTGAGCTCGTCTATTTAATCGATTCAGGGGTTCTTTTTCATTAGACGGACCGGGTTGAGGTTCAAACATATCAGGATCAGGTTGGTCTCTTCTAGCAAATTATCTCTCATCCAGCTCGCAATAGCGATAGGTTCACAAACGGGGTGCTTATCAAATATTTCGCCTATTTCTGCATAAAATTCAAATTCATATCTAGAAGCACCACTTGAGCCAGCACCTATATTGTGCTTTTTCTTCATGAAGTTTTTTTTAAATTTTTAACCTTCCACTCGCACTGCTCGTGGGTAAAAACGAAATTATTTTCCTTCATTTTTTCCGTCAGTTTTTTCCAAACTATTTCACGCCTTATTTTATCCGACGCAAATTCCTTTTCCAATTGTTTATAGAGTGAAATCAGGCAAAGTGTAACATCTCTACTCCACCTTGCTTTTTCACGTGAGATAATTTCGCCATTTTCCATTACAAAATCTCCTTCGTTATTAACGAATACTTCAATTTCTTCCATTTTGACAGTTCTTTTCCCGCCAAATTCCACATCGAGTAAGTTTGCTCCGACCTTTTGAGGACTGTCTAAAATGGCTCGAGTAAGCTTAACCGACTCGAATAAGATATTGAACGGCAACTCGACGTCATAAATCCCACGCATACAGACTCATCTTAGACTTCACAGACAATATTTCGTCTGAGCTCGAGTAGAATAATGAGAGTAAAAGTAACTCGAGTTAGATATTGAACGCACCGGAGAAAGTCAAGGATACTCGAGTCGACTAGAGTCGCGATATTGAACGTACCCAAAATCAAGACTCCTCGGAAAGCTCTGTCTGCTGATATACTATGCCTGTCGTTGCTTCAAGAAAATATGATTTGCACCGCTTCGGACGTCTTAATATAAACATAGTCTTTGGTAAAACCAGAGATAACATAGAGAGTCATAGAAATTTTTCGTCAAGAGCTTTCACTTTAAAAACCTCCAATCTACTTCCAATCGCACATGGCCTAGCCCTAACCGAAGAGATCGTGAGTTTCTCTCTTAAAACAATGCTCACAGACAATGAATAAATCATGCGCATTGGCTGCAGCTCAGGTTTGGCATGCGCGCACGGGTTAAAGAGTCGCGACATCACTCTTTGCTGTTTGCTTCGCTGCAGATCCAAGCCTGGCCAAGCCAATTAATCGCTTTTAAGAGAGTGGCCCACAATAAGAGAATTTTAAACGAAAGCCCTTTTGCCTGAGAAGCTTTCATTTCACGCCGCGAAAAATTTCTATAGGATTGCACATCTATATATTCGTTATCTCTGGTAAAACTAAACGGCTGCCGGCAGATTGAATTCTATAAATGACCGAGTAATAAAAATACTTGGAATATAAAATATGTAAGGAATGGTTACGGCGTGTACAAACCCTGTACATGAGCAACCACTTTCCTGAGGGACGGTGCAACAGGGGTAAACCCTTGTTGAAGTGAAACTTCTTTTAGTTTATTGAAATGTTACCTTGACCATGCATTTTGGGAAGGAGCATATTTTTTTTATGTGTAGGGGGGTCAGTTTCAGGATTGACACACATCCAAAAAAACGTTTGTCCTACCCAAAATGCCCGGTTCGGCCAACATTTTGTAACATTTCAATAGACTATTTGGTCGCATTGGGAGTAAAATGTTAAGGCCGCGTCACGCCATGTCCTTGGTTTCCATGACGCGGCAAAGATGGAAGATTGCACTCGGAGAGAGAGCTATGTTGAATACTTAACACTTAGTTCTTCGTCGTTTCCGCTTTGTGCGGTCTTCCGGACGCCGATCGAATTCTAGAAATAACCGGGTAGTATAAATACAATACAATAAGCCAAAAGAATTGGATGGCTTTTACATCAAGAGGGCAATATTTTCATAAAAAGAAATATGAAAATATTGTTCACATTTATCGTCATATAAAGTTAAAAATATGAATACTGGTATCTGGAAGAATCATTTGAGGAGTACTACATAATTTGTTTACATCAAGAAATTTTTAAAAAACTAATTATTTCGCAATAAATATACATTTTTTAGTTAGAGAGTTTTTAAGTAAATTATTTAAAAATTAAATGTTCCATGTCAACTTTATTGCTCCTAATTATGCTAATTAATCCTCCTGGCTTCCGAATCCCAAGTTTGCCTGCACATTCAGAGAATTTATTGTAAAGAAAATTAGAGGTCGGTACTGAGTTACACGCGGCTTTTTTTCAATAGCTATGTCTTTTATATTATTTGCTTACCATGAAGAGTAAGGTGATATATGAATAATACAACCTTGTAAAATTTCCCTGAAGAATGCAGTCAGTAGTTTACTTGATAGATTTTGAGTTTGAACAACAAATACGAATATGTAATTGCAATAAAAACCGCAGTAGCCTTCTGCCTAGATATTACAAGGATGTAATGCCCGCTCCAGACTCGCGCCGTGAAGTCGCACCGCCGTGAACACCGCCAAACGTCGCGGACAGGAGCGCCTCTCCACACTCCAATTGTGTTCGCGGGTTCGCGGTATGACTACCCAAGTAGGCTGGACATTTCGTGAGCATTTTTATAGAAAAATGGCTTGTCAGTGGACTATTCGTCCAGCCTACAGACTACTGCAATTCAAATTAGCGAAGGTTATCGCGCACGAAATGTCAAAATGCGGCCTGCATCCAGCTTCGCAGCCTACTTTCTCGCCGTGAAGCCGCGAATTATCCATCCGAATCGGGGAACAAGGCGCGAACAGGCGTGAACACCGCGAAGAGGCGCGAAAACTCTCCACACTCGCGTTCACGCCTGTTCGCGGCCTTTCGCGGCGTGAGCTAGAGGCATCCTCTATTTTTAATTAATTTTTACATCCAATACAACATAAACCGTGTGTATTTTGTTGTATTTACATAAGTAAATAGAATGTAGTAAGAATTTGCTACAATACAAAACCAAATACACCAAAGAGTGAATAGCCCAAATTTGTTATTCGGGCAATACTTGGTGTGCGCCAGTTATAGTTCTAACTTCAATGTGCATGTATGCCAAACTTTGAATTCTTCAAAATTATGATATGTATATAATATATGTATTTATAGCCAAGTTACCGGCAAATGGTGGTCCGACTAATGATGCAATTCCTTGAAACAGCAGAAGAAGTCCAAAGGCGTTTGTTAACTTTTCTAGACCTAATAAGTCTACAAGAATGACGGACGTTAGGCCGACATAGGCACCAATAGTGAATCCGAAAACGGATGCGTAAAACATTAAAGAGATAAAGCCAGTACAAAATACTGAGAGAGCAGTAGCTGTAAAAAAAATAGTTAATTTTCTAATTAATTATTGAACTGTTTTCGTAACTTACCAATACCGCAACCAGTAAGACAGAGATTGTATACTAACAACCGATTTACCCAGGGCTTATCGGAGATGTAGCCAAGAGCAACCCTTCCCACTGTGTTCGCTATACCAATCGCGGATAGTAGGTAACTGGCTTGCTCTTTTGTTATACCCAGTTGATCGGCCTGGGCGGCTATGTAGACGTATGGTACATTAAAGCCGATACTTGTACAGAAATTTGAAAATACAAAAATAATAAATATAAAATCACGTAAAAGGGAAAAATTCATCATTTCAGTAAAGGTATCGTATGTCTCCTTAGAACATTGTACACAGCCGCATAGTTTTGCTGCTTCCTAGAAAGATTTATTGTCCTATAATATTTGGTAGAAAATAAGGCAAAACTTGGAAAATGAGGAGTACTTAACCCGATTCGGTTATCGTGGGTCGCTGGAGACCGCTGAATTTTTTAGTTGTTGCCTGCATTTTGTGGAGGTAAGTGTGTTTGTGACAAAAAATAAAATATTATTATTATTTTTTTTTTTTTGCAATTTCAATAGTGTGCCTGTTAAAATATGTCTCGGGTCTCCAGCGACCCACAAAGTGTCGAAAAAAGCGAAAACCTGATCGGGTTAATAATTTTATTTGTGTTATAAAGATTTTTGTTTTCTTTTACTTACCTCTGAAGTTCTTTCATGTCGAAAAGATCCATAGTTGGATAAAGCGTTTGCTGATATGTCTGTACGGGATCTGTACTCAGGTATGTTGAGTAGAGAGCCCTGAAAATGTTTCAAATTTATTAGCAACAAACAAAAATTAAAAAATATGAATTTTTGCATTTCACTTTGATATTAGTTTAATAATTCATGCATTTAAGTAGGTATAGTGAAGTATATTTAACGACTGAAGATTTATTGTACCAAACAGTGTTTCAATTTGGCACTCCTAGAATTTTGTAAATAAGGGTCTATACATATTAATAAAGAAGGTAATAATAGTTTTATGGATCAGTCGCAATTTTATATGCATGTTATTTAGGTCGACTGTTAGATGTTTTAATAATACAATACATCATTAATCTTTCTTATTTCCTTACAAGAAGTATCCATAAGTTGTACAAAATGTAACATTTATTATATTTCTAATTAATTAATTTGTTTCAATCCACCCAAAACTCGGTTTTGTACGTTATGTTTTATGAAGTCCCAATGAATGTTAGTAATATTGAAATAGATGTAAAGGATAAATGTTTTAAGTTTTTTATTTATACCAGTGTGTTCAAAAAGTAAGGTGAATTTTGTTGTTTTGATATATGTTATATCTTTATTTGTAGTAATTGTCGTTTCTAAAATTAATTAATAACATATAAGATAATTGAAAACAATTCTTTTATTTTGTTAAAAATTAATAATATCTAATACATATAATAAATTTGTAACAGGCCGATGTCTGCACATTATAGATATTGAAACATAACTAATATGGAGCAACAGAAGCCAAAACAACAGTTTTTAAAATTTTTGTCGGTTTGTCTGTATGTAGGCTTGTACACGCATCATGCTAAAAATACTGCATGGAATTGAATGAAGTTTTCACCGATGTATTGCTAGAGGTCAAACTTAAAATATAGGCTCCATTTGGAAAATCCATCCATTAGATGGTGTTGCAATACATAAACTTCTATGTATGTACATATACCGTTGAACCGATCGTCACGAAAATTGGTATACGTAGATACTTGAACACGGTGAATATTTCGCTATTCACTTTGCTACAGCTCGCCATTAGATGGTGCTTCAGCACATCAACTTGTTTACCGTTCAACCAATCGTCATAAAAATGAGTATACGTAGGTGTTTGAACAGGTGAATATTTTAGCTCTATTCATTTTGCTATAGTTCGCCAATAGATGGTGCTACAGCACATCAACTTCTTTACCGTTCTACCTCGTCTTGTAAACTAGTTTACGTAGATACTTGAACATGGTGAATATTTTTGCGCTGTTTTGCTATAATTGCTACTTGATGGCGCTGCAGCACATCAACTTATGTACTGTTCAACCGATCGTCATGAAAATTTGTATACTTAGGTATTTGAACATTCATATTTCAGTAAAATAGCAACAAAATATTTTGGGTTGTAATCTGAGACCTTGAAAACCCCCAAGTACCAATGAATGTAATCGCATAACCTTTTTTTGAATGTTCGCCATATTGGATCCGCCATTGTGAAGCATACAAAAAACGTATGCTATGTCCATCTCCAAGATATGCTCTACCTGTGTTCCAAATTTCATTTAAATTAGTTGACCCGTTTTGGCGTTATTGAGCGGCAATTTCCAAAAACAAAGGTTGTAGCAAAAGGAATAAATATATTCAACGTGAAAGTCGATTGAGTGCAGCCCGGTCCCGCCATGCTGAAGGACAAATTGCGGAAACTCCGGAAGAACATGAGATTCGATTAAGCTCTAATCGTAGGCTTACGAAGCCGCGGGCAAAAGCTAGTTATTTAATAAATGTTTTATAATTTACGAAGGACCGGCACTAAGGAATGTAAAACAAAAATTAAACTCTCACAGATTCCTTAGGTAATTTGATTAATTCATTTTCAAAAAAAACGTTTAGGTACTTCATTATTTTATTCGTAAGTAAAATAATAATGTGGTGCATGTTGTAAGTTGACGCCACAAAAGTAATATAATGCCATGTCAACGTTTTTTCCACTCCTCGAAGCATGGCCAAAAACTCACGTAGAATCAATAAAGAAATTTAGTGTTTTTGGCACCAAACGAGATTTGATTCTTCTTAGGCCCAAATGATCATTCAAAAGTTTTTGAACGGATCCAATTGAAACGCCAACTATATTGACAGGGTCTCTAATTTCAATCGACGATTTTCGAGCACCAGTTCCTTGATTTTCTTTACGTGTTACTCATCAGTTGACATTGATGGTCGTCAAGTGCGTCATCAACAGGATCTCTGCCTTCTTTGAAGTATTTGTACCATTTATAACCATTTTTCTGCTAGTTGATTCACCGAAGGCCTTTTAGGGGATCCTTCCCCTAAATATTAAATTGTTTGTTTATATTATTTATTTCTTATTTTGTCAATTTTTTATTTTAATTAAAATTTTCTTTATCCTTCTTTATAAATTTAATTAATTTTATTTAGATAGTAATTTAATTACAAAGTTTATATAAACTTTTTATATAATAACAAATTTTATTTTTCTTGTTGATGTCGTGATTGATATTATTTGAATAAAAATAATTGAATTTTTTTACTTCTCACGTTACATTTTATGATAACTTGATTAAATATACTGAATTAGCCTGAGTCTCCACAGTCTTCTGCAACATTCTGAACGTTTCCGCAGCCGAAATTTCATTGCGCAAACAAAATTCAATGGCTCAACAAATTCAGACATTGTAAAAATAACGAAAATCACTTTTAGTCGTTTAGAAAACACAAGCGTAACTAAATACATAACTAACGATGACATTGACATAAAATTCAGCAAAGATGTCACTAACAGTAGCACCAACATAAAAATAAAAACCCAAAGAATCGATTGATAAGTGTTACTTGCGTCTGCGTAGAATCTGAAGAGAAATACAAATATTTCAAAGTTCGAAGTTCAGTAGCGTTCATCAACGTTCTAAATATCTCCTATCTAATATTGTAGCCAATCATTATACATAATATATATCAGTCACAAGCGATCGTAATGTTTCGCGCCGCAAAACGTTTATCAGGGTTTGTATGTACTTGAGAAAGTGGTAGTCAATGGCGAAAGTTCCAAGAAGAATAAATTTCATATTGTTATAAATAAAATGTTATTTAGTTTTTCATATGATAGTGTTAGTCACGTTAAGCTTATGAGATGGTATCGTTGAATTGATCGCAATATGCATATCAAAAATAAATTTAAGTTCACATCCTTCACATATGTATGAGTATTATAGTCTATATACTATTCCAACAAAAAACCTAAAAATTAAATAAGTTATACCAACTGGCGGACAAAATAATACATCCATAAATATCTTTTTTCATGCTATAAATTTTGAGTTCTGTTCGGAATATTTACATTTTCACTATTGAGCCTTATGCTTTTACGAATATGGAAATAGTTGCTTCGTGCATTTGGTCTTACTCCTCTTCTCGGGGGCGAACACTGAGCTTAAAATTAGCTACAAATATAGTTAACAATCGATAATGCATTGAATTTACCTGATAGAGGGCATCAGGTCTATACATTGTTCCACTGCCTGATATGGGTTTTGACTCTTTAAAACTGCGTGTGCCTACAGTGTTTATATGTGGCTGACTCACAGTCGCTCTAATTATTTCACTGTTATTTTGTTTGGAAAATGTACACCCTCCGTTCGCTTTATCAGTGGAGTTATTGTTCTGTAAAATAATTGTGGAATACGATTTTGATTGGAATGGCTCATGTATAGCTACCAGGTTATTGCTTATGGTTACATCGTGTCCTATGCTGTAGGATCGCGAGAAAATCATATCGCCATTTTCACTAATGGGTGACTGAAGGATATTGCTCTGTGGTTCTGCTTTTTTGTGTAGAGGTTGCAGTTCTTGGTTACTGGAATGTTCAGTTAAAGTAAGTCTTCTGTTTTTCTTTGATGGTTCCAGGGGCCGAAACATTGCACCAAAGATAATGCAATTGAGAACAATTCCTGAAATAATGAGCATTGCTCCGCGCCATCCAAAGTTTTTGATTAGGCTCTCAGTTAGTGGGGCGAACACGAAGGTTCCGAAGCCAGAACCGCATACCGCAATGCCAGTCGCAAGTGATCGCAGTTTTTCAAAGTAGGTGGTTACGCTGACAATAGCGGGTAGATAAATCAGGCCGAATCCAAAGCCCGTGCCGATACCTATGGTGAAAATCAAGGTAAGCACGTTTTGGGCAAACATGCTGACTAGAATGCATAACGCCGAAAGTAAGGCGCCGGCTATTGTGACTGCTCTGCAGCCATATCGATTTACAAACGAAGATGAAATTGGCCCTGAAAATGAAAGGAAAAGTCTTAAATCAATACAAGCAATTGCAAAATGTGCCTCTTAGCCTGTCAAGTTCAGAGGGTATTTAGGTCGTTAATAATTATAATGTCGTTCTGATTCTATGTCTCGCTTACCAGAGCACAATGTCACGCCGACAAGAATTGACACAATCCAAGCCGTGTAACCTTTTCCTTCCCCAAAGTAATCGAGGAATTCGACATAGAACATACCGAACGAGTATGTCATGCCATCCGCTGTAATAGAAAGAGAACATATTAATCGTCTAATTATGTGTGCGACAATGTTATGAATGATTGAATCAGCGGATGCGCTTTTCATTAAGAGCCAAAAAATATATTTTTGATTGGCGAAATCCTCCTCCTAGGCAATTAAAATTAAAATAAGGCAAATCTTGGTACAGTTCTATGCAGGTGGTATGATATAGCGATATGATAGGAGCTGCTTTTAAAAAATACTCCAAAAATGATGAAATCATAGACAATAGTTCCTTACTCCAAATATCAGAATGTTGCTTTATTGCGGTACTCTTTTACGTGAATTTCTTTAAACGCGGCAAAATTTCGTCTATATTTGCCTCGTATTGTTTTTTTAACTGGCGTTGTGTCATTTTCCTACACTTCAAAGATCGAAATTTTAACTGGAACGTAAGTAGGTACTACCTGCGTTCCATTGAACTGTGCAAAGTACTCCCAAGTACTTCTGGCTACACTCAACTACCCGAGCTCTTGTTGCTGAGTAGATGATCTGAGTAGTTTCGCAGCATTTTCCCACTAGATGGATGGTGACTTTTGTACTGAGTTTGCACAGAAATTAAACTTTTCCCTCATTGTTGGTACAAGTTTTAGATATTATGGAGTTGTTACAAGTCTTCAAATAATTAATTTTTAGAAGTTGAATTAGCAAAACGCATTTATATATAAATATTCACATTTTAAAAAATAAAGCACAACAGCACAGCAAATATAACATGACCAAATTTTTCGCCAGACAAGTGAAGTTGCTTTCTTTCCATTGGGAAACTATTCGAAACGGAAGTACTTTATACCGCTTAATGGAACCCAGATACTTATTATACAATTCTGACTTTATACGGTTTTGTTTTTAGCTAAAATATGTTAAAGTTAATTGCTTTCAATTACATCGTACAACTGTTTTATTTGGCTAATATGTTTCTAAAATTGAAGCAAAATTACAATTTTTTTAATAATTTGATATAAAGCATTTTCCGTAACCTCAAAATAATAATGGTGAAATTGTATTAAACATATTGTTGCAATTTTGCCCGCCGAGCGGCTGGCGGTCAAAATTGCACCATTTTCATTCGCAATAATTTTTTGTTAAGGATCCCATACCCGTGCGTCGAGGCAGACGAGCCCGAAAATTGTCGGCGTTTCGATCCAGAGCGCCAGCCAGATCTCATCAATGTGGCTGAATGGCTGGGGCTCTTGCCACATACGCCACGATCGTGCGGATCGAACGCCGATCCTTATAACCACTTGATTAAAATTTCAAGTGTGAATTATAACGAAGGAAAATTTTGCAACAATATTTAATTTAAGTGTTCTCAGACAGCATGCTATAAATATAAATGAAAAAAAAAGATCAAGATGGAATTGATTGCCTTTATTTTTTCCAGGTTTTTTCATTTATAAAACGATGAACATTTAGGTGGTTAAAGACGTAAAAGGCTATTTAGACCACTGCGCCGCGGTAAAATAATGACCTGGACTTTGTACTTGAACCCTAAACGCGTTTTTGAATAAACACTTTTTAAAACCATTCTACGTGATAATTAAGAACTAAAATGAAAACTTAATTAATTAACCGTATTTTATGAGTGAGCACTCTTTCTTATAAATGTTGTTTTGTTAGTATCCGAATTATTTCAATCGTCATACGATCCAATAGTAATATATTATAGTAATACGTCCCAACAGGTATCGAAGTACCCTCGTTTTATTGTAAGTTGCTATATTTTACAGAATGTCGGAAAAAGGACTATTACAAAGCGAATTAAAGGCAAAGATTAAGGAAAATTCTGGAGAGGTTTTTGAAGATAGCGGTTCGGAATATTTACCAAGCTATTCTGAGATTAATGAGGATGAGGATGCTAATTTAGATGAATCTGAAAATGAAGTAAAAAGTGATGACAAAAATTAAGAAAGGAATGCAGAAAAGAAATTAATGCCTACTATCCAAATATTGTATATTCGTCTCGAGACAAATGGCATGAAAATGATTATGATTTCATCACAAGATTTCAACCGCCAGATAAAAATAGTCAAAGTATTCTGGTCAATTTTGATAGAAGTAGTAGTGAACTTGACGTTTTTCTCAAAATATTTCCGAGAAATTGCATTCACATTCCAGACTGTACGAAAAAAACGTTTAAAATTATTTGAAAATGAAAGAACATGACTTCTCAGAAATAATGATCGTAATTGGTGTTACTTCGGTTATGTCTTACAATCAGCGTCCTACTATGTATTCGTATTGGTCACATATAAAACCGTGGAAATATAATGATAAAATAAGTAATTTCTAGAGATAGATTCTTATTGTTAGCCAGTAAACTTTATTTTGCCGACCCGGAAGAACCAGTAGGTGCCACAAAGACTTACTATTTATATTGATAATTTGACAGCCTGCTTGAAATATACAATCAACAAGTGCAGAGAAGAATCTACTCTTCAAAGTATTGATGAAAGTATAGTAAAATTTAAAGGTCGATCTTTAATCAATTAATACATGCCCACGAAACCAATTAAAAGAGGTATAAAAGTTTGGGAAACATGCGACTCAAATACGGTATATGTGTACGATTTTAATATCTATTATGGTAAAGATGAAAGCTTTGAAACATTAGAGGAAACCATAGGCGAACATGTGGTAAAAAATTAGTTTCAACAGTACCTACAACGTCCAGATGTTTTTTTGTTTCGATAGATTTTTTTGCTTCAGTCGATTTGTTTAACACTACTAACTTTCCTGCTGTGGGTACGTGTGCATATCTTCAAGGAAAATTTTCAAACAAAATAGAAAGACCAACGATTACAGAACAACAGTAAGAACTTGGCAAGATACTAAACAAGTTTTTGTCTATCAAATGGTCACAACGGAAGAGTTGCGTTTTTTTTTCACTAGGCTTTGTGACCAGGTCAGCGGTTTTACATGTAAGTGACTAAAGTCACTTACATGTAAAACCGTAACTCTGACCAGGGTTTCGGTCAAAAACCCATTTGATTAGTTCCAAATATTCTACCACAGGCGCTGTTCCCATATTTAGTCTTTAAAATGTTGTCAGTTCTGACAATTGACGTTTCTGCTTTGCTTTCGTTGTTTTATTAGAGTTATTGGTGATTTGAGGGTGAATAAACATATCTGAATCTGAATCTATTCAAGTTATTGAAATAATGGAGAATAAAAAGTAAGTAAAAATTAAAAATGTGATAATGGTAACAACATATTAAAAACAAATCGCTAATCTGGGTTTTTGACCTGAGTCGTTTTTTTTCATTTGACGCTGATCTGGTCACAATCCCTGCACGCAGCTATTGTTCAACGAAAGAATTAGAAAGGGGAAGAAATTTTACTATGAAATTTTACAAACATCATATTTAAATGCATAATTTTATTCTTTATCAGTGGCGGATCCAGCTTTGAACTCAAGGGAGGGGGGTAGCGAATGGAATAACCCTCCTCACTCCACTAAGCTTAACAAAACCTCAGATTATTTAAGCATATTTTCAGATTACACTGGTCAACGAATTTAATTTTTCTTTTTTCCATATAAATGGTACATTATTTCTATAGTATTTTGTCCGTAAATTACGAGTTCGTAAATTAAATAGATCAATCATCTCCTGTCAACACATTCAAAAGACCATATTTTGGCTATTTTTAAAAAATCATTGGAAAATAAAATTTCATCGAAAAGCTTTTAACATGGCTTAAATGAAAGCCTGAGTCCTTATCTATGATTATCAAGTACAACGTATCTCTATAGCTGTTCTTGGCGAATAAGTTTCTCAAGAGTGTTCACTTGCAGTGTTCTTTATTCGTTATCCATTGCATGAAATAATCAGGTTATGGAAAAAAGTATAATTCACTGATTATTTCGAAATTCTTCAAAGCTTTTGTCCTTTTATATAATAGCTTGAGATTTCAGCTACTACTTGAGCTTCTGGATGAATCCGTTATTTTGTGATAATTTTTCATAAATGGTCAAAATATTTAATTTTGTAGTACCTATTTAATTCTTTTTCTCGAAAACGGGAGCTGATTGGGGATTTTCACTTACAAATTAATATAATCTACGGAAAAAATCCTATAGAAATGATTTGCTAATTTTTTTAAAAAAAAGTCGTGTAAACCCGTGCCCCCCGAGAGCTTTCAAGACAGAATTTCCCTAAATAAACTAGACCGGATTTTGAGCCGATGCGGCGCGGCGCCCGCAGATGCTGGAGGTGCTCCGATTGCACAAAGCGCACTGACATATAGAACTGGACTGCTAATTGACGCTCAAAAAGTGAGACCATTTTAAGTGGAGATGTAAGCCTGTCTTAGAAAACCCATGTTATAAAAACACAGTAAATTATTTGCAATGTCTATGTTAAAATAAATAAATATAAGTTTTCACAAAACAGCTCCTTTGGTTTTGTCCTAAATATTCAGTAATTTTTAAAAATATTGCGACACCAACTAGCTCGGGGCCGGAAGAACAAAAGAGTTAGGTATATAAAAACATATTCTACTTTGCCTAACATATGCATTTGCCTGGGGCCGGATGGCGGAAAGAGATAGCGAATTTTATGTCAAAATATTGTCTCAACTTTGAGGAGCGATTTTGCCTTGGATCAGCGGTCCAGTTCTATATGTCAGTGCACGAAGCGTGTGAGCCGGTTCCGTCAAATACCGGCAGCGCTGCATATACGAACAAGTTATTAAAACCTTACGAAGAATCTTATAATATTTTTGGAAAAACGGGGAATTTTCTATAAAGTACCACTTCAGTCAAGGCCAGTCAAATTTTTTTAGCGACTACGCGGGTAAATAAGCTTGAGGGAGGTGATCTCCCCCTCCCCCCGCCCTTAGTAACGCCATTAGCTGCGTTTTTTTCATCCGGGTCTGGGTCTAGTTCACACTGAAAAAAAAACTTTGTTAAAACTACTAGTTTTCAGGTTATTTCAACAATTTTTCGTATTGATTTTGAGCTAACATGATTTCTAGTAATATTAACCGGGAACTCTAGTTAAAATAATATTTTTAAAATAGCTATGCCTTCTGGTTAAGTTAAATAACGGAGAATGTCAAATTAACTAAGAGTTCTCGTAAAAATATTGATCAAAATTTGTTCATTTAACCGAATTTTTTAGTACTTTTTACAATGTAACATTGATGTTTCCAGTTAAAGTTATTAGAAAATATTTGTTCATTTAACCAAATGTTTTTTATAGTTTTAACAATGCAGTATTATTGATTCAACAGTATCATTAGAATTGAAACAACTATAGCTATCATAATTCAATATTTAAGCTTTTCAAGGAATTTAGGCTCATCTTGATCATTAACAAGACGGACCTAACTTCCTAAAAAGGCTTAAATGTTGAATTATGACAGCCAGATGTTTAAATTCTGATGGTACTGTCGAAACACCAACACTGCATTCGCAAAACTACAAAAACGTTTGGTTTAATGAACAACTAAGTTATTTTTTATTATAAAATACTGTTTCAGTTATTTTTAGGGTTCGATTTTCTTCTAAATCTTCTGATTTACTGTGCCTAGAAGATAAGAGATATGCATAGAAATGAGATAAAATAGATTAAAAATCTAGGTAGTAGCTGGAATTCTAAGTGCTCATTGGAAAGGACAAACATAAGTTTATTAAACGAACAACAAGATTCAGGAAAAATTCATTTATTCCGTTTAATATTTACATAATTCACTTTCAAAACAAGGCTCAAGCAACGGCAATAGATGAATTCAGGATCATGAAACTGCCACGAAAAAATTTTAATTCCGGGATCCTCAGCACAAATCACTAGGTTTGCTATATGCAGTTACTTGCATCTAAAAACAACATAACTTGAGAACGGTTCCATGTTGGTACACTTTGTGCCCTAATAACTTCCGTCAATGACGCGGATACTTCGAGAACTGTTATAAGGCAAATACTAGCACAGGATCATGGCCTGACTTAAAACCATTGCTTTTTCTTGCTCATTGGAGCTGAATTCTTGTTAAATTGACAATGCTTGCATTGCCACATTGTCAGTTATACCCGAAATCTAGTTAAATCAACGGTGTTTTCTTGTTAATTTACTGTTCTAGTGTTTATTACCTCTTGACTAAATAAATAACAGGAAATAAAGTTGATTTAAGAAGATTTCTTGTTATTACAACACTATTTTCAGTTAAAAACAACAATGAAAATATTTATATCAACAATTAGGGGACAACTAAGTTTTCTTGTTGTTCCAATAGGATTGTATTGTGGTTATAACAATTTATTTTCATATTTTAACAAGATTCTAGTCAAATCGAAAATATAAGGGCGATCGATTTAACAACGTTTTCAGGTTAAAAATATTTTTGAATAGTCATGTTAATTATACAAAACCTTTATTTGATTCAACAATATACATATTATTTTGACATGGTACTGTTTAAAACAACTTAAATATCTTCAAATTAAACAGGAATCAAGAAACTATGCAATTAACAACATTGACTTGTTAAATTTACAAGGAAAATTTTTTTCAGTGCAGTGTTACATGAAAAAAACGATCCAGGTTATTTACTCAGATAAGGATTTTTGTTTCTTAAAGGTTGGTATGCCTACCTCATTAAAGTGACAAATAAAATTGACAGTATGAAAAGGATAGTTTTTGTTGACATTGCAAGGAATCAAAAAGTAATAAACAAAATTATTTAGATATTTTGTAACAGCCACTTGTTGTTCTCCATTTTTTCACTGTCAAAACTGTAGTAAAACACCGGATGTCGAGAGCAGAGAGAGTTTATTAGATTTCAAACAGAGACAATTGGTGTCGCTAGTCTACAATGATTTTGTTACCATATTAAACTAATACCTCTGCTTAACAAAATCAAAAAATAAACCTCTAATTAGTTAACAGGTAAAATGCCAAGTTTTTTCATGAAGTAATAATGTTTCACAGAACCTAGACTTTTTGTTAGAATATCTGCTGGCATTTCAGCTGTTTCCAAATAACACATTTTAATAAAATTGTTAGCTACAGCTTCTCTAACAAAATGATATCTTATATCTATATGTTTAGATGGAACATAGGATTCAAAGCTAATTTCTGAGCACTTGGACAATCATTAAATAGAACAATAGGATCCGACTTTCCAAGGATTTCAAACATTAAATTCTTTAAATAAATTGCTTCTTTACTAGCTTCTGACATAGATATACAGCCTTGGCCAAAAGTATTAGGCACCCTAGTTTTTTCCATGTATCTTACAAAATAATTCCAAGAAACATTTATATTGTTTGTCAATATGTTCCTACCGATCATTAATGGTAATTAAGGTAATGAACCCTTTCCTAGAAGGACCATAAAACATCTGGTTGGGAAAACTTATAAATTTGAGATTTTTTAAGAAAACTTCAGTTTGCAATTATTGTTCGTAGTGCAAGCAAGTGTTTAAATTTTGTTGCTCTTTTAACGGATTTGGCTACTATAATTATGAAAATGCCTAAAAGAAGGAAATTAAGTGAGCCAGAACAGTTGCGAATTTTGTTTTTACATGAGCAAGGCAATTCTCAAGTTGAGATTGCTAAAACTGTGAAATTTTCTTGTTGTGCAGTGCAAAGTGGAATTAAACGTTTTCTGGACACAGGATCACACAAAGACAGAAAAAGAACGGGTAGAAAAAGAGTAAGTTCGGAACATGATGGCTGAAATTTGATTCGAGAGTTTCTCAAAAATCGCAAAAGAACGTCTTCAGAGCTTGCTACTAGTCTGCCTCATCAGATTGGTAGGCCGATTAGCGCTAGAACTACAAGAAGAAGACTTGGAGAAGCAGGACCGAAAGGTTGCAAGGCTAGGAATAAGCCTTGGCTTTCAGAAAAAAATAAAACAGCGCGTCTGGAATGGGCTTTAAAACACCAAAGTTGGACGGAAGCGGATTGGGAAAACGTAATATTGTCCGATGAATATAACTTCGAGGTAAGCTTTATTTGGTTAATTTCAATTATTTATAACGGTTGAATTATGCTCAGTCCGTTTGTGAAAGCATTTTATGGATATTGAAAATAGTGCTAAAATTTATTAATTTTCCAGGTCTTTGGCACCCCTGGTGTCACGTTTGTGAGGAGGAGAGTAGGTGAAGCTTACCGTCCCGAATGCGTCGTGTCCACGGTCAAACATGGAGGGGGCAGTGTAATGATTTGCGGTTGTATGGCGTCCGTTGGAGCGGATGAAATGGTTATTTGTGAAGGATGCATGAACAGTAAAAAATATATTGTCGTGTTGGAAGAGGTTCTACACCCATCATTTACGAAGATTTACGATGACACCAATGCGGACAACATAAAATTCCAACAAGATAACGCGCCATATCACACATCTGCAACCAGTATGCGATATTTAAAAAAAACAATGTTGATCTTTTGGAGTGGCCTGCACAGTCACCAGATCTCAATCCAATTGAGTATCTTTGGTGTATACTGAAGCGGAAGATACGGGAGCACAACATCACATCAAAAACAGGGCTGAAACAAATCATCCAGCAAGAGTGGAAAAAAATTTCTCCTGAAGAGTGCTTGAAGCTTGCACGGACAATTTCTAAAAGAATAGCTGCTGTGATTAAAGCTAAGGGCGGACCGACTAAATATTAATAATAAGAATAAAGGACAATAAGTCAAACCTAACTATAGTTTAATTTCCCCTTATCTGCGCAAATGAACCGTGTGGTACGATTTTCATGGGGTGCCTAATACTTTTGGCCAAGGCTGTATATTCAGCTTCAGTGCTGGATAAAGCTACATTTCTTTGCTTTCTAAACTCGAAAGAAATAACAGTATTTGGCAATTTAAAGCAGAAACCCGAATATGATTTTCGATCAGTTATATCCGAAACCCCAGTCTGCATCTACATAACCCTCAATAGAAGAATTATCTTTGCAAAAAACAAGACCATAATTTTTAGTACTTTTTAAGGCTATACTTGACATCCGCGGCTTTCATCGGATTTCAATGAAATTGAGCAGGTGCCTTCCTTTTGGCCTTAAACGGAAGGATCTGAAAGAATTTTGCGGGGCCGGCATTTAGTTTCGGAAATTTTCAACTTTTAATTCAAAGTTCAAAGTTGAATATTTCCGCCGCAAAATAACTTTCCACCTGTAAAATTTACATAAAATCCGATTAACCACTCACTCACTGCACATTTACGATATCAATACTCACTTCACAACCGAACCGAACATTACAGAAATTTTGTTTAAAAACTTTTCACGTCCCGGTATGTCACTTTTTTACCGCCATGACATGTGAACTGTTATTATATTCATTTTTCAGATGGCTCCACTAACACACTGGGCCGCGTTCCATTAATTCTAAGATGTTATAATGTAGGAATTCCAATAATATTACAATATTTGTTTAAATTTGTTAAATATTTGTTAAATATTTATGAAACTATATATTAAATTTTTCATATTAATTAACATTTCTACACAAATGCGTGCTTGTCTCCGCGCGAAAAAAATTATTACTTTTAAATGTGATGACTTAAAATGCGTACTTCTCTTGGGCGAACAATTTTTTTAATGTGATATACTACACAAATGCGTGCTTGTCTCCGCGCGAAAAAAATTATTACTTTTAAATGTGATGACTCAAAATGCGTACTTGACTGGGGCGAACAATTTTTTATGTGATATACTACACAAATGCGTGCTTGTCTTGGGCGAACAATTTTTTATGTGATATACTACACAAATGCGTGCTTGTCTCCGCGCGAAAAAAATTATTACTTTTAAATGTGATGACTTAAAATGCGTACTTGTCTTGGGCGAACAATTTTTTATGTTATATACTACACAAATGCGTGCTTGTCTCCGCGCGAAAAAAATTATTACTTTTAAAAGTGATGACTTAAAATGCGTATTTGTCTTGGGCGAACAATTTTTTATGTGATATACTACACAAATGCGTGCTTACAGGAAAAAATAATATATTTCAGTGGATAAGCGAATTATTAAATATTTAGCGAGAAAATATTTTTCATAAAACAATGTTAATTAATATGAAAAATTTAATATATAATGTCATAAATATTTAACAAATTTAAACAAATATTGTAATATTATTGGAATTCCTACATTATAATATCTTAGAATAGAATTAATGGAACGCGGCCCAGTGTGTTAGTGGAGCCATCTGAAAAGTGAATATAACAGTTCAAATGTCATGGCGGGCCGGAAAAAAGTGACATACCGGGACGTGAACAATTTTTAAACAAAATTTGTGTAATGTTCGGTTCGGTTCGGTTGTGAAGTGAGTATTGATACCGTAAATGTGCAGTGAGTGAGTGGTTAATCGGATTTTATGTAAATTGTGCAGGTGGAAAGTTATTTTGCGGCGGAAATATTTAACTTTGAACTTTGAATTAAAAGTTGAAAATTTCCGAAAATAAATGCCAGCCCCGCAAAATTCTATCAGATCCTTCCGTTTAAGGCCAAAGGGAAGGCACCTGCTCAATTTCATTGAAATCCGATGAAAGCCGCGGATGTCAAGTTGCTCCCTTTTTAAATATTTTAACACTCTTTTTACATGCTTCCAGTGTGTTTCATTGCATGAATTATTAAATTGGCTAAGATAGCAAACACTGTATGCAATATCTGGCCTAGTTAATACTGCTAAGTACATCAACCCACCAATAAGCTGTTGATATGGATGGTTGGTTGGTTGGTCAAAGTGGCGACCCAGCCGGCTGGGCAGGTCCAAGTAGCGCTATGGCGCGCCATTTTGATACCACAAGAAAGAAATCCCCTAAAAGTAAACCAGAAGAAGAAAAACGAGTGGGTGGGGCCGCCAAGGATCACAGCCAACTAGTGTAGTTCAAAAATAGAACTATCTCTCCGATCCTTTTGGCGGATAAAGCTTTGACGTTGTCAAGGAAGTACTCGCCCAGCGCCCGATATCTAGGCCCTGCTAACGCGGGACAGTTGCAGACAAAATGGTAAAGAGCTCTTTCTCCTGCTGATCCTTGCAACTGCGACAGTGGTTGTTAAAAGGAATTCCCAGGTTGGCTGTGTGTTCCCCTATAGGCCAGTGACCAGTAAGCACTGCCACCACCCGGGAAATGTCTACACGACTACGCTTAAGCAGCTCAAGCGTTCTACTGTAGCTATAGGTAGGCCAGGTCATAGTTGATATGGATATTCAGTACAAACATTCTGGATATTCAGTACAAACATTCTGAGATTTTTCCATAGGGGTTTCTGCAGTTTTACAATGTGACATATTAAATCTTTTTAATAAATTCTCAACATATTGTTCCTGATCAAGTGTTATCACATTTTTGTTAATTTGTACTCTTAAACCTAAACACTGTCTTACTTGACCTAGGTTTTTGATTTTAAATGTACAGCTCAACTCTTGAACTAACTGTTCAGTAGCTTTGGTATTATTAGAAAACAAAAAAAAGTCATCAACAAATAATGCTATGATAATTTTAACATTATCTTTCAAATTTGTAAATAAACAGAGTTCATACTCAGATTTTTTATAGCCTTAAATAATCATTAACTCTTTGATACCAAGCTCTGGAAGACTGCTTAAGGCCATATATAGCTCGTTTCAGTTTTAACACCTTGTTATCACCATTATTACACTCAAAAGTTATAGGTTTTTTCATATACACGGTTTCATTTAAAAAGTCATTCAAAAAGGCAGTGGTTACATCTAGATGACTGATATCTAAGTTTAGCTTAGCTGCTAAAGCATATAATAGTCTTAATGTGGAATATTTAAGCAATGGGAAAAAGTTTCATGAAAGTCTATATCGTCTTTCTGCGAGAAGCCCTTCGCCACTAATCTGGCCCGATACCGCAGGGTATTAGAACTGTCATATTTCTTTTTGAATACCCACTTGCACTGAATCACTGATTTGTCTTGAGGGTGATCAACTAGTTCCCAGGCATCATTTTCTTTGAACGAGTCTTATTCTTCCTTCATGCTAGCCCTCCAGAATGCACTTTCTGGTCCATTCAAAGCTTCATCAAGCGTGATCTCTCTGTCATTGCTGTCTTCGCACTCTGCAATACATAAATTATTAAAACCATACTGATCAGGTTGTCTTATTACGCGTTTTGGTCGAGTTTCCTGCTCGTTCAGTTCAACCAGCGTGACCTCCGGGTCTGAGGTTGTGTCAAAGAAACTGTCACTTGAAGTACTCTTTGAAGAAGCATCTGAGTCCGGAACAAATGTTTCATCTTTTTCATTTCCTTCGTCTGAAACTGACTTTCTCTCTTCTGAAACACCTTCCTCCGCTGAAGACTTGCATTCTACTGGTACCTGTATAATTCTTTGATCACCTGAAGTTTCCATGATGACTATGTCTCTGCTAGTTGTCACTGAATTGGTAGTAGGATCGTACACCCTGTAACCCTTCACATTCTCAGCAAAGCTAACCAATATCAACTGTCTAGCCTTTCTGTCCCACTTCAAACGTTTTTCTTTTGGAACATGGACCATAACTTTGCTGCCAAATATATATACGCAAATGGCTTAAGTTTGGCTTCTGACCTGTCCAGACTTCATATGGAGTTTTGTTGTTTAGTCCCGTAACGACGGACCTATTTCTCAGGTACATATACTGAAGTATTTACTACCTCGGCCCAGATCTTCTTATCTAAACTAGCATCCAAGATCAAACATCTGGCCTTTTCAACTACTGACCTGTTCATCCTTCCGCATAGACCATTCTGTTCTGGCGTATAAGCATTAGTCCTTTGGTGAACTATTCCTTGCTCTTTCAAATACTTCTCAAATTCTCGAATACAGAATTCACCTCCGTTATCCGTCCTAAGAATTTTTACCTTTCTGTCTTTCTCTTTTTCAACCATGGACTGAAACTCTCAAAAACAATTGAAAACTTCACTTTTTACCTTCATAAAGTATACGAATGTCATCTTGCTGCAGTCATCCACAAACAAAACATAGTATTTAGATCCTCCAATCGATAGATTCTCCATAAGATCTGTCACATCTGCGTGAATTATCTCCAGCACATCCTTAGTCTTGGATGAACTCTGCTGGAAAGGTAGTCTGGCTTGCTTGCCTTCACAGCATATTGTGCATGATGATTTGCCAATGTCTGCATTTCTGGATATGAAATTCCTGCTACAGCTCCATTTTTCATTTTGTTCAAACTACTGCTGTTAATATGGCCCAAGCGTCGGTGCCAAGTCTCACTCGATGCTATTGCTGTTGCTGCTAAAGTTTTCTATTCTGTTTGCAATGTCTCTAACCTATACACACCATCAACTAATTCTGCCTGGCCAACGAGTTGTTTCTGTTAATTGTAAATGTAGCAAACATTTTCCTTGAAAATCACACTGTTGCCATTCTTGATCAACTCACTTACGGAAAACAAGTTGGTGGTTAAATCTGGTATATAAAATACGTCCTTTACTGCGATTTCGTATTCCATACCGTTCACCACTGTAACGATATTTATGTCACCAGAACACAGCACTGGAAGGTTATGTTAACTTGCCGTCATGTGTTTACTTGCTCCACTATCAATATACCAGCTGTCCTGATTGAATTTCCCAGTTAGGAAAATAGCACTGAAGGCATTTGTTTGTCTTCTTTTCGTGATTTCTGATTGCGGACACTGATTTTTGAAGTGCCCTGGCTGTTTACATTTGTAGCACTTTATAATTTTATTTGCTGGTTTTGAAAATGACATTTCTAGTTGTCTTTGGGAACTGCCATTTTTCACTCGGTGCGCTGCTTTCGTCAAAAACACTATCTGGACCAGAAGTAATGCCAACTTCAGGGCACATATCCATCAGCTTGGTTTTTATGGCGTCCGCACTAACCTCAATTCCCGAATGCTGAATACCTGAATAATCATAGGTGCATACTTTTCGGGTAATCCTGCTAACATTAATGCTCCAATCCACTCATCGGTTATCTTGAATCCTGTCTTTTGAAATCGTTGACCCGCTTCTACAATCTGACACATACTGTGTCATTGACTCACAGTTTTCAAGCCGATTATTGATGACACTCCTTAGCAAACTAATTTTCCTTGTGTAGCCAGAATCATCAAACATTCTCTTCAGTGTAGTCAATAAATCATATGTTGTGACCGCCTGCTTTATGTGGACATAAATCGATGGATCGATGGTTAAAATCAACTTTGCTTTGGCTTTGGAATCGTCCGCTTTTTCTTCCGCAGTAGCCGTTCCCGGTAGCTGCTTTAGTATGCTCTCCGTCATGCCTTCCAGCACCAACACATATTGCGCCGCAAAATACCATTCGTCATAATTTTCGCGGCCTTTTAACTTTGGTACACTGGCAATATAGTTCGTCGACATAATTTATTACCGCAAACCTAACAATTAACACTTTTGACTATTTAAAATTCCAATTATTCTTAGTCTGGGCCCATAACCTGTAGTAAAACACCGGTAAATCTACAGAGGCTGCCCTACACAGTCTCGTTGGGAAAATAGAAAAAGCCCTTCAATCTAAAGAGATTGCCTTGTGCGCTTTCCTAGATATTGAAGGTGCTTTTGACAACACTGGATATGAATCAATCTCTAGGGCTCTCGTGAACAGGGGTATAGATTCATATACGGTTGAATGGGTGGATGCCATGTTAAAAGAGCGTGACATCTCGTCCACGCTGGGCAGTTCTTCTGTGTGCATCAGGGGATGCCCACAGGGCGGGGTCTTATCGCCAGTGCTATGGTCTTTGGTAGTGGATGGCCTCCTAACTAAACTATGTGAGCTTGGTTATGAGGCTATTGGCTACGCAGATGACCTGGCAATCTTACTCGCTGGAAAATTCGACTTAATTATTACAAATATAATGAGGTCTGCTCTTCAAACAGTCACAGACTGGTGTGCCAGTGAGGACCTCACTATAAATCCTTCTAAGGCTGTCCTTGTTCCTTTTACCAAAAGGTATCGTTTGGATCTTGATCCAATTACCATTCAAGGTACAGTAGTTGGGTATTCAGATGACGTCAAATATCTGGGTTTTACAATCGATAAACGACTAAATTGGAATGCCCATTTGAACAACACCCTCAACAAAGCTACTAAAGCCTTGTGGGCCTGCAGGAGACTCTTCGGTAGGACATGGGGTCTTAACCCAAAGATGACTTATACAATACTGTTGTAAAACCCATTATCACTTATGCCGCTCTCGTTTGGTGGCCTAAGATCCGACAACAGTCAGCAATTGCAAAATGCAATAAATTGCAACGGCTTGCTTGTCTCTCCATAACTGGAGCTATGCGGACCTGTCCAACACTCGCCATAGAGGCAATACTAGGACTTGTCCCCCTGCACATTATCATTATGAAAACAGTTGCTATTAGTGCTCTGAAGGTGCAGGTTGGTTGACAAAGGTCACATGAGCATTTTGAAGCACATTCCAAATATTGGGGTCTGTCTCAGTTCGGACTACATGACTAAGGAACTGTGTTTCGGTAGGAAATTCAAAATCGTAATCCCTGACCGCGCGGACTGGATGGGCGAGGGTTCCAATCCAGATCCGAATAGCCTTAATTGGTACACAGATGGCTCAAAATCGGAGCATGGCACTGGAGCAGGTGTCTTTGGACCCAACTCTTCGGTTTCGATTGCAATGGGCAAATGGCCAAATGTTTTCCAGGCCGAAGTAATTGCCATTAAAACCTGTGCCCGTCTGAACCTAGATAAAGGACTTAGAGGGGCTACAATTAACATACACTCTGATAGCCAAGCAGCTATCAGGGCGCTATCTTCGTGGAGCTTTCGTTCAAGACTCGTCAAAGAGTGCTTTGACTGCCTCCAACGCCTGGCTGCCTCTAACAGAGTCACACTCGTTTGGGTACCGGGGTATTCTGGTGTTGAGGGTAATGAAGTCGCGGACGAGCTGGCCCGAAAGGGATCAGTAACGAGGTACCAAGGCCCTGAACCCTACTGCAGGATTGGTTGGTCTACAGCCAAAAATGTGGTGGACGGATGGGTTAAAACAAACCAAATCCAATATTGGAATAATGCTCCGGGGTTACGACAAGCTAAGGAGCTTATTAAACCGTTTTCATATATCAACACCATCGACTTGAGTAAAATGGATCTCAGACTGTTGGTGGGCTACTTATCTGGCCATCATGTGGTTAGACACCACCTTAATAAACTAGGTCTGTCAGATGAGACGTATGTCGACTCTGTTTAGAGGACGGAGAAACAACAGCTCACATCTTGTGTGACTGTCCGGCTCTTGCGCGGATTAGAAGTAGGACCTTCGGGAAGGAGCTCTTGAGCTCAACTGAGGTCCGTAATTCTTCTGTGGGTGACCTTCTGGTTTTCCTTATGGTTACAGATTGTCTACTCCACTAATGGGGCCATGGTACAAAAGACCGACTGGTCTCAGTGCCCACCATATGGGTAGCTCCTGCTCATTATCATTATCATTATCAAAACACCGGATGTCCAGAGCAGAGAGAGTTTATTAGATTTCAAACAGAGACAATAGGTGTCGCTAGTCTATAATGATTTTGTTACCATATTAAACTAATAAAAACAAACTAACCGTTCCCCTAGGAGCAATGCTACAAACAACGAAAAATTAAAGTAGTTCCAAAGCACCTCTGGAATATTTTCGAATTAATCATCTGGTTTTTAAACCCAGACCCCGATAAATATCTGGGTCTCATGTTGTTGTTGTATTTCTCTGTTAAAACAGTGAACTAGAACCAGAAACGACATTTTGAAGCAGGAATTAAGTAGTAAGCGCAACATTGTTTCCAAAATAATAGAAATATTATTTGCCTCATTATTTAAAGAACTTAATATTTTTTTAAGTCATCTTAATTTACTTGAAAATGTTCGAGAAATCTGAAATGTTGAAATTGACAACTGAAATGAAAATATTCAATGTGTCGGGAAATAGCGAAATTGACTTCGAAATTCTCAATTTCGCCGCGGTGTGTCAGGGGTATTATGGCCGTCCGTCAAATTCATCCAAAAAATTAATTTGTCTTCAGAACTTCAAACTTCAAATTTTGATAACAAGTTGCCGAAAGTCCGATTCAAAGGTTTAAGGCCGGGATATTTAGTGCCTTAACATATAGGCTGGCCGTTAGCCAGTTTTCAGGTCTTTAAGTCTGTCTAAAATTAACATACATCCCTGACTCCTGGCCGGAGGTTAAAATATTCTTCCTCCCCAAGGGAGGCAACTCCTTCCATAGCAAAACCAAGGATTATAGGCCCATCAGTCTCTTTTCGTTCTTTCTCAAGACGTTATTAGAGAAACTGATCGACGTTTACATTGAAGAAAATGTGAACTCAGTTAAGCTATCACACTCCCAACATGCGTACACCAAGGTCCAAGGGTATATATTTCGAAAAGCACTGCATACCCTGGTTGATCAAATAGAAAGATCATTATTCTATGTACAAGAATTATGAACTTGAGGCATTCTTAGATATCGAAGGATGATGTGATTTATGTGAATTTTATACTTTTGAATAAATAAGTCTTTGCTAATTTTTTACCGCTAATAAGATAATGACAATTGCTGGGTATTCAATTTAAATTTATTAGAACTAGTAGATTCGTTTTTTTTTGTCAAAGAATTTAAGTTCTAATATTACCAAATTCAAAAAATATGTATTGTTCCATAGAACGAAGTATACAATTCTATTTTCTGATAATTTAAAATGATTTTTTGACCCTTTATTGCAGTGTCATTAAACAGTCAGGAACTCCAAAATACCTATGGTCTTTTGCTTTTGAATTAAAACATAGGGAACTAAAGACATAAAAAACAAATGTGACATAAAGAAAAAATATTTCCCTTCCTTTAGGATTAAAGTTCAGAAAACATATGTATGTGCATAGCTCACTTTGATTTTTAGTCACACAGGTTTTAGGATAACATTATTTAACTTGAGAAAAAAAAATTGTATGCAGAGTTTATAAAACACATAACTAATGAAGAATTAATCGAAATTAAACGTTATAATGGCGTTAAAAAATGGTTTATAAAAAAGACTTTGTAGTATACATAGTACAATCATAATTTTTATTATCAAGCGTAAGAGATAAAGGAAATTCTAAGTTTGAATAAAACAACCTTACCTTACCTTTTGTCAAGAAATTGAAATTAAAAGTTTAGAAGACATATCTTTAGTTATATAGTAAAAAATGATCTTACTTTTTTCCAAGTGTAATATTTATAGAATTTAATTGTTCTCCAGTTTATATTTATATTTCAGCCGACGCCGCAGTGGGCCAAAATCAATTTTGGGTGACCAAAAATCGATTTTCGTCATGTCACCGATTTTAAAAATTTTAATGCCATTCGATAGTAAACTAAATGTATTAGCTTATGGCAAAAATTTTTTTTCAATATTTCCCTCCCCTCCTTGTGTTTGGAATGGCTAAAGTCAGGGAAAAATGTGAGCGGCTCATTTTTTTCTTAAATTTTTGATTTTTTTGGAATTTCAAAGTGCTATTGTGAAAATTTTTGTATGGAGAGGTTCAATTCTTATTAATGAAATCACTCCCTACATAGGAGAAGGTATTATTGGGCCTATAAGTTATGATAAAAGTCGAACAGTTTTTTAATAATAGCATTTTAATTAAAATGTGTCATATTTCGCTAAAATTTTAACTAATTGTTGACTTTTAAAAAAATGGCCAAAGATGGCCACGCTCTAATAGGTATCAAATTAAAGTAGAAATCCTCCTGCATCTTTTACAAAAAAAATTGGCTGCGACCACCTGCGACCTTCGGAGATAATTGCATTTGAAGTAAAGTCTACCTTGTTGTCGGCTGCGTATTTCCTCATAATATTCCCATTTATGCAGGAAGTTTATGACTTTTAAGGCTGTACAATGTTTGTTTTGGAAATAAATTACAGTTTCCCTAGTAAACGTTTAGGATCAATGACATCATTAATATTTAAAGAAATTACATTATTACGTTTTATGACAATTTTAATTGACTTTGACTTACTCAGTATATGCGCCCTTTTGAGTAATGTGTTTACTACCTACTATATGACATCCAGGTATTTACAAATGATGATTATAGACTTTGATTAATACTATGATAATTACTTGAGGTAAGGGACTATTGTTATTGTTTGTGTGCTTAAAGGCATAAGTTACAGGTAGGTGAAAGTAACGAAAATTTTAGCTATTTAAAGGGAAGATTCTTTAAGAATCGATCATTCTCTATCTAGATAGAAAAGAGGCAACACTTGAATTATTGGAAAATTCTAATTTGATAATATCATAAGAGAATTACAACTTTCAAGTGCAGTTATTTCGTTTTGCGAGTTGTTAAAATTTATTTTGTATGAAAGTGCTAGGAAGAAATCAACATGCAGATTTTGAATTCGGAGCTGTATAAAATAATTCGTCATAGCAATGTTATGGAATACCTGGAGTTTGTTCGCCTTATAGAAAATATTTACAATATGAAAATATTGGACGAAGAAACATTTCGGCGATTTCGGAATTTCAAGAAAATGTGGCAACTTAGTACTAGAAACGCGCAAAAGTTTTAAGAACGAAATGAGTCGTGGTTAAATACAGCAATGGAATTTAATGCTGAAGAAATAACATCAATTTTTTTTTTTTTTTTTTTTTTGTAAGTTTATATTTTTTTTATTTCAATATTGTTATATAGATAATAAAATAATTAGTAATTAAATTAAAACTGTTGTTATAAGTTGTAAAATAAAATTAATAGTTCATTTTTCGACTACTTTAAATTTTGTTAATAAATTGTGTGTCACCCTGTAAACCGATTGATCTCTCTTTTTGCCAGTTAAGGGGTCATTATGTCAATAATGAGTTCCCAAAGTTTCACTATGATATCTTTAACACAACAAAAGTTACAGATTTTTGATCGACGCCAAGTCGTTTTGGCCCACTGTGCGCCGTTGTAAGTGTGATAATGTGATTTTAATTTTTCCGTAACTAATTTACTTCTAGATATTATACAGGGTGTTCAAAAAGTCCTGGACCGGTTGAAGATTTTGAAAAGTATGCGTCACTCAAAAAAATTGTTGACATGATTCACTATTGTCTTCACTCGATGATCTTCACTCCGCCTTACCGGTGGACTCTAGCTTTGTTTAACTGGCTGATATTCACACCACCTTACCTTAACTGGCCACTTCCGACGTAAAATTTTTCAAAAGGTCAAGGTAATTTCTAGACGTAGAATTTTCCGCCTTTTTCATTTCTGGTGTCAAAATTAGGGGTTGCAGGGGTTGAAGGTCAAGGTCATGACCGAGGTCGCCGTCGAATAGACAGGGAAATTCCCTACAACTTTTGTCTCAACCATTTTTTTGAGCGACGCATACTTTTCAAGTTATTCAACCGGTCCGGTACTTTTTGAACACGCTGTATTATGTTTTATTACTTGTAAAATAATAATAAAAAATAAAGAACGTTTCAGAAAAAAAATTTATTTGCATATAAAATAAATATTATTTTGGAACAAAAATGTTGTTTTATTGAATATAATTCATTTAAACGGCAAATTAAAAATATGATAGACTTGATTCAAAAAATTTCTGCATTGGGGCTAAGAAGCAAATACATATTTGAAAAACTAACCCATATGCCTAAAATAAAATCTAAAAATTATTAGACATATGAAATTATTTACTTGTTTTAAAAAAAATCTGCACTTTTGTCTTAAGAATAATTTCTTTGAATCAAATATTTTCAGTGGCTCATAATCATAATCAAGTTTTGTTAAATTAATTAGTTTTTCTTTGAAATTAAGAAATGTTTCTTTCAGTGTATAGATTTTTTAAAAATGTTTTGCTTATTCGGCACTTTAAAGTTTGGGAACTGTCCCACAAAACATCATCAAAATGCGTGAGAAAACCTCAAATTCTATCTCCTCTGATTTTTTTCCCGACAGGCGCGGTTTTTCTGAGACAAGCAATGGCTGACAGTGTGCTAGGCTGATACGCTTAGTCAAAATAGCCTGATTTCTTTTAATGGATTAGTGCAATTATCTCAGAGCTGTTTTGACTCTGATAATGTGTGCGTTTTGAAGTATAATCACTTCCAATCGCACAATAATTATAAATTTTAAATTATCTTAAAAAAAAGCGATAGCGCCTCTTAAAAACAACACCGTGTCAGGAAAGAAGCCAAAAGCTCAGTGCAGTGCACTTTCTTTAGTATTGGAAGTAAAATTGCCTTGAAAATTGTAATACCCGCCGATAAGTAAAACTTGATGCAGTTCCAATCGATATCTTGTAGTAACTGCCAAATGTACTAAACACAGTAGACTTAGTTCAGCCACAGAATTTCGCTCCGTGCTGATACCAAGTACATTATATACATATACAGATTTAATTAAAAGCTCTAGACAATTTGAAACATAACACCCTAGTTCTTTGAGGGGTAATGTCGCGAACCTACTTGTTATTATTATTGTTATTTTACAATCACATAAACATTGGAAGTAATGCTCTTTACAAAAAAATTTAGGGATTATATTGATTCTGGGCTACTTGAGAGATAAATTGAGCCGTTGTTCAATATTTGCTTTGTCGATAAGCTTATTTTTCTCTAAAGATCGTATTCGTCGAGCTAACATATGTGCTATCTATGCACGTGTAAAGTGGTTATGTTTGATTTTTTTAAGGGACAAATTGTCCACTTGGAAATCGTAGAATGTGAGTCTCGCATTTAAAAAAAAATTCTTATTATTCTCCGATAAGAGTCTTTCATTTTCTTGGTTTCGATGTATTGGAAAATCCAACTTTAGACGATTGCTTCCAACTTTGCTTTTTTTCGTTATGGATGTTTTATGTTTCAGTTTAAATAACATGCATACTTAGATATCAAAATATGAGTGAAAAGAGATAGGAAAATAATATTTATTGAAGGCCGTGACATATATATAATAATGTCAAAACAGCTGCAGAGACAAAGAAAATTTAGAAAACATTGAGTTATATGATGTACATATGTATGTATGTATGTCACATTAAAAGCAGCACTGCTTTTTTGTGCTAATCTCTAATGCCCGATTTCACAGTGCGAACTTAAGTTCTGATCGTCACTTAAGTTCCCATTTAGTCATTTTTCGGTTTCACAGTGCGAACTTAAGTGTACATTACGACTTAAGTGGTCGCTATACTTAAGTCGCCAAAATTGGCCACTTAAGTCTCGCTTAGAGAAATTTTTTGACATTTCGTGTGGAAAATTCAACAATTAAACAAGTTGTTTTTAAAAATTGGTACATATTTTTATTTTAAAAGTGAATACTAATACGGAAGATTTAATTGACTGAAGTGATGAAGAATGTTATGAAGTCATTGTTCCTCTTACACCCATCAAAAGATTCCATACCTTAAAATATATTCATTATAAAACTCCTAAAATTTCCATAAACTCATTTTAGTTACCTTTGACTTTAATTAATAACGTCAAAATAATTCGTTTTTCATGAGAGGTACTCTCCTGAAACCAACACAGTGTCCTACATAAATGAGTAAAATACTTAAGTTCTCACTTAGCTAAGCGTGTAATAAAATAGGACTGTGAAACCGAAAATACTTAAGTCGTCATTTAAGTTTCGCCGTGCGCTTAGCTAAGTGAGAACTTAAGTGCGCACTGTGAAATCGGTCATAAAAATTCTGCTTTTGCTTTAGTGCGAGCAATTTTACAGATGTAAATTTTTAAACAAAGTTGGCCATCCTTTATGTTAGAAGTTATTTTGATTTCAAACAAACGTAAAGTGAATATGGAAGCACAAATTATTGAATTTGTTAAAAGTTGAAAAATGTTATTCCATATCCTGTAGATCATTAAGGTAGTAAGGTATTTTTCATTGTTATTTTTCATTGTTGTTTTTCATTTTATTTTTATTTTTTTATATTAATGTACAATATGTTAAGATTATTTTGTCACAATTTGAAGTCGACTGGAGTAAAACTAACGGAGATATGGGGTTGTAAGTCTGTAACTTTCCGCCTCTCCGGTCCGATTTCGAGCTGCAGCGGACTTTTAAGCGCATGTTCTCAGACTTAGGTTTTTCAAAGTCGGTGACATCTGTAACTCAAAATCCACTGCACCAATCCTTTTGAAATTTTTCGCACCCTATCTTTACATAAATGACGAGGTAGCAACGTCGATTGTTTTTCATATTTTCTTTTATTTTAACCTATTTTAAAATAAAAAAAATTTCGGTTTTTTTTATGAACAATTGGAATTTTAATTTCTAAGTGTTGTTAAAAACTGCAAAATCAATGAAAAAAAATCTAGACGTTCACTCAACAATCAATCACTCAACAAATGCACTTGAATTTTTTCAGAATTTTTTGAGCAAATTTTTTTGATTTTGTAAATAGTCAGTCAATTAATGCAAAATTTAAAAATTGCTCCAAAAATTCTGAAAAAAATCCAGTGCATTCTTTGATTAATTATAAAACATTTTATTCACCACCATTTTTCTCATTAGTGCATGATTTTCAAGAAAAAACTTCCAAAGTTCAAAGTAGTATCGGATCATGAAAAGGTTTTTTTTATAATTAATCATAGAATGCACTGGATTTTTTTTTCAGCATTTTTGGAGCAATTTTTAAATTTTGCAATAATTTACTATTTGCACAATCAAAAAAATTTGTTCAAAAAATTCTGAAAAAATTCAAGTGCATTTGTTGAGTGATTTTAAGAACTTTTTATTATTAACAATTTTTCGTAAAAGTGCATCATTTTTCAGTAAAAAATTCATGAATGTTTTCGCGAAAATTTTGCAGTTTAGGCGCCATTTTGAATATATTATATTTTATTTATTTATTTATTTAAACCAGTAAGAATTTACATACAATAGTAACTCCTACAGAGGTATAAAAATACCTGTTTGTAGGTAACTGGCATTATATAATATAAAAAAACTACAAACTATTAGGAATATTACAAATTTTAAAAGATATAAGATATAAATGTATATACAGCATCCAAAACATGAGAGGTAACAAGATGATATAAATTCAAAATCTTAAATCAGATCCTAATTAGTTTTCATGCAATTTAAACGCTAGAAACTAACTATTTTCATACATATTCTAATATCCATTTTTTTATTTTATACTTAATTCGTTTATTATTTTTATTATTTGATATTGTCTTAAATGTATTAGGTAATTCATTAAACAATTTAACAGCAACAATATAGCTATTTTTATTACTAATTGTTTTACAAATTTTTGGTAAAAGTATACTTTTGTTTCTAGTTCTGCTAGTTGAATTTTTGTATTTACTTTTAAGTTCATTGTAGTGATATACAATTGATTCTAAACAAAATAATTGTTCTAAGTTTAAAGGACAATTGTTTATTTCGAAAATATTTTTCTTTACAATTTTTAATATTTTATTCTGAAGGTGTTGCAAAAGATTCAAATTATTAGAATAAGCTCTACCCCAAGCAATTATCCCATAGCTTATAATACTCTGAAAAAGAGCATAATAAATTACCATAAGTGTATTGATATCCATAAATTTAGATAATTTATAAAATATATAAGTGAGATATTTGGTTTTATTTATTATATATTCAATATGTTTATTCCATTTAAGATTATAATCAATTATTTTATATTATTATACATATTAAAGTTCAAACATTTACTCCACCGCTAAGTGGGGTTCCAGGGTCATTGCAGACGGGAAACCCCTTGAAAATTCGATTTAAAAAAAAAAGACGTGCGAAAAAAAAGAAACGTGCGGGTCTCAAGACCCCCGGTAAGAACGAAGTTCTGCTATAATATATAAATAATAAAAAGGTAAACAAATTTGACATATTTAAGTATTTTTATTTTACAATTCAACCATCACTGCGACTCTTTTTTGGGTAAATATCTTGAAAAAACAGCATCAATACATAGTTGTACCAAACTTTGTTGTTGAGTGTCTCGGATTATTATCTATTGACAAATTAAATGTTTCTAACAGACCTTTTTTCTAGATTATCAGATCTTGCATCTGCAAAATTAATGTTAAAATCTGCAGCCAAAATGAGTGGGACCTTATCATGATCACAACATAATTTTCTGGCACCCTCCTCACTGTACTCACTTAATTGTCTATGAATTTGAAATATATCGTCTTCAATTTTCTGATTGGGTGAAACATAAATAACAACCATAACTATTTTAAGGCCATTTTTCAGAGTACTACACACAGCACAGCACACAAAGTAAATTCCCGATGTATTTCAAATTATGTTCAGCTGACAGTGTGTGGAAATGAAAAATATTACCTCTCCCTACTTATAATGTTTCAAATCCTGTTACTTTAAAATTTGACAGTCTGCCATCTTGAATTCTTAAAATTTGACAGTTGTTTTGAAATTAGCGACCCCGAAAACCCCCAATTTTCAAGTTTGGTGCAAATCGCGTTAGCTTTAAAATTTGACAGTCCGCCATCTTGAATTCGTAAATTCTGACGGTTGATTTGAAATAAGCCTCCATGCAAACTCTCAAGTTCCAAGCTTGGTGCAAATCGTATTAACTTTAAAATTTGACAGTCCGCCATCCTGAATTCGTAAATTCTGACAGTTGACTTGAAATAACCGACCTCGAAAACCCCCAAGTTTCGAGTTTGGTGCAAATCGAATGAACTTTAAAATTTGACAGTCCGCCATCCTGAATTCGTAAATTCTGACAGTTGACTTGAAATAACCGTCCTCGAAAACCCCCAAGTTCCGAGTTTGGTGCAAATCGCATAAACTTAAAATTTGACAGTCCGCCATCTTTAATTCGTAAATTCCGACAGTTGATTTGAAATAAGCCACCCTGCAAACTCCCAAGTTCCAAGTTTGGTGCAAATCGCATTAACTTTAAAATTTGACAGTCCGCTATCCTGAATTCGTAAATTCTGACAGTTGATTTGAAATAAGCGACCTCGAAAACCCCCAAGTTCCGAGTTTGGTGCAAATCGAATAAACTTTAAAATTTGACAGTCCGCCAACCTGAATTCGTAAATTCTGACAGTTGTTTTAAAATTAGCGACCCCGAAATCCCCCAATTTTCAAGTTTGGTGCAAATCGCACTAACTGTAAAATTTGACAGTCCGCCATCTTGAATTCGAAAATTCCGACAGTTGTTTTGAAATAATCGACCTCGAAAACCCCCCGGTACCAAATTTGGTGGAAATCGCATTTACTTTACAATTTGACAATCCGCCATCTTGAATTCTTAAATTTTTGCCAGTTGATTTGAAATAAGCGACCTCGAAAACCTCAGTACCAAATTTGATGCAAATCGCATTAACTTTAAAATTAACCAGTCCGCCATCCTGAATTCGTAAATTCTGACAGTTGTTTTGAAACAAGCGACCCTGAAAAGCCACAAGTAACGAGTTTGGTTCAAATTGCATTAATTAAAAAAAAATAACTTAAAAAAAAAACTTTAAAATTTGATAGTCCGTGATCTGAATTCGTAAATTCTTCTTTGCGTACAAAATACGCAAACGCAACACTATCACGAAAAGGTTATACACATGTAAAAACGCGCGAACGCGTGACTTTGTTGAATCATAAATTCCACTTGAATTTGAATTCATGTAGCATATAAATACTAACACCACTTTTAATTGCCACTATATGAAGCATACACATACACACACTTGATAGTCGTTTCACGAAAGAAAGTATAATAAAGTATTTTTATATTTTCTTTGGTTTCACGCACAGGGACATTACGGAAACCGAACTAATAAAAACGTGGTAACTTAAGAGTTTATGCCTTCCACCGATTGCTTAGAAGGGCCAGAATTGTTACTGTTCATATTGTATGACATGATTATTTTTCGATGCGTACAAAATATGCAACACTACTACGAATAGGTTATACACATGTAAACACGCGCGCACGCGTGACTTTGTTGAATATCATAATAATCCACGTAAATTTGAATACACGTAACACGAATTTTAATCGTCACTGTATGAAGCATACACATGCGTCATACAAACACACAACTATCATAAGATTCATCAAAGAAAGTATAATAAAGTAAACATGCGCTGCTGCCGCCTGCCAGGGAACTTTGAATTTTCTCTTTCTCTCTCTCTCTCTTCACAGTACTACTACAGTAGCTCTCGAATAAACCGACTAGACCCCAGATGGCCAAGACCCTAAGGGGCTCGACTGGACTTGCGTAGAGCAAAGCAAAATTGAGGGGAATTTAACGTTACTCTGTCGTTTTCTCTATGTTCACCTGCCTAGTTTTTCAACGCATAGTGCGCCATAAAGAACTTCGTTCTAAAAACATGTTTTTTTGCTTTAAACTACTTTTTTCTATAATTAACAAGTTTTTGGAGAAATTTTATGAGTACTATCAGAAAGGTCACATCTCAAGCTATAAAAAGATGCCCCCTCCCCTCTAATTTTTCAGACGCAAATAGTATTAGTTATGAGCCGCTAAAGAGCGGTGTACCGATCGTGTCATTCTCGTCCGAAACGGGTTAAACAATGCAAAACGTTCACTGATAATATCAAAATGTTACATTACAGGACTTTCTCGAATTATGAAGCGGAGGATATTCCGGAGAAAGATACTTCTGTGGTTTTGGACTACTCCGATTACTTAATCATTGAGGATTATTCAGAGTGTGTTGTAGAGGATAATAATACCTCGGCAGGCACATCTTTTCTAGAGCGAAATAGCTATTCAACGCCTACACCTGAAAAGGAATTGTGAGAAAACCAGAAGGGGAATAAAGGAAGGAGACTGCAGGAAAATGTGCTGATAAAAAATACATGTTGGGAAATAGCTGCGACAAAACAAAACTTCTGCGGTATTATACCAACCAATTGATATACATATTTAAATGCTGCATATCTACTAGACATATGTATAATAGTTTTGCTACAATTTATTATTGAAATTTGGAACAGAGATGGCAATGGCAGCCCCCGACGAATTTTCTTGGGTTTTTAATTATATTAATAAGTAGCTGAACATTTGTAGTACCTTTATTTGATATTATTGCTGTGTTTATTTCTATGAAAAACAAATAGGTACATAGAGGTAGGGAGGATTAAGGAAAGTCATAATTAGTTGTTTATATGTCAGATCTCGCGACAAGTCAATCTTTTTTAAAACACTCTTTTTACTTTTATATTTTGTTGCCTACTTCCTTTTATTTGCGGGGCTTTTCAAAAATTGTATTTAATCCTTTTTCAATTACAATGTTTACATTCGCCGTGGATTTCTTCAAAAATTGTAATTTTTTACCATTCTCTTGTAGGGAGTAAAATCAGTCAGCAATATAATTTATTTCCTTTTTGTAAACGCTTCAATGAAATTTATCTCGAAAGAAATACAAGTAAAAAGTTTCGACAATATTTACTTCAATGGAAACATATTGTGTCTTATGCGTATACCTTTGCATGAAAATTCATCGGAAGTCGAAATAAAAACCTGGAATTTTTCGTATCCATTTCTTACGTTTAGTGATTTATCACTTAAGAACTAAGTAAGTTCAGACGAAAGCGCTGCTATGAATTTATAAATTCGGGGAACAAAGTAAGTTGTCGGAAGGTCGAAATTGGGTTCCAAGAGTCCCAATAACTCAGGAAGCTCCTTGATGATCAAGATTTATTGTGGTGTGACCATTAGTGCGATTAAAATAAAGTCAAGTGCCAAAATAAGAATAAATGAGGATACTTACTTATAATATGAATCATAAAAGAGGCAAAGACGACCATCCATCCCCATCCGCCGTCCGGAGGCGTGGGGAGCATATCAGCGTCATTTTCGGTCGCCACATTTTCGTTTGCAGATGATTTTCTTGTCGCTGGCGGTCCATGGGCCATTTTTTTAAACGAATTATTTCCACTTTGTATGAGAAACACTCCTTGAAAGGTTATGTCGGTGTCAGGATACTGCTAATCTTCTGGACGTTACGGAAGTAAAAGATGAATTAATTAAAGAAAACTCTTCTCCCCCGCATTGAATTATTGGCATCGAGTTCAAATGTGAAAGAAACTCCAAAGTTGTCTTCTGCTCCCCAGAGAAATTGGGCTTATATTGCTGCAAAGAGAGTAAATATTTAAATTCTATATTTTTGTTCCTTACTGGTAGTAATCTTACAAACAAACAGAGTTGGAAAAAAATTGTTATTTTGAAATGTAATATTACTACAATAATAACACTGCGTTACAAATTCATACACATTGCTTATTAAGAACACATATGTTTCTATCACGTATTGTTTTTTTAGGTAGGTACGGTAACTCTCAATTATATTAGTAAAAAAAAACGTCCAGTTACAAATTTCTTTATTTAATTATTCAATAATTCAGGTAAAACCGATAACAAAACTTATTGTTAATATATTTGCACACATTAAATTAGGAAATATTCTGGGGCAGGTACGGACTGCTACCAGACGGGTCCCCGGGTGGCGGATAGGGGAATTCCCTCCAGTAATGGAGGGGAGCTGCGAATACCTGCTTCGGCGGGGAATAAGCAGTCCCGGACCATTCCGATGGTTACTGTCGTGTAGGGGCACCGAATCCATCGGTGTCACTATACAATCGGAGTTCTCGTCCGAACCTGACAAAGAGACGGCCGTGTGTTCTCCTGCACGGACGATGCAGCGAGCCGAGGAGGGGGTGCATCTGGAGGTTGAGGTGAACGTCTGCCTGCGGGATTCGGGATCCAACACGCCTTTTTGGTGCACTCGTAACCTCGAGGAGCTGTGGCCCTAGGGAGTAGCACACCCTAGGTCTAGGGAGAAAACCCCGCTCTGATCCTTAGGTCAGACGGGGGGTGCAGGGGGGTGCTCCTCGGAAAGCCTACGGAACCTTCGGAGGCAGGTCACTGGTGATTCGGGGCCTGTTCTAAGAGGGGAAAGGACGGTGGGAAGAGGAGGGCCTTCCTATAAGTACGGGAGCTGCGGGAGGCGTAATGCTGGCGGTTGCCTCGGCTGTGGTCCGAGAACGCGAACCCGTGCTCGAATATATTTTAAATTTGTTATCCATGGAAAACAGTTTGAAATCTTGTGGGGAATTAGGGGGGGTTGATGAGGGGAGCGGCAGTACTCCTGCCAATCCCTTCGCGAGGAGGTCGCGAGTGCTCCGCTCACCGGTGCGGCAAACACCGGTGGAGCGGGCGCGCCCGCGTGGGTTGTCCGTGGACTTGACAGCGTCTGACGGCGCATTGCTGGTCTCTGAGTCAGTCCCTGATGCGCGGGCGGTCCCTAGTGACCGCTCGCGAGAGTCCTCGATGGACTCGTCGGCAGCCGGGCCACTGGCCGCTGAGACGGCTCGAGCAGCGCGGACCACGCCAAGCCTCGAAGACACACTTGCGGCGATGGAGGCCCGTATGGAGAAGGGGTTCTCCAAAATGAGGGGACTCATCAGGGAGATGTTGGCTGCTCTCAAGAAGCAGCCCAATATATCCAAGGTCGTCAAGGACGGCCTCCCAGCATTGGAGGAGGCTCTTGACGACCTGGAAGAGTCCAGGAGGGCATGCGCGGGGGTTCGCCGCAGCCTCCCCAACGGGAAACCCGCGACGAAGTCATCCTCCACACAAACTGCCCCGGTGGCGGCAGAGAATGTGAGGGCCGCGTCGCGGGCGGATAGGCGCCCCTATTTGAAGATATCACCGGCGAAGTCCTGTGGTACGCAAACTGCCCCGGTTGCGACAGCGAGCGTGAAGGCTTCGCCTGCGACGGGGAAGAGAGGGGCCTCCAGCCCTCCCCTCCCTCTGGAGGAGGACGCAAGGAAAAGACGGAAGGAGGAGCTTACCCTACCCTGGACCGAAGTGGTCAGGAAGGGTAAGGGGTCCAAGAAGGAGGGGGACAACGGAAAAGGGAAGAAGAAATCCGGCACGAATGGGACACAGGATGAGAAGAAAGGGAAGAAAGGGAAGAGGAAGAAGAAGCAGGGAGCAGCGAACGCTGCGGCTCCGACCCCGGCCCCGCCCCCGACTCCAGCTCCCGGCCGACCAGCGGGACAAACCGGAGGCCATCCTGCTGAAGCCCGCAGCGGGGAAGACCTTTGCGGAGGTGCTCAGCACCGTCCGCAAGGCGGTCAACCCCGAAAGCTGCGGGGTACAGGTCAAGTCTGTCCGGCAGACTCAGGCTGGCGAGGTGCTGCTCGAACTCGGGCAGTGCACCGCGCAGACCCGGACGGGCTTCTCGGAAGCCTTAAGGGACGCAGCCGGGTCAGCAGGCAGCGTCAAGCAGCTGGTGCCCAGAACGACCCTGGAGATCAGGGAACTTGACGTCTGCACAGCCAAGGAGGAGGTCCTTGATGTCCTCTTCCGGAAGGCCCTCGCTGAGTGTAAACGTGTTTGATGGTGATTGTCCTTCAGGGAAATATTAATAGGAGCAGGACGGCTCACGATCTGTTGGCCCAGATCCGCCTCGAGAAAGACGCTGACATCGTTTTGGTCAGCGAACAGTACCGAGACGGGTCTGAGCCGACGTGGTATTGTGATACCCTTGGCACGGCGGCAATCTGGGTCCCTGACCTACGGCCTTTCGACGTCGTGGACCATGGCGCGGGCGCTGGCTTCGTTTGGGTGAGGAGTAGGGGCGTTACATACGTCAGCTGCTACTTCACCCCAAACGAGCCTATCGTGGACTTCCAGGCCAAGTTGGATGGTCTGGAGGACGCGGTCCGCGGCATGGATGGGGAGCTGGTGGTGGCTGGAGACTTCAACGCAAAAGCCTTAGAGTGGGGGGAACCAACACCCGACTCTCGAGGTGGACGTGTCCTGGATTTCGCGTCCAGGACTGGGCTGGTTGTTTTAAACACCTTCCGGCGTCCTGGGTACAGGGAGACAATCATTGATGTCTCCCTGGCGACGGAAAATCTGGCTGCACGCGTGCAGGACTGGCGGGTGATCGAGGACTATACAGCCAGTGATCACCAATATATCATGTTCCGCGTGCGTGATGTAGCGCCAGTGCGGGTCCGGCGCGGCGCTCGCAGGGCCCGCCCAGATGGGATGTCACCAGGATGGACGTCGAGAGGCTGTCTCTAGCCATTGAACGCGGCCGGCGAACCATTGATGGGATACCAGAGGGTTTGCCACCTCTCATCCACCGGGCCTGCCGGGAGGCCGTGCCAGGGAAGAAAAGTTACGGGGGGAAGCGCCGTCCTGCGTATTGATGGACGCACGAAATCGCGGAACTGAGGCGGATATGTCTCCGTATCAGGCGGTTGGCCCAAAGAGCTGACCGACGCGATGCCGACGCAGCCCGTAGATCTGGCGATCATTTGGAAGCGAAAAAGAACCTTCGGAGGGCCATCCAAAGGAGTAAGCGCCGATGCTGGCAGCGGCTGGGTGAGGATCTTAATAAAGATCCCTGGGGATTAGGGTATAGGATCGTTCTCTGTAAGTTGGGGGCGTTCTCACAGAGCGCTCCCCTCGTTGCGGAGACGGTCCGCTCCATTGTGGATTCCCTTTTCCCCACCAATCCGCTGGTGCCAAATTTCGCGGCCCGCGAGGCACTCGATCCTCCCCCATTTACAATGGAGGAGTTAATCAGTGCCTCGCAAAGCCTTCAAAATAAGAAGGCACCAGGGCCCGACGGACTCCCAGCAGAGGTGCTGAAGGCGTTGACGGCGAGCCATCCAGGGCTCTCGCTGGACATGTACAATGCCTGCCTGAAGGCGGGAGTGTTTCCCTCCCGCTGGAAGGCGGCTAGGCTTGTGCTCATCAGCCAGGGCAAGGGACCAGCAGGGTCCCCCGGGTCGTACAGACCGCTGTGTATGCTCGACACGGCCGGCAAGCTCCTGGAGAAGCTCCTGAAGCCTCGCCTCCAAGCAGCGGTCGAAGCTGCTGGAGACCTTTCCGAGAGGCAGTATGGCTTTCGGAAAGGGAGGTCGACGGTGCATGCTATCCAGGAGGTAGTCGATGTGGCCCGGGCCACTGAATGCGGGAATCATTATTCTCGCCCGGTGTGCCTGCTGGTCACTTTGGATGTGCGCAACGCCTTCAACTCGGTAAGGTGGGGGGACGCGCTCAATGCGTTAGAGCGTTACTTCAGGGTCCCTCAGTATCTCTTGCAGATGATGAGGGATTACCTGAAGGATCGCACCCTCACCTTCGACACGGAGGATGGCCCGGAGACGAGGGTTCTCTCGGCAGGGGCGGCCCAAGGTTCCATACTGGGACCCGACATATGGAATTATACATATGACGGGATCCTTCGTATGGAGATGCCTGAAGTGTCTTCCTGGTTGGGTACGCCGACGAAATCGCGGCGGTTATCACCGCAAGGGATGTCGAAAAGGCTCAGATGAGACTCAACCAGGTTATGCGTCGGGTGAGTTCCTGGCTGCGCGACCACGGGTTGGAGCTGGCGTTGGCTAAGACCGAGATCGTCCTTCTTACCAAGAAGCGCATCCCCTGCTTTTGGAGATGCGGGTAGGAGACATGTCGGTCCAGACGCGGCCTGCGATCAAGTACCTAGGGGTGAGTCTCGATTGTAGGCTTACCTTCTGGGACGAGATCAAGGGCCGGGCCGATAAAGCGGCTGCGGTGACGGCAGCGTTGAGCAGGGAGGGTCATAGCCAACATTGGTGGACCCAGACCCTGCAAAAGACGCCTGTTGCTCCGCACCGCCGAGGCGATTATGCTCTACGGAGCGGAAGTCTGGGCCGACTCGATGCGGTGGGAGAAGTATCGGAAGCGCATCCTTGCGGTGCAACGCCGTGCGGCCCTCCGCATCGCGTGCTCCTACCGTATGGTCTCGGAGCCGGCGCGGCGGTTTTGGTGGTCGCGGGGGTCATTCGAATTGACCTTTTAGCCAGGGAACGGCAGTTCGTCCACCGGGAGAAATCTGTGTTGGGGGGGGGGGGGGGGGGGAAACTTTGAGGGTGGCCCGAGCCAGGACCATTGCGTCCTGGCAAGCGCGCTGGGATGGGGAGGCGCGAGGCAGGTGGACAGCTCGGCTGATCCCGCGGCTGGACACCTGGCTGGACCGTCAGCATGGTGAGGTCGATTATTACCTCACACAAATGCTGACGGGGCACGGGCACTTCCGGTCCTTCCTCTATAATATGGGGAAGGTACCGAGCCCGTGCTGCGCCTACTGTGATTCCCCATCCGACTCCGCTCTCCACACATTCTTTGAATGTGTACGGTGGAGGGCGGAGCGGGCCGACCTGGAAGCGGTGGCGGGCAGCATAACCCCTGACAACTTAGTCGGGGTTATGCTGCAGTGTGACGATTTCTGGCGGAGGGTTGCCTTGTTTTTGAGAGGGATCCTCCGCCAGATGGAGAGGGACAACGACAGGGGTCCCTAAGGGGCTCCTGTTGGCTCTGTGGCTGTTGTGCGTGTTAATTTATTTAACTTATTGGCGTGCTTGATTGTTGGGGTGGGGGTTCCTGGAGGGGGGAGCGGGGTTTTAGCCGGTAGGCCTGGCCTTCGACCAGCGAGTACGGCACAGGGGTGGCTTCGGCCTCCCCAGTGCGTAACGGGATTTCCCCGCTTCCCTACAAAAAAAAAAAAAATTAGGAAATATATGTATATTGCAAAACGTATATTTTGTACACAAAAAATGAGTATATGTAGGTATACTTGAGAACTCAGGTACTCAAAGCTTCTTTACTCAAACTCGGATTTTTGAACTTGAGTATACTCAAATATTGAAGTAATTGAGTTTAGAAGTACTCGAGCAGTAATAGTCCTAAAAAAACATATTTTGTCAATAACGATACAGACAAAATGAGGGTAATTTAAAAAAAGTTAATGGTGTGTACCTCCAAAACAAGACGTAATAAAACAAAAGACATCCACTGAATACATACTGTAACTAATAGAAAACTATAATAGCAATCAGTTTTCAGGTACCGAAAACGTGTCACGTAGTGTAATTGAACAATAATCCACTTATGCCATTATTAGTAACCAGCTGTGCCCCGCAGTTTCACCAGCGCCCTTCCTCCTCATGACTGCCCGCCTTGCACATCATATAAAGGTGCTCGTTGTACTTGATCATTATTTTGTTGCGGAGTTATTTTAAAAGTATGTATGATATCTCGTAAGATATTCATTGAAATAAAATGATGTCAAGGGAAATTTTGTTTAAAATTAAATACTTGTGACGAATAATATATTTATTTGGGTAAGGATTCATATCATGTTTATAAAAACACCTTAGCAAATAATGCATTATTTTAGAACAAATTTGATTACCATAAAAAAGGTTATAGATATGTATATGCTGTCGCGGACTTTTTTTTAGAACTTTTAAGGGGGAACAATTCCGTAATACATGTTTTTTGCGTAACTTTATCCGTTTATACAGCGCACGCAACGGAAGCTCTCAAAAGGAATAATTTTTCCTGTTTTTGCAACAATTTGCATTGATGCTCCGCTCCTATTGGTCGTAGCGTGATGTTATATATATAGCCTATCTATAGCCTTCCTCGATAAATGGACTATCCAACAGAAAACGATTTTTTCAATTCGAACCAGTAGTTCCTGAGATTAGCCACCGCTGGGGTTGAAAAAGGGGAGGGACCACCTACCAGTGGGGTTGAGGAAGGGGAAGGATTTGTAGAGTTTAATACTTCTTTTAAAAATATTTTACCCCTATTTTTTTGTTTTCCAATGCGATGTGTTCTTTGAGAAATATTCGACCGTCCGGTACTTTTTGAACACCCTGTATAATTGATTTTAAGTTTAATAAAAACAAATTGTCGAAATCGTGAGATTATTTAAAAGCATTTTAATGTCATATATTATAATATTATCCCTAACTATAATGGCTTTACGACACCTTAAGGTAGCTTAAGATTTATTTCGATGGTGTGAAGTGTCATACTAGCAACTTGAATCCTATCTTTCGTTCAATTTTCGAATTTTATGTAATGTTTTAAAGGTACGGCTCCGAGCGTAAAAATCTTAAGGAAACTTAACAATCGTTTAAGAATTGTTTCTAATTCAATTTGGGAAGTCATAGGAGTTTGAAAGCGTCTGCGCATTTATTAATGTAGTTGGCTGAGCGGTTCGTCTGTGAGTATGCCATTCCGGGGTTGTGGGTTCAACTCCCACATGAAATAATCAATAAAATAAATAAAATAGTAATAAAAATAATATTTTAAAAAAGTGCAAAGAAAGCGCCATATGGGCTAAAGTTCACGAATGCGTGAAATAAATAAAAACAAGGTAGAATTAATTCTATCTTGTATTGAAAAAAAATATTAAGTACATAAAAAGGTGATAAAAGTTTGTTGCTGAAGAGTTATTTGAAAAATGGGCAAGGAGTATGTGGAAAAGAAGGTTAAAAATTTGTATATTTTCAATTATTGTAATTATTTGTGAATTACTATAGACAGATTATTATTATTATACAAAAAGAGTGAAATGATCCTGATAGACGTTTGAGGGCAAAAGCCGTGTCCATATGACTCAAAAAATAAATATTTTAGTAATAAACTAGCTGTCCCGCATCCGGCGTTGCCCGGGCATCCCGGTCTTTCTTCGCTCTCCCCCTCACTTTCCAATACCGATGCATAGCCTATGTCACTTAGAAGTTTGCGCCCTACATGCCCATAGAATTTCATCTACATCGGATAAGTGATTTTTGCGTGAGTCGCCTTTAACAATAGTAAACAATTATAAAAAAGTAGCCTATGTTACTACTGACCACCTCTTCATGTCTGTAAAGTTCAAATCGGTTCAGCTGTTTCGAAGATGAGTCTGGACAGACAGACAGGCAGCGAAAACGTAGCCTATGTCACTAACAACCTCCTCCTCGAAAACCCCCAAGTACCAAGTGCAAATCGCATAAACTTTCAAATATAACAACCCGCCACCTAGAATTCGTAGATTCTCACAGCAACCCTCAAGTACCAATTTTAGTGTTAATCGCAAAATCTGTTAAAAAATATCCGCCATCTTGGATCCGCTATTTTGAAGCATGCAAAAAAAAGTATCCTATGTCCATCCCCAAGATATTCTCTATCTGTGTACCAAATTTCATTTAAATCTGTTGACCTGTTTTGGCGTGATTGAGCGTCAAAATTCCAAAAACACAGGTTGTAACAAAATGAATAACGCAAAAATTCAACGTGTTCAAATACCTTCGTACACAAATGTTCATGACGATTGATTGAACGGTACAGAAGTTGATGTGCTGCAGCGTCATCTAGTGGCGAGCTATAGCAAAGTCAATAGGGCTAAAATATTCACCGTGTTCATGTATTTATGTATACCAATTTTCATGACGATCGGTTAAGCGGTATAGAAGTTGATGTACTGCAGCGCCATCTATTGGCGAGCTATAACAAAATGAATAGCGGTAAAATATCCACCATGTTGAAATACCTGCTTATGTATATCAATTTGCATGACGATCGGTTAAACGTTATAGAAGTCGATGTGTTGCAGCACCATCTAGTGGCTCACCTACCGGGTCCGATTGTAAATCTAAATAATACATGGTGCCACTCAAACACACACCAAAAATTTCATCACAATCGGTTTAGCCGTTTAGAAGGAGTTCAGTGACATACACACGTACAGAAGAATTATATACAGGGTGTCCCACGCAACCTGTACCAGCGAATTTCTGTGGTTTGGGGACACCAATACCTATCGATTGGACCCCATTTATGTTCAGCGATTTTTTGTATTTTTCGAGTTATGATTTTTTTTGTGTTCTTTTCAGTTTTTTTTTTATTTTGGATGATTTTAGCTATAACTTTTTCTGTGAAGTGATTCTTTCAAATTTTCTTTGTTAGTCTTATGGTTAGTATGTGTGTTCGTCTGCAAAAACACTTAACACCAAAATTCTAACTACTAGTAGCTCAGATTTTGATCACAAAATTAAAATTTCGGTTTAAGAGAAATTTTTACTTGATTTCAACTTAAAAAAAAAATACTTAACCCTGACTGAATAACTTCCTGATAATTTTAAAAACTTTATGGGTTTCTTAGCTCTCAAAATAACACAACAAAATTGGTACTTTATTAGGCATTTTTATGAGAAAACTGAGTTTAAAGTTGATAAAGTCGAAAATAGTGACATTTATTTTATGCATTTGAAATGACTTTTCTCACGTTTTTAAGGTTAATATGGTGAATGATTATGAATGTTAGCTAAAAAAACTTAAGACAGCGCAATTAAATTCAAATCATAATTATTTTTTAACATTGTGCTAAATAAAACAACAGAAATAATCTTAAGAAATAATTTATTTATTACTGTTTTCATAATAAATGTTCAAAGTGCCTGCCACCTGCCTCAATGCACAGACGGCACCGACGCAAAAAGTTACCGCGCAAATCTCGGAAGGCTTGGGCTTTTTGTCTTATTATTTCTGGAACTTCACTTAATTTTGTTTTTAATTCCTCCAAACTCGAGAATTCGCGATGGTACACCAATTCCTTGTAGCATCCCCAGATAAAAAAATCTATGGGGTTCAGGTCTGGGGACCTTGGAGGCCAGGCAATTGGTGCATTACGACCAATCCACCTCTCTGGGAAATGCTCGTTCAAATGCCTTCTAACCTGCCTTGCATAGTGGCAAGGGGCACCGTCGCATTGAAATATCATGTTCTGGAGTGTTAATAAAGTGACATCCGAATCTGCCATGGCCTCCACAAAATCATTTTGTAAAAAATTTAAATAATTTTCACCATTTAATCTCGTTGGGAGTTCTTTTGGGCCAATTAGTTCTCTCTCAACAACGCCCGTCCACAAATTCACACTAAATTGGTGTTGAAAATTGTGACGCTGAACCAGTTTTGGATTTGCGGTCGCCCAGGAATGGTAGTTGTGCATATTAAATATTCCGTTGCGGGTGAATGTTGATTCGTCTGTCCATAAAATTCGGTCGAAAAACTCGGGGTCTTCGTTGTTTCTTCTTAACATCTCTTGACAAAATTCAATTCGGCGTTGGTAGTCCGGTGCAATTAAATCTTGCACTTTCCGTATGTGATACGGGTGATATCCCTCATTGCGCAGTATTCTGTGCACGGTAGTGCGAGGGGTTTCTGTGAAAGAAGGGTAAAAAAGGTAACGCACATAAGTATTTTTTATTATTATTGTTGTCCACTTTTCGAAGTCTCAGGCAATTATGTTCCGGACCTTTGGAAAGAGTGCGTGGGGCCGAAGCCAACACGTAAATACCCTTTAAACAATTATTGTTATTATTATTATTGTTATTTACCTGTACGTCGTTGAATTGCTCTCGTACTCGTAGAGGGATCTCTTACAACTTCTTCTAAAACAACGTCCACGCGGTCAGGATCTATAGGCTCACCTTGACCAAATCGTCGACCGCTCAATCCGGGTAAGCAGCCTTGCATGTAGGAATTGTGCACGCGAAGAAAAACATGTCGGCCTGGATAAGAGGCTGGTTGACGCCCTCCTCTGCGTATCAACATGTCCCGGTACATTCTCGCAGCAAGCCCGGCATTTCCTCGTGCGTAGCCGTAATAATAATGCATTTCTGCATAATCCCGTTGGGAGTACGCCATAGTAACAACACACAATATCAAAGTCTAGTAAATGTGGCGAGTTGTTGTTTCAGGGAATTAAAATGTCTAAATCAGCATGCAATTTGAACGAGCATTTCCCAGAGAGGTGGATTGGTCGTAATGCACCAATTGCCTGGCCTCCAAGGTCCCCAGACCTGAACCCCATAGATTTTTTTATCTGGGGATGCTACAAGGAATTGGTGTACCATCGCGAATTCTCGAGTTTGGAGGAATTAAAAACAAAATTAAGTGAAGTTCCAGAAATAATAAGACAAAAAGCCCAAGCCTTCCGAGATTTGCGCGGTAACTTTTTGCGTCGGTGCCGTCTGTGCATTGAGGCAGGTGGCAGGCACTTTGAACATTTATTATGAAAACAGTAATAAATAAATTATTTCTTAAGATTATTTCTGTTGTTTTATTTAGCACGATGTTAAAAAATAATTATGATTTGAATTTAATTGCGCTGTCTTAAGTTTTTTTAGCTAACATTCATAATCATTCACCATATTAATCTTAAAAACGTGAGAAAAGTCATTTCAAATGCATAAAATAAATGTCACTATTTTCGACTTTATCAACTTTAAACTCAGTTTTCTCATAAAAATGCCTAATAAAGTACCAATTTTTTTGTGTTATTTTGAGAGCTAAGAAACCCATAAAGTTTTTAAAATTATCAGGAAGTTATTCAGTCAGGGTTAAGTATTTTTTTTTTCAAGTTGAAATCAAGTAAAAATTTCTCTTAAACCGAAATTTTAATTTTGTGATCAAAATCTGAGCTACTAGTAGTTAGAATTTTGGTGTTAAGTGTTTTTGCAGACGAACACACATACTAACCATAAGACTAACAAAGAAAATTTGAAAGAATCACTTCACAGAAAAAGTTATAGCTAAAATCATCCAAAATAAAAAAAAACTGAAAAGAACACAAAAAAAAATCATAACTCGAAAAATACAAAAAATCGCTGAACATAAATGGGGTCCAATCGATAGGTATTGGTGTCCCCAAACCACAGAAATTCGCTGGTACAGGTTGCGTGGGACACCCTGTATATAAGATTGAGTTTAGCTTGGAATAAAGTAATGACTGTTTTGTTTTAAAGTTCAGAAATAATCATTTATTAACTCTGCTATATTTGTTTGTTCCCTTCCGAGTAATTTCATACTGCTCGTACTTGTGTTCTTTACAATTTTATTTACATATTTACTAGCTGAGTAACCGGTTTCACCCGTTGTATCATAAATGGATTACAAGGCGACAGCAAGGGTGTGGCGAATTCAAATAGAACGGAGGTGTCGCGTATAATACTCAGTAAGTGTATTCATATACTCAAACCGTAGAGAACAATACTTGCTCATTGTCGAGAAAAAAAAATCCTAATGTTAATATTAACCTTATATGCGAATTTTAAATTTCCATGTGTTTAATGTCTAAAGAAAAGAAATTATTTATAACGAATTATCAAATTTTAATAAAAAGAATTTTGTTAGCAAACTTATATATGTATATACATACATATATGCCATATCTGGCGAAAGCATTTCATCGATCAAGGATGATTGCACTTTCGATCCTTCTGGGTGCCTGTGGCAGCGAAGTCAGGCCATAGCCGCACTGATGAGATCGGCTTTGCTTCACGATCGAAAAACTCCCCTCACCTTTTTTTGCAGCTTGCTTTTGCAAAAGCGAGTTCAATCCGCAAAATAATTTTTCTACTTCTTTTAGGAGTTCCATTGAGAGTTTTTGGGTTTCATTTAGATAAATATTCTCAAAATGCTCAATATTCAGATTATAAACTTTAGGAGTAGTACTAAAATCTTTTGATGTGGTACATCAAAAACGCATATTGCTACCACGGTACCTACATATAAGAAGGGCTTATATTCTATTCTATACTTATATATTTGCATTGTTAAGTGTTAAATAAATAAATAAGGGTATTCATTTTTGTTCGCTATTTCATCGTTGCCTTATTGAAAATATTAAAACAGCAAACATTATGTTGATTGCCTATTCGTTATAGAAATTACAGTCTGCCTCTATGTTTCGTTATACATGTGAATATTTAATAAATTATTGGGTACCTATTAAAGAAAGCATTCTTATCATGAATCGTATTTTGGTTTCCAAACTTTAAAACCGGATTCACGATCAGCATCTCCAGACACTCCAAATACCAATAGTACGAGATCCGGCTGCAAGTTTACTACGTTCATCGAGTTTTTTATTAAAACCTAATTTTTACATATATTTATGAATGGGAAAATATATTTTTGCAGGGGTGCCTATCAAAATGTGGCCGCTAGTATTTTTAATTAATTTAATAAGAATTGATTTTTGGGACAAAATTACACTCATTTGTTTTTTAAATAAAACATAATCCACTTCACAGATATACTTCTAAGGAACTTGAAAAGTCATGGGTGCCATTGCGCAATTGGCCGCAACCTCTGCGCAGCCAGGTGTAAAGAGGTACAAATTTGTTATGTTTATACGTTTATCGCGTATATTTATGATATATGTATATATCAAATTAAAGCTAATTTTTTTCTATGCATGATAGAATAAGTCTGCCTATGTAAAAATGGCCGCAAAGAAGGGTTGCCAGCTTTTAAAGATACGTTAAAAAACGATTAAATAATTAATAAAACCATTTATTCAAAATCCAATTCATCGCTGGTCTCACTTTCATCACTACAAATATCGAAATCATCGACATAAAATGAAATATCTACCTACAGTAAGTATACAAGTTAAGTTAAAACCGGCCCATACTAAATTTTTTATATAGGCTTGGGGCAAAATATACTGCAGAAATTGTTACAGTAATTTACGCCATTTAATAAGGCGAAACAGAGAACTCTTCGAAATTGCGATTCATCCTAAAGGAAACAAAAGGAGTTTAATTTAACTTTACATACGTTTTTGTTTTAAAACTTTTTTAGACATTATGTATGATATCCAAAATCAATGGCACCCATGACTTTTCAAGTTCCTTAGAAGTATATCTGTGAAGTGGATTATGTTTTATTTAAAAAACAAATGAGTGTAATTTTGTCCCAAAAATCAATTTTTATTAAATTAATTAAAAATACTAGCGGCCACATTTTGATAGGCACCCCTGCAAAAACATATTTTCCCATTCATAAATATATGTAAAAATTAGGTTTTAATAAAAAACTCGATGAACGTAGTAAACTTGCAGTCGGATCTTAGACTACAATATTCATGGCAATCCATTGAAATTTACAATTTCTGGCCGTCATCCTAAGTCCGCCATTTTGGAACAGTTTTTAGGGCCGTTCTCCAATGCGCGACCACCCAACCAAGAACAAATCGCGCCATCGCGTCATAGATTATTGTTGGCCTCGTATTCCCTCTCGCTCGTGTTTTGGTCAACCTGATGGCTAACTTTTTCATGTGTGCGTTTTAACCACATAGTATTAGTCACCTATTCAGCAACTTTTTGTACTAGAATAACTGACAGTGAGACAACTGTCCCACCGGTGTCAAAAGATCATTGCACTTATTTTAAGTACTTGTAAAAATGTGCGTGGTAATTCCAGCCCAGCACTTATAGTAAAAGTGAGAAATTTTTTCGCTCAAAAAGTGATAAAAAATCTTCCAGATAAAATATTTGCCCGAGGATGTTTTGGCAGCCGGCAGGCACAACTACAGGCAAGGGCTTGCGCTTTAAACGGAATTCAGGCAATTCAGCATTTTCTTTGGATTGTTCGTGGTTGGTTGGTCGGCGCATTGGAGAACGGGCATTAAAGATGCTGATCGTGAGTTTGGTCGCAAAGTTTGAAAATCAAGATATGATATGTGTAAAGATATGTATATATCGAAAAATGAAATGAATAAACTTATTTATTTTTTAACACTTAACAATGGAAACACATAAGTATAGAATGAATTCTGGTCCATGGTATAGATAAATGGGTTTTGGATAGACCACATCGAAAAATTTTAATAACACTTAAAAATTCATAATTGAGTTTTGAAGTGTTTAATTAAGTAATATTTATGATACGCCGAGTGAAACCGGGTTACTCAGCTAGTAAATAAATAAAATAAATATCCGAAGATATTATAATTACCACAATTCTGCAGTTGAAACAACATAGCCACGCGATTTAATCTTATACGAGACGGTGAGTAATGTAATAGTAAATTTTCTAAGCAGCACGTAAACGTGGAGCTAGAAACTATAGTAAAAATTAATTATTTGTAATATAAGGCATCCTTTTCTCTCTGCGAAAATATTTCTTATAATATCTCCCAGAACAACTTTCAATTTCACTGGAATCGAACATGCATGAGATCGCTTATAACATTGTCTCATACCATCGAACATTCTTTGTTTATCTAAAAATTCTCGCACGTCTAAGGTAATTTCAAATCAATTATGCCGGCAAGTGGCAGCTCAAGTGACTTTATTGCTCATAGGCCGCATGTTTATAAATTAGTTCACACAATAAACAGATACGATTAAATATGTACACCCCCTCCTTATGAGTCATGACATATATAGGTACCTTACATACATACATGCACGTTTAAGAGGAAAACATAATATTGTTGCAGAGATCAAAATAAGATCCTCATCTGTTAATGAGATCAAAGTCTTTCACTTTCTTTATTCGTGGAAGGCATTGACCTTGCAGTCGACATATAGGTAGTAGAGATAAAAATATCAATGTTATTTATGTGAAAATCGTAATTAAATATAACGTAGAATTAACATAGGCCGAAGGTTCAACACTTCCAACAATAACAATTAAAAACAAGAATTCAAACAGTAGCTCAAAAGTAAACAATGAACAAAATTGTAAACATACTTGCCGATTTATTTTTGAAAACTCTGCGCTCCAAAGATATGTATCTCCTACACGCTATTAATAACTTGTACTACTTTCTACACGTGTACTAGCCAAAACAATGCGGATTTACACGTGAAGTTAACACTATCAATACGCAATGATTCTGCGCACACACGATTTCTTCAAATTTTTTGTTGCAACAAACTGTTGCAAGGAACAATTGAACAAAGATCTTCACTCATTGTGATCACTGTACCGATCGAAATTCACAAGGCACTCCAACGTCGACTGGGGATTCTAGCCAGCAGTACCTCAGTGTTCGCCAGCTTCTCTGCGAGTGGAAGAAGTTTATAAGAAAACACCCAATACAAAACCGATCTTGAGGAAAACTTTCGATATTTTCCGAGTTGCCGAGAGCTTTGTTCTATTGTATTATCTGCGGTTTCGGGCGAAAATTGCCGAATAATGGCTCAACGACGATAACGGAAATTCGATGAAAAACACTTGTTTACTTGCTCCAGTGGATCAGGCATTAAAAGATAGATGGTAGATATCAAACCGAGACTAGGACAAGTATGGATCAGTGGCTGGTTATCTCCAAAAATTTCTCGTTCTATCCTTCCCTTCTGCCACATTGGGAGGAAAAAGACCCGCGTGAATATGATAAGATAGAGAATTTTTCCAGCGATAAAATATTATGGACTATATCTTTGATCGGTGTGTAAGACAATACAATAATTGATTTATTGGGGGTCAGAAATGCGTTTACACATAAACAAAGTTTAAATGGGGCTTATGGCGAAATTTGTCCGCGAGATAACCTCAAGGTTTGACACATGCTGGGTTTCGCTTGTGACTAACTAATATTGACGCCCTTCCTGTTAGAGATATGTTTGCGTCGCCGCCATTCGAATTCTTATCAAATTAAAATTAATTATTCGTACGTAATTGAATAATCTCGTGACCTACGGTCGCTCTTCGTGGTTTTATGTTTATCACAGCAATGCTACTGAATTGTTATGATATAAAGTTGACTTTTGCCACCAATTTACTTGTTTTACTTGTCTGAAGTAAAGATCAATAAAAAGCTTTAATTGTATATTTATTTTTTGCAAATTTTCTTATCATAATCTTGAGCTGACTAATTCCAATATGGATCGCGCGCGTGTGCTATGATTAAAGTTCTGATTAACGTCTTAAAAGTTTTTTAGTTAACTCTTTATCTCTTACGAATAGGTGAAGCCTTGCTTTTATTCGAAATATGTCAATAACTGTAGGAAATACGTACATTCTAAGAAATGTGTGTAATATTCTGTGTGTAATTTACAATTATTCAAAATAAAACGTTAGTAAAAGTAGACAAAGTTGCTAGTTTACAATTTAGTACTTATATATTTACATGACTTATCTTGTGATGTTCAATGTGATAGTCATTGTGTAAAAAAATTATCAAAATGTTAAAATTAATTGCATAATCAGGGGATTCTGTTTTTTCCGAGGTTCTTCGATTTGAGAACGGTTTCGAAAGCACTTTGTAGTAGAAAAGAGGGAAAATCCAACTCCTATTAAGTTTGAGATATTCATAAAAATATTGCAAGTTTTTCGTCCTATTTAGAACAAGATTTTTCTTTTTTCTAGCATTTTGTAGAACATGTTAGAACATTTATCGCTAGTTACATGCGTAAACAGTTTGCTTTATTCATCGCCCGGTGCGTTTTGCTGCTTCATGAAAGAAACTTTGCGTTTTTGTTATAAAAAGAAAAATGAATACATTTGTGCAATTTTTATTCTAATGCGGATATACAATGTTTTTTTGTTTTTCCATCCGGTATGCAAATGAATAAATCACTTGGTTTTTATATTCTGAGGAAATGTGCCCTATCAACATGTATACCTGATATTAGCGACAATAATGGTTCTGGCGGTGGTTATAGCAACGGCAATTCAATTTTCCCATTCCAGCAGCACATTCCTGGTGTTTCGTTTTTAAATTTCAATGTATTGCAATGAGGACAAACTACATCCATTGCACCAATAACAACAGACAGTAGCGAATTGTAATCAATGGTGTGATCTTAGGCGTATGCGCTGTGTTTCAAAGCTATGTTCTCGCGCTGACTTCGCTCTTAAACTGTGCATCGTTCATTTGCACTCAAATTTTTTGTACATATTTGCCTCACAGAACATCGCTTTGATGCACTACAGCGCCATCTAGTTATCGAGTTATAGCAAAATGCATTCCGCAAAAATATTCACCGTTCTTAAATACTTACGTATACCAATTTTGAGAAAGTTTAGTTGAATGGTAAAGAAATTGATGCGCTGCATCTAGTGGCGAGTTTTACTAAAATGGGTAACGTGAAAATATTCACCGTGTTCAAATACCTGCGTAAACTAATTTTCATAAAGATCGGTTCAACGACACGTGAATGAACTTGATACCACTGGCGCGCCACCTATCGGATAGTATTCGCATTATGTGGTTTATTGAGATTTAGTCAAGACGCATATTCTGTGAACGTTTCAGCTCAATCGGCCGAATAGTTTCGGAGTTTCAATGTTGCATTACAAACAGACATTCATTTTTAGGGTTCCGTAGCCAAATGGCAAAAAACGGAACCCTTATGGATTCGTCATGTCTGTCTGTCTGTCCGTCCGTATGTCACAGCCACTTTTTTCTGAAACTATAAGAACTATACTGTTGAAACTTGGTAAGTAGATGTATTCTGTGAACCGCGTTAAGATTTTCACACAAAAATATAAAAAAACAATAAATTTTTTTTCAATAAACCCATACGTGTGGGGTATCTATGGATAGGTCTTCAAAAATGATATTGAGGTTTCTAAAATCATTTTTTTCTAAACTGAATAGTTTGCGCGAGAGACACTTTCAAAGTGGTAAAATGTGTGTCCCCCCCTGTAACTTCTAAAATAAGAGAATGATAAAACTAAAAAAAAATATATGATGTACACTACCATGCAAACTTCCACCGAAAATTGTTTTGAACGAGATCTAGTAAGTAGTTTTTTTTTAATACGTCATAAATCGTAAACCGCAATTTACCTTTCATTCAATCAACTCAAATATAAAAATAAAAAAAACATTTAATTTCATAAACATAAACCTTATGCATAAACCGTGAACCATTATTTTCTAATAATAAATCTGTAATAGGTGTGAACTTTTATTTTATGTTACTTGCTGCTACGGAATCCTTCATGGGCGAGTCCGACTCGCACTTGGCCGCTTTTTATATACATACTAGCGAAGATAATACGGATTTCCAAAGCCAATAGGCGAAAGTGATGTTCCACGAGATTGAAGAAGAAGAGTTTAAAACGTTTTGCCTCTGTGCAAGTATTTTTCGTTTGCTTGAATTTTTAAGAACTTGTTTACATTTTTTCGATGCTATAGCTGGAGCAACTTCAAGTGATGTAAAGGCAACGAATCCTAGACGACATCTATTGTACCTATATGAATATGAATGCGCTGAGGAAGTTTGGTGATTTTCGTCTGATAAAATAAGAATTTTCGATTGCAAAAAGAGCCTAACAATTTTCGTAAAAAACCAAAACAAATTCTAACACAGTAAATTTAAATTTAGAGAACTTTTATGTCTTGGACATACTACCCTCTCTCACTCACTCATTATGACGGCAGCTATCAATAAACCGTCATTATGATGGCTTAAAAGGACGGCAAAATACCGTAATTTTGTGCAAATCACGGTTCAATGCCATCTGGGCTCGAAAAGCGAACAAGCTTTTTGAAAGTTTTTCATACAAATTTTGCCCATGACTGGAGGATACCCTCCGCCTGAATACCGCAGTTAACCAAAAGTAGGTAGATTTATTAGGCTTTAACAATTTGTCACGCCGTCATTTTGATATTTGCTATTATGATATTTGCCATCATAAGACGGGTATGCCCAAGGTATTATATAATATAATATGACAATATATAATTATGGGATTCGGGAGTGGCGACACGCCAAGACCCTGATGTTTTAAACACTTATTGTGTTATTTTACAAACTTCATTTTAAAAATACATATACATACTCGTATGTACATAGAAATTGGGTGAGTAGATAAAAGGAGCATGGAACTTTTGTAAAGTAATGTGATATTTACAAAAAATATGTAATAAAATGCTTGCTCTATTGAATGATGACATCAAGTTGCACAACTTTTGAAGAATCACACAAATGCAAACAAGTAAATTCACCTTTTTGTAATTGTAGATTAGAAGACGAGTTAGCTGCGCAGTTTCTATGCAGTTATTATCGCTACTTCACAGATAGAGGCAAGCGGAAAAACATTTTTCTTGCAATATCTGAGTTGCATAATTCACTACTGTACAAATTTGTGAGCTAAAAGAAGTTAATACCTGGAATATAACAACAATAAAAACATTAACCGTGAGTTCACAATGCCAGCATAGCGTCCAGAGTGGATTTTGTTTCACCTTCCACGCTCATTTTTAAATAAATGTGTCTCGCTCTTACCCTAATCTGGCGTTAGATATTTGATAGCTTTCGGTTTTTAAAGAAATCCTTATTCGAAAAGAGATGGCCCTTCCAAAAATAGCAAAAAAGTATTGGTGGCTGATGATTCAACTCGTAGGAAGTTGCTAGAACCAACATGTAACCAACATAAATGAATTGAGGCAAACTTCTTTTGAAACCAAGGGCTCTTTTCAAAATTCTTTGAAGATTAGGATTATGCATCGAATATTTTAATACAATACATCCGTCCTATGCAAAACTGGTATAATTTTTTGTTTAACGACGTTTATCATTTATAAGCCATTAGAAGTTGATAAAATTACGCAATTATTATTGAAAGAGTCCGGTAAAAATTCACCAATGAGCGGGCTAATATATTTTTGTCGTTAGAAAGTTTTTTTTAGCAATTTCCGTAAAGTGCTACTGGCGAAGCTATTTCAGAGAATAAAAATGTGTTTTTTTTTCGCAAAAAATGTATAAGCAGTTGTCAAGAAATGATTTTTAATGGTTTATGAGATTTATTCTTTGTTAATAAGATAAAAGCGTGATGCCGCAACGCCTCTTGATAAGAGTAATTTATTCAGTAATAAAACTTTATTAAGCTGTTTGCGTATCAGTCACAAGTAGTTTTAGGTGTTAAAAAATATTTGTGTACTCTTCTGTTTACGTGTTATTCTTTTGATTCTTTCAAATGTCGGGTCAAATTTATAATCCTAAGGTGGATGATGTTGCTGGTGTATTTCAATTAATACGAAGCATTTTATAGTCACGATCTGCTAGTAAAATTTAAATACAGAATATGGCTTGTTGGCTATACTTGACATCCGCGGCTTTCCTCGGATTTCAATGAAATTGAGCAGGTGCCTAGCCTTTAGCCTTAAACGGAAGGATCTGAAAGAATTTTGCGGGGCTGGCATTTAGTTCGGAAATTTTCAACTTTTAATTCAAAGTTCAAAGTTGAATATTTCCGCCGCAAAATAACTTTCCACCTACACAATTTACATAAAATCCGATTAACTACACTTTCACTGCACATTTACGATATAAATACTCACTTCACAACCGAACCGAACAGAACAGTAATTTTGTTTAAAAATTTCACGTCCCGACATGTCACTTTTTTCCGGCCCGCCATGACATTTGAAATGTTATCTTCACTTGTGCTTGCTTCCGCGCGAAAAAATTATTACTTTTAAATGTGATGACTTAAAATGCGTACTTGACTGGGGCGAACATTTTTTATGTGATATACTCCACAAATGCGTGCTTGTCTCCGCGCGAAAACATTGTTTGTTCTTTTTTAATATGATATACCCCAGAAATGCCTGCTTGCATTTAAAATAAAAATTTATATTTAAGGCTTTAGAACTCATCAACATTTGGGAAGTGAGCATTTATATCGTAAATGTGCAGTGAAAGTGTAGTTAATCGGATTTTATGTAAATTGTGCGGGTGGAAAGTTATTTTGCGGCGGAAATATTCAACTTTGAACTTTGAATTAAAAGTTAAAAATTTCCGAAACTAAATGCCAGCCCCGCAAAATTCTTTCAGGTCCCTCCGTTTAAGGCCAAAGGGAAGGCACCTGCTCAATTTCATTGAAATCCGATGAAAGCCACGGATGTCAGGTTGCTCCCGAAAATAATACTGTTACAAAATTTTCCTTCATTGTAATTCTCACTCAGAGAGTTGATTGGACAAGAGAGCTGACGTTCCGTCCGTGCGTCTGTAGCAGGGGGACCGGCCATATAATAAGTTTTTTTTTATCCAGATCATGCTCTCTGGCTCCGCAAGAAATGAAAAAAACAACGTTCTGGATCAGCACTTGTTTAGGTTGAGAAGGAGGCAGGTTTGCATTTCGCGAAGTGTCAAAACAATGGATTTGTTTCTTAAAACATAGACACGAGGAAGCGCTGACTAATAACAAGATGGGACACTCTCTATACCAGCGCAAAGCTCTAACCGAAAATGGGTACAAGAAAAATTGTGCTTTAGTGCAAGCAGTAAGGAACTACTGCCTGCCATCCCTTATGTAAATTCCAATAAGAGCGAATGAGACAAAAGGAGGCAGCGCGAAAGACCTCACCTACAGTGCCTACACTGTAAACAATAATGTGAGCGTTTGGAGTGTGCGTGCATGCTTGGTATGGAAGGCCTGGAATTGAACAAGGGAGAAAGCAAAACCTTTTATATCCCAAGCCATGAACTGGCCTCTTGCATGTGTTCGTAATGGTCTGGGTTCGAGAAATTTACCTTTAGTCTTTTGGAGGCTGAATGAAATATGCTAAATAAATTGGATGTACTCGGGTTTTTTTGGACACTATGAACATACAAGTTTTAAAAAATTAAAACTAAAGGGACTTTTACTCCGTATAGGAAAAAAGATTAATGAATTTTCGACGAAAAAACAGGAATTTTCCGATTCTACCGCTCGGTTCGGAGCCAATTCTCTTATCTGCTGTACAATTGTTTAGTGGTCTGGCGCACGGCTCTTCTGTTGAGTTTTGGTTAAACTCGAAAATTTCATAGTCTTTTTCGAAAAGGTGATTAAAAGTGTTATTAATTGCAAGGAAAACTTCTTAGAGTAACCTTGAATGAAAATCATTTTTCGATAGGAGCTATGTTTGGAAGCTGTCGTGAATGTTTTTTCCAGTATTGCGACGTCGCCCATAAGACTCAATGGAATTTCTTTAAACTGTCAGACCATTTTGCCCTATAGATGTGTGCGTGCGTCGGATCACTTCATGGCTTGTAACATAGAAGGTTTTGGGAAGAGGTAGCTACCTAGGTAGCACACACTTGCCTTATACATATACAAATGAGTTTGTTTACATTTTTTCATTCTGCAGTTTTAAAGGCAAAAAAACTCTTCGATTGTTCATTTGTGACAAAAGTACAGGATGCGCTTGAATTTTTACTTCTTAACGAAGCAAATTTGAGAATAATACAATAAAATTAGAGTAAGAATTTTTTTAACAATTTATATATTTTAAAAAGGAACATCAATAATAAATGATAAATGCAATGTACAGGGTGTCCGGGGGTAAAATTAGGATTTCAAATTTAAATAATAAAAAAACTACAAAGGACATAGATTTATTTCAATAACTATTACAAAGAAGAGAAGTGCGGGTTTTATTTCTTAAAAAGCATTTCCTCTAAATGTTGACCGTCACGTCGGACACACTCTTGGAATCTGATCTCAGTATTTCGCGCCACTCTTTTTTGGGAGCCCTATAGTGCAGTCATATTAGGGATCAACCTCGGAATGAGAGATAATAAGCTGTAAACTCGCATACATCTTCATTTTGGTGTTCTAAAAGTTGTCTCAAAAGTCTCATAAAATCTCGTGTCTGCGCTGTAAGTTATTCAAGGTCAAAGATCACAAAAATCAGTTTTTTGTGATTAACTCGGTTTATATAACTCCAATGATGTTAACATTTATTATAAAAATTGTAGAGCATAAAAATTGCAACAAATTTTGTGTTAAACAATTTTTCATACGCCCAACCGTTTTTGAGGTAGAGCGCAGAGAGCCCCCAGCGCTCAGCCATACTCACTGTAATGCAAGGTCAACCGTGAATCTTAGTGAATAATACCTTGTACAAGGTGGCGCAAAATTAATCATCCGATTTTATTTTTGAATAACTTTTTTACTAAATAAAAAAAATGATTTTAAGTCATGGAAATCTTTATTAAGACCTTTAGAATTTTTTCTGTTAAGTGGAAAATATGATATCGGACAAGTGGGTGCCGCCAGTGTTGATACACATTTGTGCCCGTTTTATCACATTTTCCATGACTTTCCGCAAGATTTCCGGTGATAATTGTTCGCGTTCCTGTTGAATGTTCTCTTTAAGGGCAGCGATTGTCTGCAGCTTGTTGGAATAAACCCGCGACTTCAAGTAGCCCCAAAGAAAGAAGTCTGGAGCTGTTAAATCGGGCGATCTTGCTGACCATGCCAAATCGCCAAAACGGGAGATTACGCGATTATTGGTCAAAAAAATCGACACAATTATTCCACGCTCTTGCGGAGTATAGCGCTCCATTGCTTGTCTGTTTGTAAGCTGTTTAGTTCACAAATGTAAAATATTACGTCAATCATATTTGCATATTGCTATTTGCAAAAATTATAACATCTTCGGATAGTGTGATTAATTTTGCGCCACTTGACGGATATCATCTTTTCCACTTAACAGAAAAAATTCTAAAGGTCCTAATAAAGATTTCCATCACTCAAAATTATTTTTTTTTATTTAGTAAAAAAGTTATTCAGAAATAAAATCGGATGATTAATTTTGCGCCACCTTGTATAAAGTTATTCGAACTATTCTGAGTTTTCCGGAGAATAGTTAGTGCGGAAAATAGGTTTAAGTCCAAGTGCATGTGAATTCGAAAACGGCCTGAGTGCAAAATTTAAAATGTTCATAGTTGTTTCTATAGCAATTAATTTTTTTGCACAGTAGGTATACAACGATGCAATAGCAAATGCAAGGTTGCAAGGTCTATTCGCACCAAAGTATATTGTAATATAAATAGTTAGTTGATAAAAATGAAGCAACAAAAAAAAAACCATACTACCCAAACTGTACGGTTGAATGCCCAATGAAATTTACTTTTTAGTTTATTTAAAAAAGGGGTGGTATGTAAAAAAGAATTATCTTTTCTGTACACAAACTATTAACACGTTCGCGGACGTGAATGCTCTAGCATCAATATTTTACATTGAGTTATATGGGCCGAAAAGTTTTCTGTCCGCGAACGTGTTAAAATATAACCTACAATAGTATCACCAATATTTATGAAAGAAAAATAAAAATATTAAATAAAATCGTACCTAATATGAAACAAAAAAAATGACAATTAAAATGTATTTAAGCTTAAATTTTTATTTCAATCGATTTTGTGATTTTGTGTTCAATTTAATAGGGTGTTTTTTTAAATATCTCGACAAAATAAAAAGTGAAATATAACTTCTAATTAGCTTTATTCATCGACAAACGATGTCAATGGTTTTTTCATTACAAAATTAAAGCCTTTTTTAAATTTTCAAGAGTACAACTTTAACATTTGTAACCTTGGATAGTCAAAGCTTATGCGTTTTCCACCAAACATGGTATTTGTGTATTTTCGGAACCTCTGATTTCAATTCGACTGCCAGAATTTACGAATTCAAAGTGGCGCACAGCCAAATTTTGAAATTTATGCAATTTCCACCAAACATTGTACTTAAGGGTTTTCGGGCTCGCTGACTTGAAATCAACTGCCAACATTTACGAATTCAAGACGATGCACTGTCAAATTTTAAAGTTTATACGATTTCAGTTTCGGTTGTACGCTTGTCTCATTGTCCGTGGTGGCATGGCGTGAGGTGCACAGTATTCTTGGCGGGCTGTATTGTTAATTTTGGGATATTTTGCCGGCCCTTGACTGTTTCTTCCGAGAGTGCTTGCCTGTTTGCTGTTTAAGCGGTGCCCGATGGCTTTCTTTTTTGGATTCACTTTTGTTCTCTGTTGTTGTTATTTATTTAGCTATTGTGTCTGCCCTTCATTTGTCGTCCACATCATTTGTTAGTTTTATTGTAGCATTGAAAGTTCAGGGCATTGATACTTACCCCGATCAGGTTATCGCTTTTTTCGGCACCTTGTCAGGTTATCGTGGGTCGCTGAAGATCCGAGGCATATTTTAACAAGTAATTTCAAATAAAAAATTTTGATAAAACTCGTGAACATTCTTGTCATTCTTGAATACTTTTACTTTAAAGGCACATTATTGAAATTGCAAAAAAAAATTGATTAATATTTTCTTTTTTCTAACTAACATACTTACCTCAAAAAAAGGCAGGTATCGACTAAAAAATGCATAACTTCTAAACTAATTGAGATATTTGAAAAATTCAAATTGCGTAATTAAGCCTAGGAATTATACTTTTACGAAACAAAACCGGCCAAGTGCGAGTTAGATTCGCGCACCGAAGGTTCCATAAAAAATTTTTTTTTTTTGTGATGTAACTACAAATTTACGGTTTTCGCAATTTTTCCTTTATCTTGCTTCGTACCAAATTTCAAGATTCTGAGTTCACGGGAAGTACCCTGTAGGTTTTGATTCCCTTGCGAGTGTCGAAAATTTGCAAAAATTTGCGGCATAAACGGCTGTATCTTTCGATTGCGTTGGCTTAGAAGTATGATTTTTTCACAGCTCCAAGGGACAGTAGACCTGAGTATTTGATATAAATTCCACGCGTTCCTGAGAAAAAGGGTCTTGACAGACAGACGGATGGACGGACAACAAAGTGATCTTATAAGGGTTCCGTTTTTTCCTTTCGAGGTACGGAACCCCAAAAATGGACTTGATAACAATAAAAGAAATGCTTAAGTTAGTGGTGCCAAATAGCGTATTTTTACAAAAGAAGAAATTAAGGTTTAAGAAATAAATAAGTATATTTTTACCTTTTATATTAATCAAAAATTATCAAAAACGTTACAAAAGATAAAACTTGCACAATCTTCCGAAAATATTCATAAATTTCATAAAAAATAAAAAACATACTTCGTCACTTAAACTGGTTTTACAACACAGTTAAAGTTATCGTTGGTCGCTGGTGACACGACATGAACTACGTCACAGATAAATAACTATACAGATGTCGCATGCCATGTTAAAAAAGAGGTACGGTAGCAACATTTCCAATAGCCAAGTAAATCGTCCTCATAGCCAAGTTTGTAGCCAGACTCATAACCAAGTATGTTGGGCAGCAAATCAAAGCCAAGTAGGTTGCTACATATTATTGCAACTTATGTCACAATTGAACTGAAGGAGCGAAAGAAATGGAAATATACAGATATAGGAACATTAGAGCAGTTAGAGAATCTATGAGCGAGCTCATAAGTTATATACAACTTTTTTAATACGGCCCGAGAAGAAGAAGAGTAGTGTCGGGGTTAGCAAGCAAGTCTCATCACGCAAGGCGCTCGGGTTCAATCCTTCCTTGGTACGTAGATTTCGATGCTACTTTTTTACTTTTCTATATATTTTCAGCCTGTTTTTATGGAGTCTTGAAACCAGCTGTGCTCGTTGTAAAATAAGCAAAGGACATTGGGCATTATTTACCCGGTTTTAGAAAACTCGCGAACAAAAACCGAAATACCTTTAAATCATAGAGTTGCCAACTAGATTTAATTTTCTGTAGTTATTTTTATGTATAACAATGGGAAAACGAAAATAATCAATAAACTGTAGGTAAATCATTATTTTGTCCTGACTATTTTTTTAATTAAAATCACCACTCTGTAAGTTAAAATATCACACCGGCTTACACAACTATTTTTTGAAAGATTCTTTGACTATGCAGAACTACTATTACAAGAAATAATGCCACGAGAGGTAAGGTTCTTAATATTTTTGCTTTTATTAAATTCCTATTTCTATTATAAAGGCTAAAGTTTTGTGTCGTCGCAACGGAGCTATAGATTGACGTGATTTTATAGGTACTTAGTTGTACTTTTTTGGGGCATATTTAAATTCAATGCTGAATATAAGTTGCCGTCCCCACACGACCAATATTTTTCACCTGTCATCGTCATTTTGAAAGATTCATATACTTAATAGTAATAGTCAGTAGTGACTCCGTGCAGATGAGCATGTTCCTCTGTCCTGTGTCTGGGTTATTTATCTATTTAAGTATGTATATTATTTATTTGGTACACATAATGCAGGCTCTGTATACTTTACGATCAGATGACCGTATGTGAGATGTCCCAAGATATTTATTATTATTATATGTTGTTGTTTGATTTATTTCTTTTGTATTGTTGGTATGTTAATAACCGTGAAAAAATTTTGTTGCAGATTGCTTTTGATGGTACACTGTCAATATGCAATCCTTGCTGGCTGAGATTTTATCGTGCGTTGCAAGCCCGACAAGTACAGAACTAGTTACTCCAGCAAGTACAAGAAGAATTACTCCAGCAAGTACAAAACCCGCTACTCCAAGAAGTACAAGAAGAAGTAGTTCACGAAATAGAAAACGTTAAACTTGAACAACAAGAGGGTTTTGGCTTTATGACTATTCCTGGACATTTGCGTGCATCCAATACAGCGCGACGCTGTGTTTTTCAAAACTGCAGAAATGCAGTTCCATATGCTGTATCACAATATGTTAAGTTACATTTACTTCGTAATAATAAACTTTTCATACCGAAACTTTCTCGAGTTTGCCGTCCCCACTTGGTAAACAATAACTAGGAAGAACTACTTAATATGCAAATACCACTTCATGAAAACTTAGTGCTAATGTTCTTGATATTATCAATTTTTATGAATGGAGATTGGAACGAAGAAATCAGTTGGACTTCGAAAATATTGAAGAGATTGATGACAACGAGCTACATTTTTATACAGCTTTGAATAAAATTCAATTCAACGCTGTTTTAAATCAAACACCTTCTCTTCGTGATAGATCCAACAATCCTGCTACTGTTTTAGGGCTCTATCTAGTTAAAATAAGAACTGGTGAACTAGACGAGCGTATAGCGTCGATGTTTAACATATCGAGAAGAACGCTAGAACGAAAATTGCAAATAGCTCGAGAATGTTTGTCTGAAGAGTTTGTTCCGCTCCATTTGGGTCTGGATCATATGACAAGAGAAAATGTAGTGGCTCCAAACTTATCTATCCCGAGCCGTATTTTCGGAGGTAACCAGGATGAAGCTGCGGCCATTGTTGTGTGTGACGGAATGTATATATGTATATGTGCAAAAAAGTGCCAATTTTCTTTTTCAGAGGAAAACATATAGTCTAGTAGAGTCTGTAGAGTCTGTGGAGTCTGTAGAGAGTTCCATATTTATTTTGAAAGATGATGTCTCTTTTGATTTATGTGTAACACTTATAGAACAGCTAACATTTGCAAGAAATATTAGATATCCTATTTGGTGAGCTTTATTCCGAAATAAAAACAATAAATCAAATCCTTGCCATAGCAAAATTCTCAAATTTACTGAACGAATTTTTTTAGTCTTGAATGTGAAACAGAGCTAATTTGGCTCTAATAAAAAATTAGTTATTATAGTGATAAGCAAAATTGTCTTGGTTTTACAATTTTGGTCTTGGTCTTGCAAAAAATACAAGACCATACCTGCGGTAGCAAGGCCAAGACTCGAATTGCAAGACCAAAACCAAAAGCAAGACTATCGCATGGTTTGAAAAAGAACGAATTGTTAAAGGGGCCTTTAAATTTTTCAAAATAATATTATATGTATACATTGAAAACTGGAAATACTAACATTTCCAATTTTAGCAAGCATACATTACATTTGAATGATATCATTTATTAAGACAAACATAATGGACAATTCAAATAATATCGGCTCGTTTCATTCTATGACATTATGAACAATTTAACTAATTATTTAAAAGAAAAACCGATGACAGAAGAAGACATTTGGGACATAATGAAAACTTCTTCTTAAATCTCTTTTATTGACACAAAATACAAATATTTGAAATATGACCATTTGAAAAAAAAAAAAAACCAAAATCTTCAATACTAAGAAAAATGTACAGTGTATTTATTTCGTTTTAGTGTATATAAGCATCGCTGGGCTGACTTTTTTAGTTTTAGAATTTTAAACGGTGGCTTTTTGTTCAAATCGTTAAATAAAATCCACGCGTCGGTCACTAGCTTCGAATATGCCATAAAGTGACCTAAAAATTGCCGACCCATGCCCGGTGAAAAAACAATTATGCCATTTAGCATATAGCGCCTTTAAAATTTGAAAAAATGTGAAGAATTTGTTATAAAAGAGATTACCTTGATCAAACCTGAATTTAAATGTGTTTTAATTGTATGTAAGTATATAGAGAATTTTTTGTTTCATCAAGATAACTCTTACAGTTTGGTCAGAATATGTGATGATAAAGTGATGACAGAATAACGTTCTTATTACGTAAGATTACAAAAGTGCAATTGTACACATATTTTTATTATTACCTATGGGCATAAAAAACATGTTGAGAAACCGCACAAAATTCGAATGGTAGAAATCCGTCGAGAATTTCTATGAAAACCGATAAGCTGAAATAGACGAACGCGTGGAGAGAGCAAAAGAGAATGTGAAGTCACAGGGGTGTGAGGTTCTCTTTCCTCACTTTGTGCGGTGAATTCTCAAAATATGTAATTTCAAAATCTGTTATACCAGCGACACACCAACTGAAATTTAGAATTTCGAGCGTACTCAATTTCACGACATTATTGTATTGCTTTGAAATTAGAGTCAAATTTATATCAAAATTTCTTTTTAATAAAATATTTGTCTGAAACTTTTTAAGAAATTCAGAGGTGATATGATATATTTCTGAAATTAAGAACACTCGAAATTCTAAATTTCAGTTGATGTGTCGCTGGTATTAAGCATTTCTATGGAAATGGATGAGCTGAAGTAGGCGAACGCATGCAGAGCAAAAACGAATGTGACGTCAAAGGGTGCTCGTTCCACGCTATGCGCATTGAATTCTGAGAAATTTTCCAAAATCCCTTGAGCATTTCTATAGAAACGGATGAGTTGAAGAAGTCGGTTCTATGTATAGAACAAAAAAATTACAAGATAGTTTCCAAATACCAATAAATAAATTATACAAAATATTTGGATATGAAAATACAAGACTACAAGAGGCTGTGTGGTATAGTTATTTCTCCCAACCCAACCGGTGGTAGAGAGTGTTAAAAATGATCTAATTTTTGGACTTTTGGTTTTGGTTCTCACTTCTCAATGGAGTTTCGAGTAGTGCTGGAAGAGTTGAGATTTTCGAGATTTTGAGCAGATATGCTGTACTGAAATGTGCATAACATGTGTAATTGAAATGTGTGTTATAATATATTGAGTTCTTCGAGATTTTGACCAGATATACTGTACTGAAATCTGCGTTATAATATTTTGAGTTCTTCGATATTTTGAGATATTTTGAGCAGATATAGTGGACTAAAAATTTTTCGTTTTTTCGTAGGTAAATTTGAGACTTTTGCTACGGCAAGGATTTCATTTGTTGTTTTTATTTCGGAATAAAGCTCATCAAATAGAATATTTAATTTTTCTTGTAAAAGCTAGCTGTTCTATAACAGAGTACACAGTGTTAGTAATTGGTTTTGTTTCAATGGATAAATTCGTTATTCGGGATCGTAAGGTGATCAACTCTTACGAACCCTCGACTAGTAACTCTTCTCAGCCTAGTACAGGCCAACAGGCCCAAACAGAAAATGTCATTTTTGCAAACACAACAATTCCTTCAGCTTCTGAGAAAAAAGGGCGCAGTTTTCAAAGTAAGTGGCAGTTAACTTTTCCGTGGTTGTTATACGACAAAGATATTGATAAAGTGTTTTGCAAAATTAAGGAAACCATCTCTAGTGGCGTTTCTGCGCCAAAAAAATCAACAAGAGATGCTGAATCCATTAAGGCATTTACTCAATGTGGTTTTTCATCTTGGAATAAAGCCATAGAAAGGTTTAAAAAGCACGAAATGTCCGAAATTCACCATTTTTGCGCATTGCATAAAGCTAATTTGGAACGTGGCATCAATGTACACTCCATGTTATCGAAAAGTAAACTTGAAGATATGAATGCACTAATGCAGCTAGAACTGCTCTTTTAAAAATGATTTCAACTCTTCGTTTTTTAATGACTGGAGGTCTAGCCGTAAGGGGTCACGAGGATGAACATTCCAATTACAATCGCTTGTTGAAGCTGAGGTCACAAGATATTCCCGAGCAATGATGTGCTAAGAAGATTCGACATAAATATCAATAAGTGTAGGGGTCTATGTACAGATGGTGCTGCCAAACTTGTTTTGAATCACTACAGACAGTTAATGATACGAGTCTTACTCTGCGACCATTTTGCCCAACAAGGTGGTGTTGCCGTATTTCTTCGTTGAAAACTATTCTAGCCAATTATAGTGTACTGTTATGTTTTTTATACGACACAGAAAATCAGAAAGATGCCGGCATCATCAAGCAAAAGCAAAAGAATTTTTAAAAAATCTTCAGTCTTTCAAATCTCTTTTTATTATTAAATTTCTTCTAGACATTTTTGATCGCATCGAAGCACTTAATGGCACTTTACAAAAAATTTCTTTACATCTGCAAAAAGCTGTCGATAATATTAATACTGTCAAGCAAATCATATCGTCTCAAAGAACTGATGAAAAATTTCAGAACATTTGGAAATCTACCCTAGATTTAGCACATAGCTTGGATTTAGATGAGCCTGAAACTCCAAGAATAAGGAAGAGACATAAAAGATAGACTCTTCAAGTGAGCCGCACCAATTTCCCTCGCCAGTTGACTTCTATCGAAAAATTTTGAAGTTTTAGATAAAGTGGTAAATTGTATTGAACAACGATTTGATAAAAGTGCTATGACACACTTGTGTAACATGGAATTATTTCTTACTAAACAAAACGATATAAGCAGCAAATATGTGAAAAAGTTCTACGTAGATGACTTTGATGTGGATCGTTTGGTTCTTCATCGTGACATGCTTTTAGATATTGCAAGAACAAAAAATGTCAGATTGAATAGCGTAGAAGATGTTGTTTCTTTCATAATTTCTCACTGCGAATCTACCAAAGATATGATATCTGAAGTCATAAAATTGTTAAAAATCGTTTTAACCATTCCGGTATCGACATGCACCGCAGAGCGGTGATTTTCTGCATTACGGAGGATAAAAACCTATTTAAGGAATACTATGACCCAACAAAGGCTGAATGACCACATGATAGTGCACGTTAATCGAGAAATAGCAGATGATTTGGACCTTGAAGAAATCGCTGATATTTTTATAAATAGAGCTGTAGTTCGTCAAAACACGTTTGGTTTGAAGACGGCGCAGAACTAAAATACTGAAAAAATACATATATCACTTAAAATAAAACACTATAAAATAGATACGCGTTTCTCTTTTTTTGTGAAATCAGATACTTAATCTACCATTATTTATTAATTAGATTAGTATCTATTTTCTTTTCTTTCCTCTATATTTATATTTATAAAATGCTCGCCTAAGAGTGTGTTTACGCTAAGCGCTGCCATAAGCGATGCTGCCACTAGCGATTGCAAGCGATTTAAACTCTTGCGATCGCTTGCGACCGAGTGTTCGAATTGGAAGCGATTAAAACGCTTGCGACCAAGCATTTGACATTTAAAAATTTAAAAAATGGCCCTTTCCATGATTGAATGGTATTATTTGTTAGATAGCTCTGCAGTTAGAAATCGACTATTAAGACGGCAAACCAGGCAATTGGATGTTATAAACATTGTGTATAAAAATATTTTATTTGAACTTATCATAATTACAAAAAAAAAACATTTTGTGTTGCCGCATGCAATTCAGCGTATCTTCAGAAGAAATGCAAGAGCTGAGCTGAGACTTCACAACTACATAGCTAATATCGTGTGCAGACTTGGTTTTTTCAGCAAGTCAGCCAATTGTTTTGTGGTTTTGGTTTGGTCTGGTTTCTTATGGAGATTCGGCATTACATTCGTACTTTATTGAGAAGGGAATCCTCCTTATAATTGCCCATTAGAAGCAAAGCCAACCCTCACCATCATACTTCCTCCACCAAAGGTATAGTTCGTTCTTACTTCTTCACTTGGGGGATTTCTGAGTTTTTTATAGGGCGAATAGTCCCAAAAATCAAACAGGCGCGTTTTCGAGCGACCTGGTCGCGCGAGGTGGCGTCGCATCGCTTGGTGGCAGCGCTTAGCATAAACAGATATGGGAAAGTAATGAGTTTGATTTGGCAGCGAATGGCAGCAGCTGGCAGCGATTGGCAGCATCGCTTGTGGCAGCGCTTAGCGTAAACACACCCTAAAATTTGCGTTCCACTGGATTTTGATGCGATTTTCACCATAAGGTAGGATATTATTCGTCGATATGGATTCCTCGCACTTCGTCAGTTGTTTTTAACGAATCGTCAAATGAGCACCCGCGGGGTTTTCTAAAAGCCGGCGCCCCTGATCGTATGCACAGACGGCTATATTATAGATGTGATAGGGCCATACCCAGCCATTACTTCAGATGCCGAAATAATGAGTGGCATGATGCAGGACTTTGCCTGGCATTGGTTTTTGAACGCCAACGACAATTTTGTATTGGATCGTGGCTTTAGAGACTCCATCCCTACCATAGAAGAGCATGGATATAATGCGCATATACCGCCAACAAGGGCAAGAGGAGAGCAGTTGAGCACACTTGATGCCAATAAATCAAGGCTAATCACTATGTGTCGTTGGGTTGTAGAAACTACCAATGGTCGATTCAAAAAACACTTTAAAATATTTCGCCATGTCTATTTTAATATAGCGTTAAGAAATATGATGACTGATTTTAAAATAACTGCAGCACTCATCAATGCCACTTATCGATCTTACGAAGATAACGCTCATACCGAACTATTTATTAATATAATAAATGATAATGTAAATAGAGAACATGAATTGGCTGATTACGTGATCCGGAACAACCTAAACAGGCAAAGAATTGCATTCAGGCCTCTAGACGCAAACAATCCCGAATTAAGAGATTTTCCTCAATTAACTTTGGGAACATATCATTTGAAGCTGGCCAGATCGCACTGCCACGAGCATATGCGACCAAATGGAGTCTATATAATAGAATTATATCATCACAGGGAGTTGGTAGAAAATAAAGTATTAATAAGAGGCCGAATACAGTCCCGTCATTTCAGAGCAAAACAATATTACATATACGTACTGATAAATCCAGCACTGCAGGGAAGACAAAGTCTAGAAGAATATTACTGTTCCTGTATACACGGCCGCCGCACTCTTGGGACTTGCGCGCACATCGTCAGTGTAGTATATTTTTTATGTTCAATCCTTAGCTCAGGTTGTGAGCTAAAACTTATAAATATATTTTAGTGTCTTACAGAAGATAAACAAAGAAAAAAGTACCTGGATTCCCCACTAACAGAATCCCATTTGAACCATCCCAAAACTAACAACTGCTGCCTGACAACCCATCAAAATTCAAGATCCACTTCCCAGAAGACTGTGACGTGAGGACCCCAAAGAAAAACCCGACCGAAATCCACAAGAACCCACAAAAAGAATCCCGTTCGACCCACCAAAATAGAAATTCTAGCTATTAAGCATTTCCATTCATTTTTGATTATATTTAATTGTTTATAAAAGGAATTATTGCTACAACTGAACTAAACATGTAAAAATCAAAGTAGGCTTTAAAATTAATTCAGATTCAAATTCTTATAAGAAAGCAAGGCATGACCATCGCGTTGCTATGACAACGAGCATTCTTATTAGTATAAAAGGAGCTGAGGCGAATAGGAAAAATCACTTTCTTGAGTCTTTCCAAGAGGTCGGTAATACCACAACAGTGGCACACTCATTCCAATTAGCGTTCGGGAACTGACTGTTCGCTAGTTTCTCCTATTGGCGTTCGGGAACTGACTGTTCGCCAATTCCATTTCATTAGCGTTCGGGAAATGACTGTTCGCTAATTTCTCCTATTAGTGTTCGGGAACTGATTGTTCACTAATTCCTAGTCTATTGGCGTTCGGGAACTGACTGTTCGCCAATTCAATTTCGTTAGCGTTCGGGAACTGACTGTTCGCTAATTTCTCCTATTTAGTGTTCGGGAACTGACTGTTCACTAATTCCTGGTCTATTGGCGTTCGGGAACTGACTGTTCGCCAATTCCATTTCGTTAGCGTTCGGGAACTGACTGTTCGCTAATTTCTCCTATTGGTGTTCGGGAACTGACTGTTCACTAATTCCAAATCTTTGGCGTTCGGGAACTGACTGTTCGCCAATTCCAATTCTTTAGCGTTCGGGAACTGACTGTTCGCTAATTCCACCTCTTAGTGTTCGGGAACTGACTGTTCACTACTCAACTCCTTCATTCCAAGCCAATTTCTCAACGGAATCCTTAACCAAAAAGTCTCGCAATTTGTCATTAGCACATACATGATACACTTTTATTCAAACAATCTCATTAGCACATACATAATACACTTTTATTTTAACACATCAAATAAGAACTTAATATATTATTTTAATTTGTTAAACAAAATTTGAATTGAAGAGAAAATAAATATTTTTTGAATTAACTATATATCCAAACCAGAAATCTTTTATTTATTATTATTTATTTCATTTTTATTATTATTTTTTATTGTGTTCTGGCATCGGTCAGAACATAAATTGGTCCTTCGAGCCGGATAGTTAATTCAAAGAATACATAATGGCTCTTCAACAACTTATAGAGAAACACATTATTGCTTCTGAAAAAATCCTCAAAACTTATACAAAGTTTCAAACTTCAAAACTTTCAGAACAAACTAAAGGTCTTATTTCTGAACGAATTACAGACATACGAAATTGTTGGGCCACTTATTCCGCTACTCATGATCAAATCATCGAGATAGCAAGTACCCTAACGACAAGGGAACGCAAAAAATATCCATATCTCACGGGAGATTTATTCTCGGACACCGAAGATAAATATTTCGAATATGCAGGACTTTTACGAGATATGCTTAATGAATTTGAACCAACAAACTCACTCACTGAGAACATGGCTGATAATTCAGTACACTCAAATTCATTAGCACTAAAACTGCCCCGAATTTCCATTCCAACTTTTTCAGGCTCATATGAGTCTTGGCGATCATTTCATGATCTCTTTTGTTCCCTTATTCACAAGAACTCAACGTTACAACCAGTTCAAAAGCTTCATTATCTAAAATCTATCGTTGCAGGAGAAGCTGAACATCTATTGCGTCAATTTCCAGTAACAAATGCAAGTTACGAAAATGCATGGAAAGTTCTTGTGGATAGATACAACAATCAACGTGTTCTCGTTAATCATCAATTAAAGATATTAACAAATTTAGTTAACATAAATTCGGAATCAGCTAAACCCATCAAAACACTCTTGGACAAAAGTACAGAGTGCATGTTTGAGTTAAAAGCTCTAGGCGTTTTAACAGAGAATTGGGATCCAATTGTGATACATATATTGACACAGTGTTTGCCTTCAGAAACACATCGTATGTGGGAAGAAGAAATTAGTTTACTAAATCAACTACCAAGCTTAGATCGTTTCAGAACATTCTTAGAGAAACGATTCCGAACACTAGAAGCATTAATAGAGGAGAAACCAAGCTCATCAAACAATATGAGAATCAAGCGGAGTACCATGACTCAAGTCTCAACAGCAAGCAATACATGCATTGTCTGTGGTCACTCCCATTACGAGAATCAATGTCCAATGTTCCTCAAACATAATACTGATGAGAGGATTAAGATTGTGACAGGAAAAGGCTTATGTTTTAATTGTCTATCCAAAAAACATAAGGTGCAACAATGCTCGAGCAAGTACAGATGTCGGCAGTGTGGTGGAAGACATCACACACTACTCCATGGAGGTAGAACTTACCAATTGCCAACTAGCGCAAAAAATTCTAATCAAAATCCGCCGAAAACATCTTTCTCGACAACATCCAAAGAAACAGAGAAGAATGTACAATCATTTTATGCTAGTCACACTAGCAAAAATGGCCCAGCACTACTATCTACATTATTAGTAAAGATACATGCCAATTCACGCACATCCTTTACATTTAGAGCTCTGATTGATTCAGGATCACACAGTCAGCAGCTCAAAAATTACGACTAAAACCTGCACAAACGTCTGTGCAGGTAACAGATCTAGGAGATAGTAAGGGGACACTTATACGCTCGCAAGCAGCATTTGAAGTGTTCCCAGAAAACAATCAAGGTAACCCAACCAGAGTAACAGCTTTAATAGTGCCAACTATTACAACTATACTTCCACCCTCAACAATCTCACTCGAAAAATGGGATCATTTGAGAGATTTGCCACTCGCTGATCCATTATTTTTCCAACCAGGTAAAATAGACTTGCTTCTTGGAGCAGATGTGTACGGACAAATTATCCAAGAAGGATTACGTAAGGGACCACCAGGTACACCTATAGCTCAGAACAGCAGCTTAGAATGGATACTGTTCGGTAACTTATCACCCTATCAGCATGGCAAAGGTTTCACGGTTTCAACTTTCATGACTAATACACAATCTCATCAAGACGAAGATTTGTATAACCGTCTTAAAAGGTTGTGGGAATATGAGGAGGTCAAAATTGAGGTGAGGACAAAAGCACCGGATACAGAATGCGAGGAACATTATGCTCAAACGCATAAAACGTTCTCCATCCGGTAGTTACGAGGCGAAACTACCTTCTAAGACACCCAATCCAGAATTGGGTGAATCACGTTCAAGAGCACTTAAAAGATTCTATAGTCTTGAGAAGAGTCTCTTGAAGTTGCCGCAGTTATACGAACAATACAAAGTTTGTATAAACGAATATATGTATAGAATTAGGGCATGGTCCAAACTGGTTACAAGAACAGACCAATGGCACAACGAAATTTCCTCCCGCAACGGATGAAATAGAACACAAATCGGTATTTCCTCCCGCAACGGATGAAATAGAATACAGATCAAAATTTCCTCTCGCAACGGATGAAATAGTACACAAGTTCAAATTTCCTCCCGCAACGGATGAAATAGAACACAAGTCAAAATTTCCTCCCGCAACGGATGAAATAGAACACAAATCGGAATTTCCTCCCGCAACGGATGAAATAGAATAAAAAATCGAAATTTCCTCCCGCAACGGATGAAAGAGTACACAAGTCCAACTTTCCTCCCACAACGGATGAAATAGAACACAAATCGAAATTTCCTCCCGCAACGGATGAAATAGAACACATATCAAAATTTCCTCCCGCAACGGATGAAACAGAATACAAATCGAAATTTCCTCCCGCAACGGATGAAATAGAACACAAATCGGAATTTCCTCCCGCATCGGATGAAATAGAATACAAATCAAAACCATTGCTTCATCAATATTTAAAGACAATTGTAAGCTGAAAATTTAGGCGAAACACACAGAAATCCCCTGTGGCCGTTAAACAAAGCAAATCTGCTGCCATCTAGTTGAATGGTCATGAGAGCAGCCCGCCATCGTGACTGGGAGCAATCAGAAGCGTTTCAATCGCACAAAAAGAATAAGGACTCGGGCGTTTGACTTTGTAGAAAGAAGAAGAAGGAGTTTAGTTTGATTTTAACGGAAGTAAGGATCGGGTGTGTGTTGTAACCTAGGCTTCTGGCTGAGTCCCAGTAAGGGGCGCGATGGCGGGTTCGCTTTAAATGTATGAAGGTTACATTCTCAGAAGTGGGATACGACGCGCGCAACGGAATGACTATGCATCGACTTGAATGCGGCACAGGCTTAACCCAATCGGCGTCAGCAAGATCCTTATGCCCAAATAAGGTAAAAACTTGCAGATGATGCCAATATTTCGGTGGCTTGGCTGCTGTTGGTCGAAGTATGGCGCATTCTACGGCGGATAGTGGAACGGATAAGAAGTATTTTTAAAAAAAATCCTGAAATTGTGAAAGTTAAGCAATATAAAGTGTAAGTTATTACCAAAAGTAAAACAATTAAAAAACAAAGAGTTATAGTGATAGTGATTACCAAAAACGAAGCAGTGAAGGTGGTAATTCAACTGTTTGGCCGGCTTCGGAGTGGGTGGCATCAGGAGGAAACGCAGCTAAGTGGATAGGTTTAAGTTTAATTTAAGCATTTAATTGATACATTTTTGAATTTTAACTTGTAAATATTCATACTTACATATAAATAATAAGAAAATAAATAAAATGAGACAAGGGAGGAAGCGAGAGGGTCCTCCTCAAACAATAGTTAGAGCTCCAAAAAGTAGGCATATGACGGATTCCTCAACTTCTACGATCGAAAGTACGCCCCAACAGACAAATTCAGTAGCGCAGGTGCGAACGGGTAATGACGCTAATCAAATTACGTACAGAATGGGAATTGCGGAAGTTTCTGGCATTCTGCCTGAGTTCAATCCTGGAATATTGACGTCCCTTAGTGCAAGCAATTGGGTTGCATGCGTCGACAGGCTGAGGACAATTTATGGATGGGACGACAGGTCCACCCTCCTCTATGCCTCTCTAAGGTTGGGAGGTGCCGCACAATTTTGGTACCAAAGTCGGGTAGTTGATGAGGATACTTGGTCAAAATTCAAGGTAAACTTTGTTTCGGGATTTCCTGATGGTTTTGATGAGGCATCGGTGCACGCTAAATTGCTGGGTAGAAGACGTCGACCGGGGGTGCCCATCGAATTATACCTATATGAGGTATTAGCGTTAGGTCGTCGGGGGGGACTAACAGATTACTCGATAGCGAAATACATAATTTCAGGTCTTGGAGATAAAAATTTAATAAACATTTTAACCGCGAGCAATTCTGTAGATCCGGTAGAATTGCTTGGACAAATTAAAAGATACGAAGGTATCATGGAGCAGGAGCGATCACGGAGTGTTGTCGGAGGTGCGCTTGTGCGGACGAGTCCACATACTTTTCGAATTGAATCTGGAATTAAGACAAACGAGCCAGGAGGACGAATTAAAAATACAAGCTTACATAGGGAAGGTGGTTTCATTCGATGTTTCAGATGCGGGCAAGCAGGTCATAAGGCAAATCAGTGTAGTTTTAAAAGAAATAATATAAACAATGACCAAGGGAAACGAAAGGACCAAGTTCAAAGAATTAGAATGCTCAGTAAAGAAAACAGCGAGTTATACCAAATAGCAAGTATAGAGGGAAAAGAACTGAGAGCGTTTGTTGATTTGGGTAGTGAGTGTTCAACGATTCGCGCTGGCGATTGCGAGTTGAATGGATGGCAAATGGAAAAAGGTAGCCGTAGGGTAACATTAAAAGGGTTTGGCGGAGGAGTCTGTAGGGCTTTAGGCCAAATTAAAAAAAAGGTTAGAGTGGGAGAAATTGAGGAAGATGTTGAAATCGCCGTTGTGTCGGATGATATGCAGGATGCTCCAATGATCCTTGGTCAAGATCTCTTAAATAGGCCAGGAATTCTCGTAATCAAAAGTTGGGAAAGAAATTTTGAAGGATACGCGTCACCGGTCGAATGAACACGCTGCAAATACATATGAAACAAATAGGAACGTCCAAGGAGAAAAACAAATAAAGTTGATTAAGAAAACTATTGAGGTGTCTGACTTGAATGTTGGAGAATTTGCTACCGAAGAAGTTAACAAGAAACTACTTGATCTTTTAAATGAGTATAGGAGTGCTGTCGCGAAAGATATCGACGATTTAGGGAAAACAGACTGGATTCAAATGAAAATAGAGCTCAAAGAACGTAAAAACATACAATATAAACCTTATAGAGTACCTTATCATCTGGAAGAAGAGATGCAGAAAATGACGGACGAACTTTTGAGAAATGGCATTATAGAGGAATCACATTCGGAATACGCTAGCCCAACGATATTAGTGAGGAAAAAGGATGGAAAGCACCGTATGTGTATCGATTATAGAGAATTAAACTCTATTACGAAAAAAGAGCATTTCCCGACGCCCAATATCGAAGAAACTTTAAACAAACTAGCAGGAGGAAAGGTTTTTATCGCGTTGGATTTAGCAAATGGTTATTACCAGATACCGATATGCGACGATTGCAAAGAATATACCGCATTCGTCACGCCACGGGGACATTATCAATTTAATCGTATGCCTTTTGGTCTTGCGAATGCACCAGCCGTATTTATGAATCTAATGAATAAAGTCTCTCAACGAATACAAAATCCTAAAGTTTTATTTTATATGGACGACTGGGTGATAACGGCTTCAAACATTCACGAAGCATTTGAAATTCTGGAAGAAGTTCTAATTGTATTAAAAGAAGCTAATTTGTCATTAAATCTAAAAAAATGTTCGTTTTTTCAAGATACTATTAATTATTTAGGCCACGAAGTAAGTGATAATGGAATTAAACCGGGAAAAGCAAAGTCAGATATTATTAAAAGTTATCCACAGCCGAAAAATTTAAAAGAAATCAGACAGTTTTTAGGGCTCACCGGATATTTTAGGAGGTTTATCCGAAGTTATGCTCAGATAGCATCTCCGTTAAGCAACTTACTTAAAAAGAATGCGGAGTTCAGATGGACTGAAGTTCAGCGGGAGGCATTTGAAAAACTAAAAAATAAACTATCAGAAAGACCTATTCTCACATTGTATGAGCCTGATGCAAAACACGAGCTGCATACAGATGCTTGTGCGAAAGGACTCGCGGGCATTCTCATGCAGTTATCGCCGGATGGTCGGAGCCAAGTAGTTTCGTATTTTAGTCGCAGGACAACCGCTAATGAAGAAAAATTTCATAGTTATGAATTAGAAGCTCTGGCAGTAGTAGAGAGTTTGGAGCGATTCAAATACTATCTTATGGGAAAACATTTTAAAGTAATTACAGACTGTTCTTCCTTAAAAGCTACTCAAGCGAAGAGAGAATTAATACCAAGAATCGCTAGATGGTGGCTGAAAATACAACAGTATGATTTTGAACTGGAACACCGGTCGGGTTCAAAAATGCAACACGTAGACGCTCTGAGTCGAACAGCACAAACGATCGGAAATGACTTAGAGGTAGCTGGAGAAGAGGTCATGGTCATAAGTTTGTCACCAACTGACTGGGTTATTTCACTACAGAGACAGGACAGTGAATTAAAAGATATTATAGAAATTCTTGCAGATAGAAAACACAAAAAATACAAACAGCTGAGCCAAAAATACGAGTTGAAGGAAGGTCGGCTATATTGTAAAACCGATCAAGGGTCAAGATTTGTTGTACCAAAAGGAATAAAGTGGTATGTCGTGAAAACGTCTCACGACGGTTTAGGCCATTTAGGGTTAGAACGTACGGTAAAACATATACAAAAAACTTATTGGTTTCCTCATCTCAGCGGTTTCGTAAGGAAATTTATTGATAATTGTGTAAGTTGTGCATACAACAAAAGAGGGAAAGATGAATCGCGTTATCAATTAAACGCTTTTGAAACAAAGCCTCTACCCTTCAATTTGATTCATATAGACCATTTGGGTCCATATCCGCGGAGTAGCAAGGGAAATATGCACCTAGTGGGAATTATTGATGCGTTCACAAAATTCATTATTCTACGTCCAGTACGAGGAACTAATGCAATCTATGTAATTAGAATTCTTGAGGAGTTGTCACAATTTTTTGGGTCACCAGCAAAAATTGTATCAGATAGGGGCAGTAGTTTTACATCCAAAGCTTTCGAAGAGTATTGCAAAACAAATCACATTGAACATCGGAAAATTGCCGTGCAGACGCCAAGAGGTAACGGGCAAATTGAACGTTATTTTAGAACCATTTCTCAAGCAATTGCATCCTCAACCACGAGAGAAGATGGCCGTGATTGGGATGCTTGTTTAAAAGACATACAGTGGGGATTAAACTCGTTGCCTCATAAAGTAACCGGGCAGTCTCCTCTTAAATTATTATTGGGTTATGAACCAAGAAAGTTTCTATGCAATGATTTGACGGCTATTTTACATGGGGAAATTACGAATGAGAGGGAAGAAGGACCTTCACTTGATAATTTAAGACAGGAAGTTGCCAGTCGTATAAATAAAAATAGGGAAGATCAAGCCAATCGCGAGAATCAGAAACGTAAACCGCCACACCAATATAAGAAAGGGGATATGATTTTAATTAAAAGTGATCATGTAGCTACAGGGCAACCACGAAAACATTTGCCAAAGTATAAGGGGCCATATGTTATAGACCAAGTCATAGGTAAAGATCGATATGTAATTACTGATCCTCCAGGCATTCAAATTTCGAATCGTCCATTTAAGTCAACGACAGCAGCTGATAGAATGAAGCTATGGTGTCAACTCAATGAATTAAAAGCAAGCGAAGAAGGTTGCGAGGAGACAGAAGAAGAGGATGAGGAATTTGGTCTTGAAGTTTAAAAAAAAAAAAATAATAATAATAATTATAATAAAAATAAAAAAAAATTAACAATTAAAAAATTTTTTAAATATATGTATATATGTATATCTCAATTACTACTCGGTCGACATACTTGGAAGATAACAGGAGAATATGAAAGGTAATATGTAGGAAATTATTGAAGGGCTCTAAGCCTGGTTGTCTCTGATTACTGTCAGAGATGTGAATTATGAAATGCCCTTTTGGGTGGAATTGGTAATAAATGGTGCACCATGTTGTATATTGTCCACTGAGGACAGTGTTGGTCTGATGGCCGAGCTGTAAGCTGAAAATTTAGGCGAAACACACAGAAATCCCCTGTGGCCGTTAAACAAAGCAAATCTGCTGCCATCTAGTTGAATGGTCATGAGAGCAGCCCGCCATCGTGACTGGGAGCAATCAGAAGCGTTTCAATCGCACAAAAAGAATAAGGACTCGGGCGTTTGACTTTGTAGAAAGAAGAAGAAGGAGTTTAGTTTGATTTTAACGGAAGTAAGGATCGGGTGTGTGTTGTAACCTAGGCTTCTGGCTGAGTCCCAGTAAGGGGCGCGATGGCGGGTTCGCTTTAAATGTATGAAGGTTACACAATGGAGAAGAGTTTTTATCAAAATATTATTCATTTTCTAAATTTGTTCAGGTAACAACTTATTTCCTACGATTTGCTATTAATTGTAGGAAACGAAATCAAACGAGAAGCTTATTAAGCACAGATGAGATTTCAACAACAAAATGAAACAAGCAAGAGCAAGGATCCAGAGGGCTCGGGTGAAAAAACTACATAAAAGGTCCTTGATCCACCTCTGACAACAAGTGGAATTAAAATCTGGGAGGACATCTTCTTGGTTCCAGCCAAACGTGTAACTCAAGATACTCCACATCAGTCCACGCAGGCAGGATCTAAAAACATACGGAGGAATTAGTTTAAGGTCCTCAAAAACTATCTTGGATAGCCTACATTTGGTCCTTATCAATGACATAAGTGATCAAAGGTCAAAGAAGAAGAAGCAACGAATCTTTACCAACAGGGGTAAACGGCTGAATATTCGTCTCTTGATGGACAAAAGTATTCAAGTCACTCAGTAAATAATGATTTTTTTTTATTATTTTTGAAAGGCATTTAATTTACCTTTCAAGGGGGGCAGTATGTTCAATCCTTAGCTCAGGTTGTGAGCTAAAACTTATAAATATATTTTAGTGTCTTACAGAAGATAAACAAAGAAAAAAGTACCTGGATTCCCCACTAACAGAATCCCATTTGAACCATCCCAAAACTAACAACTGCTGCCTGACAACCCATCAAAATTCAAGATCCACTTCCCAGAAGACTGTGACGTGAGGACCCCAAAGAAAAACCCGACCGAAATCCACAAGAACCCACAAAAAGAATCCCGTTCGACCCACCAAAATAGAAATTCTAGCTATTAAGCATTTCCATTCATTTTTGATTATATTTAATTGTTTATAAAAGGAATTATTGCTACAACTGAACTAAACATGTAAAAATCAAAGTAGGCTTTAAAATTAATTCAGATTCAAATTCTTATAATGCTATGGACAGACTACAGCGATTGAACTAGTTCCTGACGTCAGAATGACGTAGGCCATGCAAAAGTCCCATATAAACTGGATCTCAAAATCCGTACAATTGAACTAGTTCAAACTGAATTTGTACAACCTTTACTGCTCTCAGCACCAGAAGCGTAAAAATAGCATACTAAAAATATGAATATTTTGGCATTTTCATTATGTTTGTTGTATTTCGACTCGCCTTCTTATCACTTCAACCTGTATTAGCAAGTTTTTTGCATTTAAATAAATTATTTTCAGGTCGTAGCACTCATAGAATAACTGAACCAGTTCAGAATCGAATAGGTGACACACTTCTAATTGAACTGGTTCCTAGATATCGAACGTGACGTCAGGAACTAGTTCAATTGCAGTAGTCTGTCCATAGCATAAGAAAGCAAGGCATGACCATCGCGTTGCTATGACAACGAGCATTCTTATTAGTATAAAAGGAGCTGAGGCGAATAGGAAAAATCACTTTCTTGAGTCTTTCCAAGAGGTCGGTAATACCACACAGTGGCACACTCATTCCAATTAGCGTTCGGGAACTGACTGTTCGCTAGTTTCTCCTATTGGCGTTCGGGAACTGACTGTTCGCCAATTCCATTTCATTAGCGTTCGGGAAATGACTGTTCGCTAATTTCTCCTATTAGTGTTCGGGAACTGACTGTTCACTAATTCCTAGTCTATTGGCGTTCGGGAATTGACTGTTCGCCAATTCCAATTCTTTAGCGTTCGGGAACTGACTGTTCGCTAATTCCACCTCTTAGTGTTCGGGAACTGACTGTTCACTACTCAACTCCTTCATTCCAAGCCAATTTCTCAACGGAATCCTTAACCAAAAAGTCTCGCAATTTGTCATTAGCACATACATGATACACTTTTATTCAAACAATCTCATTAGCACATACATAATACACTTTTATTTTAACACATCAAATAAGAACTTAATATATTATTTTAATTTGTTAAACAAAATTTGAATTGAAGAGAAAATAAATATTTTTTGAATTAACTATATATCCAAACCAGAAATCTTTTATTTATTATTATTTATTTCATTTTTATTATTATTTTTTATTGTGTTCTGGCATCGGTCAGAACATTTATCTTATGCTAGATATCTAGAGGAATTTCACGCAACCTCGGCGTTTTTAGATGAAACAATGATGGATTTGGATGCAGCAGAATAAAAGCAAATAGAACACTATGTTTTTTTCTTTTTCATTCCTTTGAAAAAGGTAGAAAAATATTAAGTTTTTCAGAAAAGTAGAGAAATATTAAGTTTTTGTTTGAATTTTTTATGTCCATTTTCTCGTTATTCCCATTACCCACAGAAATGCGACCTATACCATTGTAATCTAGATGTAATTACCTATCTTTCTGATCTAATTTTATTTTTGTTCGGCGTGGGTAAGTGTTCCATACAAAAATGCCCATTGTCCTTTCCAAGTAAATTATAAATATCGAAAATCTTAAATCCTCCAACAATAAAATCTCGCAAGTCGCAGTCCAAAGAAGGAAAAAGTCTAGTTCTGCGAATTGATCAAATACAAGCGAACCATTGTATTTTTCCCTCGTTCGCGCTTCACTAATTTTTCTAGTATGCGTGAATAATCCCGCTTGCGCATTCGCTTTCCCTTTTTCTGTATCAGTGTATATTGACGCAGAATAGGATGGAACCATTGCAATATTGAAATTCCCTCACGCCTCACTTTCATTCAAGTAGGCGCCCACGAACACCACGCTGCTCTCGTGTCCTGACGCTCGACCAAGTGGGCAAGTGCAGCGGCTCCAAATTCGATTCATATTGCTGAAACATTTTCACCCGAACTTGCTTATGACGACAGGAGCAGAAATGCGTTCTCGTTTTCCTATGCCGAGGCGACATCTGTATAGTTATTTATCTGTGACTACGTCTACTCACTGCTACGACCAGATCAATATTAAGGGAATGGACAAACCTAGCCTTCAAAATGTTTTCCCAGAACGGACAGTTATTCCTTCCTCATTTTGATTCTGAGAACGAAACAAAACAAAAATCACTCGGGTCAGCGACCCACGATAACCGAATCGGGTTACTTTTTCGGAGTGAGTTTATACTCTTTCAACCTTCTCTTCCAAATTTTTGATGAGCTTTTTCCGTGTCCGCATAATTCAACCTCTTTCTTATACTTAAATTAATATTTTCTGTCTTATCCTGGTTCACAACATCGATTTAGCTGATTTCGGAATGGATAATTGTAAGGTTTACTCGGGTTTTTTTTTTGGAGAATTAACCAGGTGCGACGGAGTTTAAAAAAATGTATGCGATTTCCACCACATTTGGTACTTGAGGGTTTTCGGTGTCGCTGAGCTCAAACCAATTGTGAGAATTTACGAATTCAAGGTGGCGGACTGTGAAATTTTAATTTTTATGATTAAGTAAGTCTAAATAAGACAAATGCCCAGCAAAGGGTAGAGCAGCCAAGCGGAACGAGCGGAACGACTAACATAGTTAAGAACAATGAATATAATCAAGAAACAACAAAAGAAAAAAAAAGAGAGGAGGTCATTCACATATTACGTCACGCGATTTTTAGACTTTTTGAGCCCCCCCGTCCCTCTTGTCATTAACATGTCACAACGTCACAACCCCTACCCCCCCTTTGAGACGTCACAAATTTTGATAATTATTTACTATACGTAGGAGTTTTATTATTTATATAGGTATGTTAAATAACAAATCGAGTCCACTTATATTTTATTTATTTTTCCAAGTTGATTTGAACCAAGAATTAATATCGTCAATTACAGGCATCCCTTGATTTTCGTCGCGAGTTTCAAAATTTGGTAGGTTTTTTGGATGAGCATCTTTATACGCTTCATAAAATCGATTATAAAGAGGACGCGAATCAACTTTTTTCGGAGCACTCATTGTAAAACAACACGATTGTTACAACAAAATACGCGATTGATATCACTTTTTAAGTAAACGGTTCGAAGGTCTTCTTTTGGTTAACCCGGGGAGAGTACTCGGTAAGAATGATCTCAAGAGTTATCTAAAAGCTGGATGGGACTCTTAAAAACATTTTCAATAAACAACAACAATTGGTTGTCACATTTTGTCACAAATACCTGAACCCCCCCTCCCCTCCGACTGCGTGACGTAATATGTGAATGACCCCGAGCTAGAAAAATAGACGCTTAGGGCCTTACCAATAACGCTCTATTAAACTGGCAACTAACTAAAAATGTCCCATTAACTAAAAAGTCGTACCAATAACGATTTTCATACTGCGATTAGCGTTAGTGGAATGCTTAGTTGCGGTTGCACCGAATTGCGCGATTAAATTTCCAAGTAGCTTACTACTTATGTCAAATGTACGAGTTTTGCTGTGAAGAAACCTAGAATTTTTGATAAATAAGTGAATTAAAATGGACAGAAATATTTTAATGGATTTAGAGTTGATTGGAGATACAACTTATTGTAGAAAAGAAAAAAATTATAAAAAAAGAATTGATCCGTTTGTACATTATTGCGATTCAGAGTTTGTTAATTTTTATCGGTAAGTATCAAAAAAATGAAAAAGTTTCCAATATGTTTATTCGAGTACCCATATTTGGTTGCTAATAGCATAATTACAGATTTGATAAGGAAACAGCTATTTTTAGTGTTAACATCTTTGTAGCACTCTCTTTTGAGTCTATAATGGCGACGTGAGGCTCTTTAAGGGACTTTAAGGACTCCTTCATCTCAGGCGTCCAGTTACTTGATCGCACTCTCTACGAAGTCCTCCATATAATAATATTATATTTTGTTTAAATCATGTTCATTTACCTGCTTCGTATTGCTCTCCATATTTTTCAAATGTATTTTATACAGACTTGGGAGTAATGCATTGAAAAATGAATGCAATATGGTTTTCATTAGCAGTAAAATAGTCAATGCTAATGGAAACAAAATTCCATTATCACTAAATGGTTCAATGGTAATGAAACTAAAATCGCATTACCACTAACCGTTTAGTGATAATGCAATTGAAATTACACTACCACTAAACATTTAGTGGTAATGCAATTGAAATCCCACTACCACTAAACGTTTAGTGGTAATGAAGTCAAATTCCATTACCATTATAGTGCTAGTGCAAATCGAAATACACTGACCATTACTTATTATATTTATATTTGTAGGAAAACAAATGCATCAAATACGTGACATTATAAGAGATATATGTACATAAGTAACAATTATTTATTCATAATTCGTATTTATATAAAATTTTGTTGGCTCTCATAAGGACAAGTTTTTCAAAATGAGAGTCCAAAAGATTCGTCGTCGCGGAGTATTTACTATACCAGCAAACGAAAAAAGACGTTCCACTGGCGCCGAAAACTTCGGAGAAATTCAATGTGAGTAATCAATTAAAAGCGTTCAACTTTTGAAATTTGAATATACAATTCGTTTCTATTCCATTTTTACTATTTGAAATTTGAAAATATGTATAACGACCGTAAACCTATTTTTTTAATATCAGTTTAAAGCCAATTCAAATATACAGGAGCAGGATCACCTGAAGAGAGAGCTCGAAATTAATTTGACCGATATGGATACCAGTTTAGAATCTCTTCAACGTTATCCAATTATTCGCCAACTTTTTTAAAATATAATGTCCAATCCCGTCTTCGGAGCCAGTGGAACGTCTTTTTTCGTTTGCTGGTATAGTAAATACTCCGCGGCGACGAATCTTTCGGACTCTCACTTTGAAAAACTTGTCCTTATGAGAGCCAACAAACATTTTATATAAATACGAATTATGAATAAATAATTGTTACTTATGTACATATATCTCTTATAATGTCACGTATTTGATGCATTTGTTTTCCTACAAATATAAATATAATAAGTAATGGTCAGTGTATTTCGATTAGCACTAGCACTATAATGGTAATGGAATTTGACTTCATTACCACTAAACGTTTAGTGGTAGTGGGATTTCAATTGCATTACCACTAAATGTTTAGTGGTAGTGTGTTTTTAATTGCATTATCACTAAACGTTTAGTAGTAGTGTAATTTCAATTGCATTATCACTAAACGGTTAATGGTAGTGCGATTGTAACTTCATTACCATTAAACCATTTAGTGGTAGTGGAATTTTGTTTCCATTAGCAGCAAAGGTAATGAAAAACCAGAATTAGTGCACTACCCCCAACTCTGATTTTATATTGTATTATAACAGCTCAAAAATTTAAAATTACAATTTTATATTTTACAGTATAGTGCCAGAAAATTATAACCACTCTAACAAATTTCAAAATTTGAACTCTGATTACATTTTTCTCGCAAACAATCAAACAGATTAACATTTCCTTGCTCAGTTGCAGTCTTTTCTCCTTTGTTATCATTGTTTGAAGAATAAGTAATCGTTACGTTACGAACCAATATGCAATATGAAAAAGTATGCCCTCATTCATTTATTCCAGTTCTATCAAATATAAATATTAATAAACAAATTTTCATGTTTCCAAGAAATATTGCATGGTATACCGTTTCACTTACCCTGTTACGAACAGCCAACACGAAAATTTAAAAGTGAAATTTTTGAAATTTCAACTCCGCCAATCGTTTGTAACTCGTTTGTATCCGTTTGTATCAAAATTTATTTCGTTTGTATCCCTCTAGTTTACTAGAAATTAAGGTTTTAATTAAGGCTTACGATCAGCCAACACCTTTTTCAAAATCATTTAAAATCAATTGTAAAATAGACTTTTGGGTACTCAATCGATCGGAAATCGTTTGTATCCTCAGAATATGCTATTGAAAAGTTTTGTATACCGCTTATTTTTCCATAAAAAGCGAAAAATAAAATCAATTTTTGTCTTAATTATTAGCTTCTTTTTTTTGCCACACATGTACTTGGCGCTAATGTTCAACGCCTTCTAGTGTAGCCAAAAGTAAATTTGTAGTGAAAATAACAACAGCGGTATCCTGTACTACAGTGCGTTCCATATTTATAAGCCACCATCAAAATTCGAGTTATTTCTGCCTAAGAACAATAGGGTAGTTGCCTTAGTCAAAAATAAATTATGAAATTAGATAAAAATTAAAATTTATGTAGAAATATACTTAAATATTCTGATTTTGAGTCATAAAAGCACGTTATTGTTTTATAATATTAAAATTAAAAGTCGTAATTTTCACTCTGTATATCACGTGACCTAAAACACGAGCCGCCATCGTGTGACGTCATACAGGCAACAACTGTCAGTTCAGTGTAAACAGCTGGTACATATCTCTCTTGGAGGAACGAACGAACTTGGAGTGGAAACGAGCCGAAAAAAGTGAAGCCATTTCAAAGATGTGTGAGTAGAAACACTCACACATTGACATCACTCAGTACAGGCGTAAAATTTTGCTGGCATTGCGAAGGGGCAGGTGATTTAATCTGTTGTACCACCTGTCCTGCAAATGGACATCGCCTGGGAACATAAAACCCAATAAAAAGAAAGTATTAAGTAAAGTAATATTTCTATCAATCAATCTTGATTACGCATTATCCCCCAATAAAAATCTATATGGCTACGACTCTGGCTCCATTTCCACATATCTGACAATTCTTCTGGAGGGAAAATCACCGCAGTTAAGAATGATATTTTCGCACAAAATTTGATCATTTATACGCAACTTTATGACACGAAATCACTAAATATAGTTTTCTTAAGTACCTACTTGTGAAAACAAAGCAGAGAGATCCCGTAAATCTGCACATTTTTGCAGCCAGGCATGAAACACTTCTTAGGCACTTTTCAATAGTATTTTCCGCGAAATGACCCAAATATATACATATTAGCCCTTTTCAGAAATTAAGGCAACATTTAAACATAAAAATTACACCTTACAACCCACATTTAAGCAAAAAACAGCACAAAATAACCTCTTCTGCACTTTAAATTTCCCGGTCGTTTCTTGTTTGACACTTAATACGCCTGGCTTTTGACATTCGGTACACTTTTTTGACTTCAGTACACGGCATTTTGGCTTCACTCACAGACAGGGTTTTTACACGGTTGTTCCACTCCATATTCGTTCGTTCCTCCAATATATCTCTCAACTTTTACTTCAAGGAGTAATAATTGTGTTCCTTCGTCAGTGCATTTTATTTGTAACTGTTTATTTATTAAAATGCAAACCGGTTTTGTAAAAGCAGATAGTACGAATCTGCCAAAAATTGATTCAATGATGGTTGCAAAGTTCTTTGCATATTCCTCCTTTCAATATCATCTGGCACTTTGATAAACAACTTTCCTGGAGTTTTAATGCTAGTATTTCTACAACTAGACACTACACACCAATGATAGCGATTGTAATTCATTATTTTCCCAAAAAACACCAAATATTTCGAGCTGTCAACGTTGAAAGAGTGCCGGTGGTACATACCCGACTGTTGCTTTTACCAAATATTACGTCACGAAAATGGCTGACAGCGTTTTTGGCGGGATAAAATAGGTTTAATATTTAAATTAATTTTATGGCAAGAAAACGTGTTTATTTTGCCGAAATATAATTTTTTGCGGCTTTTTAATAGCAAAATCAACATTTTGAAGCACTTTTTCAAACAGAGTGGAATACCCTATTTGAAACAGAAACAGTTTGTGAGGGAATTCCTCTATGAATTATTTTTAAGTATTTTTGCTTGTTTCATATTTCTAAGACAGTTCTACAGAAGTGCAGATCGAAGCAGCTCTTTTGTGCACAAGTTAATAAATTTTTATTTTTATTAGCAATTTAATTAAGTTTAAAGATGCAGCCCGCGCGGTAAGTCACTTAGTGAAATTAAAAAGGGCAGCATTTTAGCCTTTAAGGAAGAAAATCTTAGCATTAGTGATTTTTCAAAGAAAATCGCCCGTTGCTAATGTTTTGTTCGTAATTTTTTAAAAAATTCTAAGATATATTGGGAATCAATCTTTCGTCCACTTCTTTTTGATTCCCCATATAACTGGAAATTTTTTAAAAAATTACGGATAAGACTCCAGCAACGGGTGATTTTCTTTGAAAAATCACTAATGCTAGGATTTTCTTCCCTAAAGTCTAAAATTTTAATTTCACTAAGTGACTTACCGCGCGGGCTGCATCTTAAACCTTAATTAAATTGCTAATAAAAATAAAAATTTATTAACTTGTGCACAAAAGAGCTGCTTCGATCTGCACTTCTGTAGAACTGTCTTAGAAATATGAAACAAGCAAAAATACTTAAAAATGATTCATAGAGGAGTTCCCTCACAAACTGTTTCTCTAACTATTGTACGATTTGACACAGTAAATTGTTCTTAGGCAGAAATAACTCGAATTTTGATGGTGGCTTATAAATATGGAACGCACTGTAGTACAGGATACCGCTGTTGTTGTCATTTTCACTACAAGTTTACTTTTGGCTACACTAGAAGGCGTTGAACATGAGCGCCAAGTACATGTAGTGGCAAAAAAAAGAAGCTTATAATTAAGATAAAAATTGATTTTATTTCGCTTTTTATGGAAAAATAAGCGGTATACAAAACTTTTCAATAGCATATTCGGAGGATACAAACGATTTCCGATCGATTGAGTACCCAAAAGTCTATTTTACAATTGATTTTAAATGATTTTGAAAAAGGTGTTGGCTGATCGTAAGCCTTAATTAAAACCTTAATTTCTAGTAAACTAGAGGGATACAAACGAAATAATTTTTGATACAAACGGATACAAACGAGTTACAAACGATTGGCGGAGTTGAAATTTCAAAAACTTCACTTTTAAATTTTCGTGTTGGCTGTTCGTAACAGGGTGTTTCACTTAACGCTCAAAGCATAAATATTTGCATTGAAGAAAGTCACGGAGATTAGCAAGTGTTATTAAAAATAATGGCGAGTATACTAAATACTAGAAATATTAATTTGCAAAATATGTGAATTTACGCTTAATTAAATGTTTATCTTAAACGCGTAAAAATATAATAAAGTTTTTCTCAAAATAATAATATGGCAGTATAAATGTTGGTGGTTATAATTTTTTGGCACTGTACTGTATGTCAATATTTGGAATTAAATTTGACAATATGTATGTAGTTTGAAACAACTGGGTAAACCGACCTTAATTATTTTAGTGCCGTCACTAAATATGTTATTGGTACGAAAAGATAGTTGAACTATTAAATTTAGTTAGTGCCGTTTAAGTGGCCACTAATTTAATAGCGACACTAAAAAATGTTATTGGTAAGGGCCTTAGGCTTTGCAGTAACACTAAAGTTAGAAAGTTAAAATATTTAAATAACAACAATAAATTTGGCTACTCAAATGCATTAAAAGCATCTTCTCGGAAACACCATAACCGCGAGCTCTTTTAATTCTCTTCTTGTTAAGCGTTCAATTAATAAATAAGGATATTAATTTTTTTACTATCACATCGTTACCTAATTGGAAAAATTAAAAACTGCAAACCTTATATTTATTGCTTATTAGGTGTAGAAATTACCTCTGCCCAAATATTTCGGTACACATAAGTATAAATATCCAACATTAAATTATGGGGTATTAAATAAATCATCTACATACATATTCTAATTTATTTTCGAATGTTATTAATTTGAAAAATTTGGTTGCCATAATATATTTCTATCTTGATTTCTAAAATTTGAATTTGAAAAGAAATGTAAAGGACGTACGAAAGAGCCTTGGCAGTAACTTATCTGAGTGCAGAGCTGTAAAAAATTCATTACTTTGGAATGCATTGACATGTACAAGTAATGTAATCTCACCATTATTGTAACCACATCAGCATTATTTACCTTTACTGGGCATAACTAGCATTACTCAATATTACCAGCAATGCGGAGCATTTTTATGTACATGTTGAACTTATTTCTAAAAGTTCCAATAATCTGTTTGAATTTTAATTGAACAAATTACATTTATTCCACTTTTATTATTGAAACAAATCTGCAATTGAGTAGAAAACAAAAAGAGCTATAATAGCTTGAATAAAAGGTATGAAAAATTAATGTTCCGTCGTCACCGAAGTGTGGATAATCCAGCCTCATCCAGCGGCAGCAGAATGATCTGGAAATAGGGACACAAAAAAAATCTTATCATTCTGATGAATTTGTTTGCTAATCTGATCTCCATGGTTCTTCAGTCCTGTCCAGAAGAGTGAAGGCCGTCATCTGAGACAATGTAAAAACAATAAATTGTAAAACTAAAGCCAAAACTACATCTTTTTAATGCACTTTCCAACAGATAATATGTAATTAAAACAATTTAACTAAAACTTACTTTGTTCACTAACCGCGATTGAATTTAAACTTTTTTTTACCTTATAACTGATATTTTTCCGACTGTGTAAAAAACCAAATCTGTGACTTGAATATAAAATGGAATAATTAAATCGGTAGTCGGTTTGGTTTCGGTAACGGGAACGCGAAACTAAATTAAATCACATCAGGCGTCACTCATCAGCATCGATCATCATCATTAATGTAGGTTTATCTTTTCCTTTTCCTTCCTGTTGTAATATTGAAATCACACGATGTACATATATGTGTTGAGGATGGCTCGAATAAAAAACAGATTATAATTTCTTACTCAAAGCACTTTATTAAATCGGTCTCAATTGTAGTTTCTGTCGTCCTATCTCCGATGGCGATGGCGAAGGAATGAATCAATAGCTCACATAAGGCAAAATGGCTCGGAAAAAGGAATTGGTAGAACTGTCATAGTCAGGGCTGCTAATTTTTAGCAGGGTGCATTCGTAAATTATTGGGTAACAGCTCGTCCATCCTGATGAGATGATTCGTCCTCGAACTCAGCGTTGTCCAATGTATCCTCTTCATTGTTGCTGTAAAGGTCCGCTTTGAAATTGGAGCACCATGGCTTAATTTTGTCCGATGCATAAACGGAATTAAACTTTCGCTGAGAAACCTGAGAATGCGGGATATCTTCTATGGCATGCCGGTCATTTCCCAAGGATGCGGTTACGATGTATGGCCCTTTGTACTTAGGGTCAAGTTTTCGAGATCCTCCAGTTGAAATAGCAGGTCACTCAATTACCACAAGATCACCGATGTCGTACTTCCGTGGCTGTAATATTCTCGGCAGATAAGTTACGAATTGCGTCGTCCAATGAGTTTGCTTTACTATTATCTGGAAAGGAATCATCAATGAGCCAATAATATTTTGTTACATAAGGCATTTCTCGGATAAAACCCGAATAAGAGTTCTTGAGGAGTCTTTTTTGTCGTTGCATTCTTCAAAGAATTAAGCCCCACTGTATCGATCTAGTTGCTTATCCCAAGATTTCCCCTCTTTAGTCATGGGCCCGATAGCCGATAAAATGGTACGGTTGTATCTTTCGATCAGGCCATTTGATCGTGGTGTACGTGCTGCGGTCATGATATGAGTTAGAGTATGAGGAAGATTTTGGAAATGGTCCGAGATGATCGACGTGTATGGTATGGAAAGGGATAGGTGGTCTCTGGTAGTTATGTAATTCGCCCTCAAGTTTTTCGCTAGGTTGCTTATAGCACACACATTCCACACATGATTTGATGTAGTTCTTCACACTGTTCCGCATTCGAGCAAACCAGAAATCTTGACGTAAAAGTTCTGGCGTTCGCTCGACACCATAGTGCCCAATGTCGTCATGGCACGATTTGATTACCTTCCATCTCGTTCTTTTCGGAACTACCCAGCGCGGTGATCCTTTCACAATTCTAAATAGTCGGTCGTTCTTCAATTTATAATTTTCGTGAATTTCCTTATCTTCGGGCGTAATCGGTGGCTGTTGCAAAATCCTCACTATGTCTCGAATTTCTGGATCTTCCCTTTGGATGATAGCAAGCCAGTCTGTTATATGAATCGTGACGTTAAATATATCCAGCGAAGCAGGTTTAGGTTCCTCAGGACTTCCAGTGGCATTTCGACTCAGGGCATCGACGTACGTTATCTTCTTACCTTGTCTATACTCTACGTCGAAGTCATATTCCATGAGTTTCAACCACCATCTCGCTATACGTGGCTGCAAATCCTGTTTATTGGCTGTAGCTCGCAAGGCTTCGCAGTCGGTAATGACCTTGAAATGACGACCCAATAGGTAAATTCGAAAACGTGTCACTGCTTCGACTACAGCTAAGGTTTCAAGCTCGTAGCTATGTTAACAATGTTCCAGATCTGTGGTCTGACGGCTAAAATACGACACCGTTGATGTCTCGCTGCATTAACACTCCACCTAATCCAAGCGAACTAGCGTCGGTGTGTACCTCGTGAGATAAATTCGGATTATACAGCACCAATAAAGGTTTGCTGACCAATTTGCATTTCAGGGTATTAAACGTGTCTTCCTGTCTTCCTCCATTTAAACTCGGCATCCTTTCGCAACAACTCAGTCAAAGGCTTCGCTATTTCTGCATAATTCTGTACAAACCTACGGAAGAAACTCGTCAATCCAATAAACTAGCGTAACGAGTGTTGGTTGACCGGCCTATTGAAATTTTGAACCGCTTCGAGCTTCTTAGAACCAGGACAAATTCCATCGACTGTTAATTCGTACCCGAGAAATTCTATTTCCGTTTTGAAAAAGTAGGATTTGGTTAACTTCAGGGTCAGATTTTCATCCTTGATGATTTCTAAAAAGCGTTTCAGCTTCTCTACAACATCAGCGAAAGATTTACACGGGATCAGGACATCATCGAAGTATACTACAACCTCTCCTGTTCTCATTTTCCTAGCAAGCACATTCATAATCCGTTGAAAAACAGACGGTGCATTTACGAGACCAAAAGGCTTACGCACAAACTCGTACTGACCCTCGGGCGTGATAAAGGATGTGTACTGTCTTGATTTTTCGGAAATAGGTATTTGCTAGTAACCCGATGCGGAATCTAAACCTATAAAGTATTTGTTTCCACTCAGAACCATTAGCAAGTCTTCCACAGCTGGAATCGGGTGATTGTCTTTAACCGTGATTTTATTTAAACGTCGATAGTCTATGCACATGCGGAAATCTCCCGTTTTCTTTTTAACTAAAATTGCTGGCGAAGCATACGGGGTTGCGGATGGCTTTATAATACCCGTTTGCAAAAGTTCATCGATTATATCGCGCAATAAATTTAATTGTGGGTACGGTACCCTATACGGTTTCGTTTGTACAGGTTTTCTATCGTTTAATTCAATATCCATTGAAAAAGATCTCGCACAACCTAGTTCATTCATATTCTTTGCAAAACAAGATCTATATTCGTTTAAAACTTTAATTAATTCTTGTCTTCCGTCCTAATTTAAAGAATCACTCATGTTTAATTCATCTTCGGCAATGTCTAAATTAATAGATAAACAATTCGCTAAATTTTTCGTTTCGTTATCGCTCGTATCGTGTTTTTTCGTGGGTAAGTTAAACGCGTTATCTTATAATTCGTTAGAATAAAATAATTATAATTCTAATTATGCTTTCACTGGGAAGTTTTCGCCGTTTCATGAGAGTGAGATGCACATCTGCTTCGTCTAAGAAGGACGGAAAAGCATTAAGCAATTTACCTTTTAATTGATCCCACGATTGAATTTCATGCTGATTGGCGTTGAGCTGCACCAACCAGCCTGGATGATAAAATTAGCAGTGTTACCTTATCGTTCCACCCATAAACAGATTTTAGGTTTTCGACCGCTTCTACCCACTGTTTTGTTGACGTTGATTTGAGTGACGGATCATATTGAGGGACGATCTCCTTCATACTGCTTATATCTGTAGGTGTGTCGTACATTTAAAGCGATCTTGCACAGAGGTTAGGATTTAGCACATGTTATGTCTGGGAAAGCAAAAGCTTTTCACGTCTTTCCAAATCCAATTTCCGCTGTAGTAGAGCATTTTCCTTGCGAAGAGGTTCCACTTCACGCGAATGAGATGATGCACTATCTTGGGGTGTGCTACCATGACGAGTTGTAGGCATGAAGATGCAATCCACGGTGGTATCGTTTGCTGGCTCTAGAATAACCTGTTCTTCTGCTGCTACGGAATTTGAAGGATTAACTTCTGCCATAACAAAATTAGCGGAGCGATGACTGTACTTAAGCGAAATTATGTTAGCGTCGTAGGGGAAGGGGAACAATGTGACTCCCAGTTGATCTCCGGTTACTTCGTGATGGATTTCCTCTCGATAGCCCACTTCTGAATTGTTGAGGATGGCTCGAAAAAAAAAACAGATTATAATTTCTTACTCAAAGCACTTTATTAAATCGGTCTCAATTGTAGTTTCTGTCGTCCTGTCTCCGATGGCGATGGCAAAGGAATGAATCAGTAGCTCACATAAGGAAAAATGGCTACCGGAAAAAGGAATTGGTAGAACTGTCAAAGTCAGGGCTGCTAATTTTTAGCAGGGTGCATTCGTAAATTATTGGGTAACATATGTATGTTAGTCGGCGTTCAACTGGCGCAATTATCACGGCGCACTTAATCGTATTATCAGCGAAAGGTTGAGGAATTACAAAAATTATGGGATGGCTTTGAGAGTCGTCATGTCGAGATTCTGGTTTTACACAACTCTGATCCAGAGATAGATTCACAAGATATAGCAAATAATATTTATTCTAACATGGAAGAGTTTTTCGTCGACAAATATGCTTTGATGGAAGGACAATTTAATAAAAACTTCGCATCAGAGCCATCCAAACTCTCTCTTATATGCCCAACACCAGCAAAATCTACGGATGAGGGAAAAGCTCATTCAGCGATTAAGTTACCAAAAATAGCTTTGGAGAGATTCAGCGTTAATTATCGTGAATGACCTACATTTTACGATTTATTTCGGAGTCTCGTGCATGTAAACGAGCCAAGATATCGAAAGCTTACTGAACACGACGATGGAAGCTCATTGGGATCCAATCTTGGGCTGTGTGCCATACAAGACTTTTCTTTTCAAAAGTTCGTTAAAAAGGTACTAGATTAACCCATTGACGCAAATGACGTCTATAGACGTCAATTCAGCTTATATGGCTTATAGCTGAATAAAAGTCGTGAGCGTCAGCGTGTTAATTTGCCTGTGCCAAACAAGGGGATTCTTTTCAAGTGACTTTTGTATCGACATATAAGCACACGCAGTAGTTTGATATTAAATAAAGTCGGGAAATGAACGAAGAAGGTATAACTTTATTTCTTCAAATACTAATAAACTATCTAAAATACATAAAGGGGAAGAGGGGAAACTAAGCATTGCATGCAAAATAGGATAATCAATATGCAATACGCTCACGGCCTTCTATAAGGAAAAAGTACTGAAAAGTCTACTCACCAGCATGCTTATCGTTGAAAAGTCGACTTTTGAAAAGAAAAGTCTGGTTTGGCACACAGCCTTGATCTTTATTACATCGTTCAAAAGCTTCCCACCGATACTCACAAATCGTGTAAATCAACGATTTGCCTCCTTGGGATAAGTTGAACAGCTCTTTACAAGTTCGCTTTCACTTGAAGCCATTTCAACTATGCGAGGGGTTAGGGATCGGTCTCAAGTCAGCAATCCAAAAGCCACAAGTCAAAGTTCACAGCAAGCTTTTCACATTAAGCTCGATTCACACACTCGTGGTACCAGGAACGTGCTCGATGTTCCATGTTCGATGATTTAAAATGTCACCGTACCTGGAACGTCATCCACACTACACATGTTTACACCACTAAACTGTTAAGGAAAAATTACTTGACTGAATTTACTGTTAATCCTATAGCCAACTAGATAGCGGTTTTATATGTTTTAATATTTTTCAGCCGGTCTCAGTTAGCTCTGTAAGAAAGCTGTGTCATTTGTTTTTTCCTGGCTCTATTCTAAAAATAAATATAATAGGTTATGGGCCCAGGTGCGCTTTCGTGTGCAAGTTGCTAAAAAGGAAAAATCTTTTTCTTGTTTCGTCAGCCTTGCAAAAATTAAAATGGATTTAGCGAGACATATAAAACCGCTGACGGGTGAATCAGACTGGCCTATGTGGAAACGAAAAATTCGGGATCTACTAGACTACCACGAGGGAGCTTTAGACGTCATCGACAGAAAACTGGTAAAACCAAAGCCGTTGGTAGAAAATGCTACGGAAGCACAAGTCAAGAAGTACAAGGAAGAATATGATTTGTACCGTAAGGCAAACAGTTATGCGAAGTCGATGATTACAAGCTCTGTTACTGATTCGGTTTATCAGAAAATCATGGACAAAGACACGGCCCATGATGCGTGGGAGGCATTAAAACAGCAGTTCGAAGCGACGTCTAAGGATCAACTGTTCAAAATATGCACAGATTTCTTTGCATTCAGTTGGACGTCAGGTGAAGATGTTTCTACTCATACTGCGAAATTGCGAGGTTTATGGAACGAGCTAAACAGTGGACTAAAGGCTAAAAATGAGCATGCATTACCAGATTTAATTCTTGTTTGTAAGACTCTACATATTGTTACGGTTGCTGCACTCATTAGTTTAAGGAAAAATTAGAATAAGATATTTTTAGGCACAGGCGCTGCTGTCAATGGGCAGATCCTTCTTCTTGGTCTAGATCCCGAGCCGTTCGGTTGTGCGCCTACACCTCTTCGAAACGAATTGATCTCTTTCCCGCTTAATTTCATTGCGTTGCGGAATTTGTCTTTGTTCCGGCTTTAAAGTTACGCCGCTAAGTTTGTTTCTTAGTCCGAATTCCATTGTATCGCGACGAATTTTGTTATCGAATAAAAGTGTTCCCGCGGAATTTCGTGGTTTTAATCTGAGTCCCGGTCAACCCGTAACCTCGTTGGAGCCCCACGGAGCGCCAGGGCGGCGCAAGGTAACTGCCCCCTCGAACCGGTTCCCACGAGGCGGAGGCCAACACTTGATCCAGCGGAGCGCCGGGGCGTCCTTCGGGGATCACGACTCCTGAACCCGGCCCTCTCGCGGTGAACACCCGAAGCCATTGCGACCGGCGGGAGTGGCAAGAAGCCCGGCTAAACTCTCCGCCGTTGGGTTGTTGCCCGCGGCGCTGGGCTGAATTGAACGGCGACTCGGCTAGTGAGTCCGCCGGTGCGGTAAGCTAATTTATAATTATTCATAAGCGACAAGGCAACTCGTCAGTACTTTTGTCACCTTGGGGTCGACGTCCTAAATGTCACAATTTGGTGCCAGGTGTGGGGTATCGCTGGAAATAAATTAAAAGTGATTTCGAGAGAGGTCCCCCACGACACGGCTTCGCTCGGCCAACATTTTATTTTTGTAAGCCACCTTCCTTTAGAATTCCCTGTCCTGAATTGGAATTGGGAATGGCAACGGGCGGCGACCCCAGGCAATCAGACCGATCCTCGGGGATGGACGATTCTCGGAACGAGTCCCATCAAAACGTAGACCCGTCTCGACTTTCTCCAACGGTGAACCAGCTGTATGATTTTATGGGGGCCATGCTAGAAAGTTTCAACAGAATAACGCAGGTGCTGGACGCTTTGAAATTAACCGTCGAAAAATCTACGTCCAATTCTACTAGCATACCTGCGGCTGTCAGTGAACGAGATGGGGGTGCTCTGTCACGAGCAGATTTAGAACCAACGGTGTCTGAAGCTCCACTTATATCGCTGTCAGATTCCAGTGAAATTTTCGTAGACTGTTCCAACTCTATTACGACCAGGGAAGTCCGGGAAGTTACATTCGACTGTCTCACTTTGGTCGCTGCCGATGAGGATATTGCGAAACCACCGGAAATTAATTCCAGGGCCGCTAGCCTACCTCCTGCTAATATTTTAAGCAGCACTATGATGACTGCGCCTTCCACTACAAGTGCCACATTTCACCTGCCGCTTGCAACGCTTAGCGGAATTTCCGAAGTGCCCCTCAGTCGTTCAGTGGGAATACTTGAAGGTGGGCTCAGATCTAATCCACCCACTTCGAGTATCTACTCCGATGGAATCCTGTCAACTATACACACTTATAGTCTCGCGCCCATCTGCACAACTCGGCAACACGGTCCCCTCTGTCGGGATAATAAGCCTTCTATTTCATCCACGACGAACCGTGCAGGCAACTCATCCCCTCCTGCTCCTACGCTAGGCCATGCAAATTCGGAAAGGCAGCCCCTTGATTTAAATGCCTCTTATTTCGCCCCTCCTACGCGAATAAGACTATTTCCGCGCGAGTATGATGGCAAGGAGCCATGGGTAGTGTATCGCCGGCACTTTGAAGCGGTCGCTAAAGCAAATTCGTGGTCAGCCGATCTAAAAGTGCTCTATTTAGCACCACATCTTCGGGGAACGGCCCTGAATTTTTTCGATACCCTGGGAGACGAAACAAAAAATAATTACGAGCTTTTAAACCGGGCTTTGGCAGAGCGCTTCAGTGACGAGTACCGCCAGTCTGTGGCACACAGCCAATTAAGAAGCCGAGTACAGAGGGGGCAGGAGTCCTTGGCGGAGTTCGCCACCGACTTACAGAGGCTAGCTTATTTAGCTTTCGGCGATTGCCCGGAAGAGGCTCGAAATAGGATAGCCCTGGGCCAGTTTCTGGACGGAATTTCGGACACTGACGTCCAGCAAAGGGTGAGGGATGTTGAACCGCCTTCTCTGGAAGCTGCCTTGGCGCAGGCGATCCGAGTTGAATCCAATCGGGATGCAGCCCGCTTGAGCCGAAAGAATATAAGGGTTGCAGAAACTGTGGTATCCTCTGCTAACTCATCACTTAGCCCAAAGCCGAGGTTCTCAAATCACAAACCGTCGTCGGGAAAAGATCGGCGCCTGGTTTAAAGGAGCAAGAACCAGGCGCAAAACCCAGCTCCACCTCAGTAGCTTCTAAAGACATCGCGAGCCAGAAAAAGTCGAAAGAAAAATCTTGTCCAGATGACTCTCCGGTGGAGAGAAACGTGCGAGGCACGGTACGATGGTACAGCCCTTTCAAACGATATGGATTTATAACTCGAAGCGACAATGGTAAAGAAGTCTTCTTACATTGTACCTCATCCAAAGACGCACAACTCAATTTCAAGGCCGGCGAGAAGGTTGTCTTCGATATGATTAACACTGCAAGATCACCAAAGGCTCAAAATGTCCGACGCTTCAGGGAAACTGCAGATGTAGACCAGGCTCCTCACAGCCTTTCCGGCAGCTCTACAGAAAAAAGGACTGAGCGACAGCAGGACGAAAAACGGACCCTCGAGTTATCCACTAATCCCATTTCATCGTCCACTCTTGATTTAAACTGACTCTCGCTGATCTCCAGGGGCCGAGCTCAGCAGATATTGCGGCCCCACTATTCCTTAAAGTTTTCGTCAGCACCGCTAGTGACGCCAACCACCTATGGCTCACTGGCACGGTCGAAGGTATCCCCTGTCGCCTTCTAATTGATACGGGAGCCACCCAGACCGTTCTCCACCCAAGAATACTGCAACGAAGCAACCGCGCGACGGAAATAGCGCCTATAAATGCCATTATCCGTAGCGTAAGTGGTGATTTAATCCCAGCTGAGGGGACTGCTATCGTCAATATTACCATCGCTGACTTAGTGACCTCTCACCCCGCCTATATCGCCGGGATTTTTGACGATTGCATCGTCGGGATGGATTTTCTTTTAAAACATGGATGCTGTCTAAATCTCCAGACAAAGGAGATCACACTTTCTGGTAAAACTTTGAGGTTAAACCACACAGACCCCTCCTGCTCCATGGCTACCACCTCCCACGAAAGTTTCTTATCCCCTCACGCTACCGCCTTGGTAAAGGTAGCCACAACTTTCATGGACAGTTCGGATATCCTCGTCTCTCCGCTGGATGACCTGCCTACTTCCCTGGAAGTACTGCCTACTTTAAGTACTTCTCAGGAAGGGAAAGCCTACGTAAGAATTACAAATATGGGAAATGAAACCATTTACCTTCCTGCTGGTATGCCTATTGGCAGGACGAATAGGGAATTCCGAGTTATCGACGCCTGTGAGTCAGAAGTCCATGAACTGCCGCCGCATTTACTGGAATTGGTACGGCAGACCCCTGAAGACCTTCCGCCTGAAGGGAAGGAAAAATTGACGGAACTTCTCCGCAAACACGCTCACGTCTTTTCCTGTTCCAAAGACGACTTAGGGCGTACGGCTCTGCTACAGCATCACATCGACACTAGTGGGGTAAGCCCTATAAAACAGCCCCCTCGTCGGATCCCTATCGCTAAAAGAGCCGAAGCCGAGAAAATTCTACAGGAGATGATAAGCCAGGGTATAGTTCTCCCCTCCAAAAGTCCGTGGAGTTCGCCTGTAGTCCTAGTCCGAAAGAAGGATGGTTCTTTAAGATTTTGTGTAGACTACCGCAGGCTCAACGAGGCCACAAAAAAAGACTCGTATCCGCTACCCAGAATCGACCTTACTTTGGAGGCGTTAGGCGACTCCTGCTGGTTTGCCACCTTAGACCTCCAGGCCGGCTACTGGCAAGTCCAGATGGACCCGTGTGACAGAGAAAAGACTGCCTTTTCAATCGGCAGCGGCCTCTGGGAGTTTGATGTCATGCCCTTCGGCCTGACGAACGCTCCAGCTACGTTTCAGCGCCTCATAGAGCTTGTTCTCGAAGGCATACCCCACCGGACCTGTTTAGTGTACCTAGACGATATCATCGTCCATGGAAGGAGTTTAACGGAATTACTGGACCACCTAGATATCGTCTTCACGCGCCTTTCCGCCGCTGGACTCAAGCTCTCCCCTGCCAAGTGTTTTCTCTGTAGACGAGAAGTCAAGTTCTTGGGCCACGTCATCTCCGCCGAAGGCATTTTGCCTGACCCAGAAAAAATTCGCGCTGTACAGGATTGGCCTACGCCTACTAACAAAAAAGAAGTCCAATCCTTCCTCGGACTATGCGCGTACTACCGCCGTTTTATCCGCAACTTCTCCGCTATAGCTAAGCCGCTTACAAGGCTCACGGAAAAAGCGGTGGACTTTACTTGGCCCCATGACTGTGAAGAAGCATTTCGAAATCTGAAAAGTCAACTCATCACGGCGCCTATCCTTGCCCAACCTAGAGAGGACGGAATCTTCATAGTCGACACGGACGCTAGCTATTTCGCTTGGGGCGCCGTTTTGTCCCAAGTGCAGAATGGCACAGAACATGTCATAGAATATTACTCTAAAACTCTCAGCAGGCCGGAACAGAACTACTGCGTAACCCGGAAGGAGCTGCTGGCGGTCGTTAAAGCCGTTGGTCATTTCCAGCCTTATTTACTAGGCCGGCGCTTTATTATTCGAACGGATCATGCATCTTTGCGCTGGTTGATGAATTTCCGTGAGCCGGAGGGTCAAGTAGCCCGTTGGATTGAACGGCTACAGCAATTCGATTTCGAAATCCAGCACAGGCCCGGAAATAAACACGGAAATGCAGACGCGCTGTCGCGCAGGCCTTGTATACTCTCTAACTGCCGATATTGCGCTCGTCTTCAGGAAAGAGAAAGCATCAACGTCCGCCTCGTCGTCGTTCAACAAAGCCTTTCAACCCTGCAGGAGCAGGACGAGAATCTGAGCGTCGTTAGGCGATGGTTGCTGAAGGGCGAACCGCCGTCACCTGAAGAGATAACTTCCGCCGATCCCACCCTTAAAGCTTACCGCGCTATTTTCCCAATGCTAAAAATGCACGGTGATATTGCCTGCCGAGTGCACACAACTTCATATGGCCCTACTTATCAAGTCTTACTACCTGAATCCTTGAAAAGTGATGTTATCAAACAAGCCCATGACAGTCCTTCTGGCGGCCACCTAGGTTTTCAGCGAACTATGAAGCGGATCAAAGACCGATATTACTGGATCGGCTGTGCGGAGGATGCAAGACGATGGTGCCAACGGTGTACAACGTGCAACGAAAGAAAAGGCCCCCATAGAAAACAAAAAGCTCCCCTGAGGCTCTACAATGTGGGCGCGCCCTTTGAGAGGATAGCAGTGGATATCCTCGGGCCGCTTCCTACCACGACCAATAATAACCGCTTTATTGTGGTCGTAATGGATTATTTTACAAAGTGGCCAGAGGCTATAGCGACCCCAGACCAGACCGCGGAGACGGTGGCAGAAGCCCTCGTCCAGAATGTGTTTTCTCGTTTTGGAGTACCTCTTCAACTCCACTCCGATCAAGGCAGAAATTTCGAGTCGAAAGTTTTTCGTGAAGCGATGAAACGGCTGGGAATAGAGAAGACTCGAACTTCACCACTTCACCCTCAATCGGATGGGATGGTAGAACGTTTCAACAGGACCCTCTTAGACTATCTCGCGAAGTATACGAGCGAGAATCAACGAGATTGGGAAAAGAACCTGCAACTCTGCCTATTTGCCTACAGATCAGCGGTACACGAGACCACCAAAGAAACACCAGCGATGATGACCTTCGGGAGAGAGCTGAGGCTTCCTATGGACCTACATTTTGGAGAATTACCCGAAGAACCGACCCCAAGTGACGAATATATCGAAAACCTCTCCTTAAGACTGCGAAAAGTATATCAGTTGGTACGGGAGAACGTGAAATCGAGCAGTCGACGTATGAAAGCTCGATATGATTTATCCGCCACGGCAAATCCCTTCAAAGAGAACGACAAAGTGTGGCTTTACCTCCCTAAAAGGAGAAAAGGAAAGTGCCCGAAACTCCAAAGAAATTGGGAGGGACCATACACCATCGTAGGACTCATCGGCGACGTGAATTACAAAATCAAAAAACTGAACTCGAACCGAGTACACGTCATCCACCGCAACCGATTAGCACCCTACCTTCCACCTATAGAAAGCTAAAAAAATAAATAAAACAAAAACACACTCCAGAATGGCCACCTATCAATTCAGCCCGATCCTCCCCCCGGCGCTCCAGGCAGTACTTAAAGGGCGAGCGAGAGGCGCCCTTCAATTAGCCTCTCCTCTGGTCGTGCTAGTCTGAATCTGCAAATACCGAGGAGGAAATGCCTCTCGGACTCGTCGACCCTACTTGGATCCCCGGTGAAGACGCAATTATGGATGAAACGAATTGGCTGAGTTTTCCACGAGACAAATTCAATTACTTTACTAAAGAAATGCTTTAATCCTTACGTCTTCCGCAGAAATTCTGAACAATCTTTGCCAGTTCTTGGGACATTTCATCGTGGAAAATTCGAAGGCAGCCCCAAAAACGGCCCAGGATAACGAAGTCGATTCAGCCCACCAAATTCAGCCGATCAACCCATCCGGGAAATCATCAGCCGTTCCTTGCTGCTGAATGACGATGCCAGGCGCTGAGGACAGCTCTTTCTCCAAGGAGGGGGCGGTGTTACGGTTGCTGCACTCATTAGTTTAAGGAAAAATTAGAATAAGATATTTTTAGGCACAGGCGCTGCTGTCAATGGGCAGATCCTTCTTCTTGGTCTAGATCCCGAGCCGTTCGGTTGTGCGCCTACACCTCTTCGAAACGAATTGATCTCTTTCCCGCTTAATTTCATTGCGTTGCGGAATTTGTCTTTGTTCCGGCTTTAAAGTTACGCCGCTAAGTTTGTTTCTTAGTCCGAATTCCATTGTATCGCGACGAATTTTGTTATCGAATAAAAGTGTTCCCGCGGAATTTCGTGGTTTTAATCTGAGTCCCGGTCAACCCGTAACCTCGTTGGAGCCCCACGGAGCGCCAGGGCGGCGCAAGGTAACTGCCCCCTCGAACCGGTTCCCACGAGGCGGAGGCCAACACTTGATCCAGCGGAGCGCCGGGGCGTCCTTCGGGGATCACGACTCCTGAACCCGGCCCTCTCGCGGTGAACACCCGAAGCCATTGCGACCGGCGGGAGTGGCAAGAAGCCCGGCTAAACTCTCCGCCGTTGGGTTGTTGCCCGCGGCGCTGGGCTGAATTGAACGGCGACTCGGCTAGTGAGTCCGCCGGTGCGGTAAGCTAATTTATAATTATTCATAAGCGACAAGGCAACTCGTCAGTACTTTTGTCACCTTGGGGTCGACGTCCTAAATGTCACAATATTTTGCCGAGTACGTTCGAAACGTTTCGATACAGTTGGATGCTATTGACCAAGGATGAGGAAAGAACGTTTGACGAGTTGACAATGCAACTGTGCATATTTGAGAGAAATTTCAGGAAATGTGCAGGCAGCGAGAAGTTTGTTCAGGACGCGTTAGTGGCAAAATCGGAGAAACATTTTAGGAGGAACTGCGCAAGGTCGAAGAAAGATGATCTATGTAATTACTGCAAGAAAAAAGGCCACTGGATAAAAACTTGCAAAAAGTGGATAGCTGACGGTCGACCATCGAAAAATAGTAAGACAGCTGATGAGCAGAGTAATGCAGTTGATACAAATGTTGCGCTGGTTTCTGTTTGTAATGGCATAAACACAGTTGAAGGTGGTTCCTCAGAATGGTGGATAGACAACGGGGCAACACGTCATGTAACTAAGTGGATGGAATTCTTCGTTGACTTTGAGGAGTTTGAGAATCCCTATAACATAAATTCGGCTGGAGAAGAGAAAATTAAGGCTTTTGGAAAGGGAACTATAAAAATTTTGTCAATTGTGGATGGCGAAACATTAAAAATGACACTGAAAGATGTGTGGTATGCTCCCAAAGTATCAAGAAATTTACTTTCTGGTTTGGCAGCTCACGACACGAATCCAAATAGTAGATTTGTGTCAACAGCGACCAAGTGTAGACTTGAGGTTCGCGGCAGAACAGTGCTATGCGGAGTTCGAGAGTTGGGAGGAACGCTTTACAAGGCAGCCATAGAAGTAATTCATCCTGAAGATAAAATACGAGCAAGTATAAATGTTGCACTAACAGATGGTTCCAAACTGCAGCTTTATCATGAGAGATGGGGCCATCAAGATAAGCGTCATGTTCGAGATATGCTCGAGAGAAATTTGGGCATTAAAGTGAAGTTGGACAATAAAGTCTGCGAACCCTGTATATATGGAAAAGCACATAGACTGCCATTTGGCACAAGAAACAGAGCAACCGAGCCTGGAGAGCTAATGTCTGCCGACGTATGTGGACCTTTCGACGAGTCATTCAGTAAGAAGAGATACTTAGTTGTATTTAAAGACAGCTACTCGAAGTTTCGTTACGGTTTTCCAGTTCAAAAGAAGTCTGAAGTTAAAGATGTGCTGAGAGAAGTAATGGCACATACCAAAACTCTTGGTCATTCAATAAAAGAGTTACTAAGTGATAATGGCGGAGAGTTTGATAATGACGAAATTAGACGGATTCTAAGAGCAAACCACTGACGTATAATATAATGGACCGCTCACGTACACGTTTTCCCATAGAAGCGGACGATGCGATTTTTGTTCCCTCTCTTTCGCTCTGTGGCAGTGACAGTTCGTGAAATGACGTAAAATTAACGTCCTATAATGTCAAGTATTTCTCAGCGGGCTGAATTTCCGTTAAAGATTTTCTCTGACAATTCTCTGGAGAATTGTCAAATGAATGCGAATTTGTTTGTTACAGGCAATTTAATTGAAATTTAAGGGCGAGGCAGCACGATTATATATTAATTGATCAATTTGTTTTAATTATTACTTTCAGAGGAGCTACTTTAATAACACTGGAGTTGATTCCAGAGCCCATGTTCTCTCATTCCGAGTGAAATAAAATCTAAAGGAGCTTACAAAACTCCCTTTGAATGGAATTTTCATAATAAGATGTTTATGAATTTAACAAACTCATTTCAGTAACCTTTCGTTTAATTAGGTTAGGTTAGGTTAGGTTAGGTAGTAGTGGGTGCCCAGTTGGGGCACACTTAGGCCAGAAAAAGGCCCAGTGTGATACCACATGGAGCAAGTTCCTCCATAGTTAACCCTTGAACCATCTAGAGTTCCGAATGAAGGTTTCCAGGCTTCTAATCCTGACAGAACTCATTTCCGGCACATCATAGAAAGAGGAGCCTAGACTGCGATATCTGCGGCATTGGCAGAGGAGTGAAGGATACTTTCCTCCTCCTCTTTATTAAGGCAGCTTCTGCCTTCAAATTTTACTGAAATAAATGTGTTACAGTTTTAAGAATTTTATTAAAGAAACAGAGTTTTACGAGTTCTTTTCATTTCACTCGGAATGCAGAACATGGGTATAAGTTTCTTTTATCTGAGTTTATTAGCTTATAGATATGGTTGTTATCTATTTCTAGCTCTTAATATGTTCATTCAATTTCGTGAACAAAAACAAATTTAATCTAATGTTTTCATAACTTAAAATTAATTAATCACAAATGTTAGAAAATATTGGTAATCTGGCAAGGACAAAAATTTAAAAGCATATTTATGACATCAATAATGATTTTTATTTACATTAAATGCATTTAAAGTACATATTCTTTAAATTTTTTGTTCAACAAGTATTTAAATTCAAATATTTTTGTCAGCATTCAGCAATTCCGCATTCAAGAAATCTGCGGAATCGGCTCATGCATGCAATGCGATAAAAATAGACAGCACCATATAAATTTTTATATGTCTCATCTCGTCCCTCTGTGGCAGTAGGTTGTCAAATTGGCCATCGCTTGAGACAGGAGATTGAGCGGTCCATGTTTTATATATGTCTGTGGAGCAAACGGAACAATGCAGAGATTGACAGCGCCATACACACCTGAGCAAAACGGTTGTACAGAGAGAGAAAATCGAACAATTGTTGAAATGGCAAGAACATTCAAGTACTCTAATCCAGATGTTCAATTTCCAGAGGCGATTTGGGCTGAGCTGGTGAGCGCTGCTGTTTATGTTCTTAATAGAACTGGAAAGTCATCGGAGAAAGAAGTCAGCCCATATGAGATATGGATGGGTAAAAAGCCAAGAATAAAACACTTGCGAATAATAGGATCCAGTTGCTATGTTCATATTCCCGTACAGAGACGTAGAAAGATGGACGAGAAAGCTCTGAAAGGGTACCTAGTGGGATACAATGGAGAGGAGCGATATCGAATCTACATAAAGGAAGATAAGAAAGTGATTTTGTCCAGAGACGTTCAGTTCATAGAAAATACAAAAGACTGTGAAGAAAGTGTCGAATTGCCGTGTCGAGATTCTGAAATTCGAAGGCAGGATCAGCTTAACAGCAAAGAACAAGAAATAGAAAGAAGTAGTGAGGAGTGCGAGACTGGATCTGATACTGATAGAGAAGAAGAGGAAGAAACGGTTCCACAGAATTCAACAGGAAGACAACTTCGGGATCGTTCAGTATTGAGGAAACCACAGCGTTTTGAGTCATTCATTATGGCAGCGGAGAGTTTTGTAAACTCAATAGAAAATCCTGAGACATTTGAAGAAGCCATGAAAAGTAGTCAGAGGACTGAATGGAAGTATGCAATGGACAAGGAAATGGCCTCACTAAAAGAGAATCAAACGTGGATATTGGTAGACTTGCCTAAGGATGCGAAAGCAATTTCCTGTAAGTGGGTTTTTCGTTTAAAAACAAAACCCGATGGCAGTATTGACAAATATAAGGCGAGATTGGTTGTGAAAGGGTTCAGCCAACGACCAGGCATAGACTATAGCCAAACGTTTAGCCCTGTTGCAAAGTTGGGAACAATTCGCTCCTTCTTAAGTATTGCTGCCAGTGAGGGGATGCACCTAAAACAATTTGACGTGTCAACAGCATTCTTATACGGAGAACTGAATGAGTGCATCTTCATGAAACAGCCAGAAGGGTACGACGATAACTCGGGAAAGGTCTGCAAACTGAAGAGGAGTTTGTATGGATTAAAACAAGCGCCGAGGTGCTGGAACCGACGTTTTGGGGGTTTTCTTCACAAATTAGGCTTTCGAGTTAGTGAGGCTGATCCATGCTTGTATATTCGAGAAAGAAATGGAAGGAGGCTTCTTGTGGTTTTGTATGTCGACGACGGACAAGTTGGAGCAACAGAGTTGCATGACTTGGATGTTTTTCTCGAGGAGTTGAGAACAGAATTCAAGATAACTTCAGGGAAAGCAGACTATTTTCTAGGACTAGAGATACAGCAGGAAGCAGATTTTATCAAGATATGTCAGAAAGGCTATGCAAGAAAGATTATTGAGCGGTTCAATTTTTCTGGTTGCAAGCCGGTTTCGACACCAATGCTGAAAAGTCCTGAAGCTTCTGAAGCAGGGAAAGATGATGATCGAAATCACAAGTTTCCATACAGACAAGCTGTTGGTGCATTAATGTATTTAATGGTCGGTACTAGACCTGATCTTGCATACAGCGTAGGATTCTTGTCACGATCGCTTGAGAACCCAACCACGGAAGATGTTGCACGAGTAAAGAGAGTGTTTCGGTACATCGCAGGAAGTGAGAATCTCGGCATCATTTATCATCATGACAAGAAGAAGGGTGTCTTGGAGTGTTTTAGTGACGCAGACTTCGGGGGGTGCTCTAGGACTGGTCGATCAACTTCAGGAGTAGTCGTTCTACATGTAGGTGGGGCTATTTCGTGGTTGAGTCAGCGACAGGCGATGGTTGCTACTTCAACAACTGAAGCTGAGATTGTAGCAGCAAATGAAGCAACCAAAGAAATCATTTGGTTGACGAGATTATTCAGAGATATAATAAAAATCAAACATGTTCCTGTTCTTCAAGTGGATAATTCTGCAGCAGTAAGACTTGCACAGAATCCGGAGTTTCATCGCAGAACGAAACATGTTTCAATGAAGCACTTTTTCATACGAGAAAAGGTGACTGAGGGAAGACTTCAAATCGAACAAATTTCTACAGATAGACAAGTTGCAGATGCCATGACAAAGCCATTGCCGCAAACACGTTTGAAGATTTTGTGTGATCGAATGGGAATGATGTAAAGCAAAACTGCTCTGCACCAGCTTATTGATATTTGGGATGGAATTTATGAATGATTTGAAGAGCAAAAAATTTTTTTTTTGTTTCCTATAGGATTACCAAGGGAAAGTGTTAAGGAAAAATTACTTGACTGAATTTACTGTTAATCCTATAGCCAACTAGATAGCGGTTTTATATGTTTTAATATTTTTCAGCCGGTCTCAGTTAGCTCTGTAAGAAAGCTGTGTCATTTGTTTTTTCCTGGCTCTATTCTAAAAATAAATATAATATAAACTTCATTTGTGTGGATCCTAATATCAGCTGTCTTTATGAGCACAAAGATAAATAATTTAATTAAATAAAAAAATATATAATTAAATTAAGTAAAACAACAACCACATTAAATTAAATAAAACCACAACACAAAAAAACCCACAAAACGGCACGTAAATGTGAAAGTTCGCACTGTCTGACAGCTGACAATCGAATCCACGCAAAGGAAGTTAGTGGTGAGCCCACGATGAACGAGGAAAAATCAAACTGATGTTGATTTCGCGCACGAGGTTATTCCCCGCCCGGTTTGTCGTACACACTGTCAATGTTCGTGGTACGGCCAACATCGTACATTGTACATCGCGACGAAACACGAGCGTGTGAATCGAGCTTTACAGCAAAGGGGAAGTGTGTGAGCCCAAAGTTCTCAACAGCAAATGGTATGCAGCGGTTGGAAATAGTTAAATCTAATGGACTTTGCATTAATTGTTTGGGATCAGGCCACATTTTAGCAAATTGTCCGAGCACACTACTGAACCGTATGATCGCGAAGACAACGTCATGCGAGAACAATCCGCGGGGTGGAGGAGAGGGATATCATTTTTTTTACCGAGGAAAAACTGGAGGTCGCGGTAAACGGAAAGCTCTGCGACCATATGATATCCCGGCGGAGGCTATGAACTGCCTGAATTGTGTTAATAAGCAAGGGCAAGGGTCCATTGTGTACGCTGGACACGGTGGGCAAGGTCCTGGAGAAGTTGCTACAACCACGCTTACTTCCAGCGATTCGGGATTCGGGACTACTTGCGTGAACGATCCCTGGTGTATGATCCGGACCGGAGGTGGCTAGCGCAGCAGCGTGGTCACCTCAGGAGCCGCTCAGGGATCAATTCTGGGACCCGACCTCTGAAACGTCACGTATGATGGCCTGCTTCGTAGGGACATGCCTGACGAGACCAGGTTGATCTGCTACGGAGATAACGTGACATAGTTTATAGCGGCTCATACCGTCGAATTGGTGCAATTCAAGCTAAGCATGGTCATGAGGAGGGTGGATGCGTGGATAACTACCTACAAGTCTGTCACTGGCCCGTGCCAAAGCCGAGATAGCCATCCTCATGAAGAGCCGCTTAGTACCTATCTTGGTGTGATGATTGATTCGAAACTTTCCTTCGGGCGGACGGCTGAGAAATCGACAGCCACAGTGGCGAACTTGAGCAGGATTATGGCTAATATCCGAGCAAGCGCAAGCTGCAGATGACCACGGTGCAGTCAGTCCTGGTCCATGGTGCGGATATCTGCGGAGGACAAATGCGGCTTAAAGTGTACAGAAAGCATATAGCTTTTGAAGAACGTCGGGCCGCTCTGAGGGTAGCTTGACCCTATCGGAAGGTTTCCGAGGCAGTGGTACTCGTCATTGCTGGGGTTACCCCTATTGAGCTCCTGGCAATGGAGAGGAGCACTTTCCGCAAGAGAGATCGAGCAGAAGCGAGCAGGTGAAGACGAAGAACTCGCACCATGAACAGGTGGCAGGAGTTATGGGACAACACGCCGAAAGGCCGTTGGGCAGCGCTACTACTCCCACAGATTAGGGTTAGCTGATGTCACGGTAAGGTGAAGTACTATCTCGCACAGTTCCTTAACGGGCACGGGTTCTTTCATTCGTACCTCTATAAGATGGGGCGGGAGAAGATACCCAGTGACCATACTGTTACTGTGTGGGTAGTAGGGATGACACTGGGCATACGTTTTCCACTGTGCCCGTTGGGCGAATGGTAGAGCCGTTGTCGAAGAGGAGCTGTGTCGCCTGTCACCGGAGACAGTGCTGCATGGAGAGCGTCAGTGGCGCTTAGTGCAGGGTTTGTTGAGGACACGCTCCACCCTAAGAACCACGACACCTCGTCCAACGGCGGTTGATTGTTCTTAGGGGCAAAGGCCCAGCCTGAAGTATTGTGAAAAACTATTCCGGGCTGGTGTTCTTGGGAGGGGGTTTTAGCCGGTAGGCTGCCCGACAGGTAGTATTTCGGAACATCGTCCGCAACAGGATTTCACCTCCCTAAAAACATAAAAAAAGTATAGTAGTGTAAGAAAAATATTGAAAATTTAGAAAATAGCACATTTGTGAAAAAAAATCCTAATTAGCACACTCGTGTTAATATAAACATGAATTTTATTTTAATTTATTACATTTTATAATTATTTAAGTTTCAACAGAAGAACTTGAATTTAAGCATACATAAACTAAATAAGTATAAAGCTCATTCAAAAGACAGCGTGCTCATTTTCTGTTGCATCAAAACTTTTGCAGACTCAAAATGTATTCCTTAAACTTCTCTGTACTATTAATATTAAGAATGTATCCTAATTTCGGGACCCTGTATACTTACGTTGCTTAAATTGAAGAAACTCCAAAACTATTCGGCCGATTGAGCTGAAACTTTCATAGATTATGCCTCCAGACTAAATCTCGGTAAACCACATAGTACCTACGAATACGATCCGATAGGTGGCGCACGAGTGGTATCGGATTCATTCGAGTATCGTTCAATCGATCGTCATTAAAATTGGTATACGTAAAAATTTGAACACGATGAATATTTTCGCGTTATTGACTATGGAAGAACGACGTTTGGTAATTAAGTTCCCAGAGGAAAGGAAAGCGTATAGAGAAATTGCTACTATTATTGGAAAAACAACGGCAGCAATGCACAAAATCGTGAAAATTTTTCAGGATACTGTACGCGCTGCATGTTTTCAAGAGTCAGAAAGAGCATGAATTACAACGGAAAGGATAGATTTCCTTCTCTATAGAGAAATTGATAGATTCCTCGACCACTGCATAAAATTGAAAGCCATGGAAGAGTTAGTTGGAAACTATCTATTATTATTAGTAAAGCTAACAGGAAGAAAAAGTTGCAATTTTACACGGATCATGTATGTTTGAAGAAGAGGTAATGAAGCTTTTTCTTATAAGGGCTGAAGACCAACATTGAAATCATTTGATAGAAGGATAATGGTGTGGGGATGTTGTTCCGCACATGGTTTTTGCCATATTGTTTTTCTGGAGAGTAGGGTAGACTACATATCTTAAAAAAAATAATCATACTTCAAGGCAGAGATCTTATTGGACAAGACTTTTTACTGCAGCAAGATAATGCGCTTATTCATACGGCGAAAACTGGTAATGATTATTTAGAAGAGACCATTATTAATGTTTTGAAATGGCCGCCACAAAGCCCACACTTTTTCCCCACCTGAGGACATATGGACTGGCTCAAAAAGGAGGTATTCGAAAAGACTTCTAGAAATAGTTACGAGTTGAAGACTGCAATTAAATATATTTGGTATAAATTCCCCGCGGAAGACTGCAGAAAGTATGTTCTTTCTATACCAAGACGTCTGACTCTAAAATGTTGCAAAATAATGGAAGACACTGTCGATGTTCAGTTTTGTTTACCTTTTCTTGACTAATAAAGTTTTGAGGGTTTTCAACTCAACTGAATCAATTTGGCTAGACTGACTTTATAATATTTGCCTAAATAATGAAACTCTGAATAAATAATTTAGTTTAAATATATATGCTGCCTTTTTTTTATGGTATTAAACTTGTTATTCTTTTAGTGACTGCAACTGCATATATGTACAATATTCTTCAATTAATAAATATAACTGTTAAGAAATTGTTCCATGCAAAAATCAAAATGTATTTAAACTACCAACGAAGTTTCCGTAATGTTGACACAAGTTTTTATTTCAGTGACGAGTATTCCACGTGCGCCACATGTAATATAATCCTGATTGCGATACATGAGGAGAAGGGGAGGGATGTAAATGAAATAATTCAACCGCACAAGACTAGGCAAATAAACTTTCGCTTACAAAATAAATTATTCAGTGAAAATTTAGGTCAGGTATTTCCCATATAGTCAACTTTACTTATATTAAATTACCATTTAAGGCGAAAAGATGAAGAGGTTTAGTTCCTTCCGTACGGTATTTGCTTCTCAGTTCTTGGAAAAGAAATTTTATAAAATTGGGCGCTTTAATGGGTCGAACGTTATTAGTTCATTTGACCAAGATATGACTAATATAAGAGCAAAAAGCAATTCTTGTGCACTGCACAACTTAAATTCGATTTACCTAATGTAAACTCCCCTTCCACTTCTAGATTGCGGCATAGCATACCGTGCAACAGGTATTCCCTAATCTACTGCAGGTGTACAAGAATCGGGGACTTTGCAAAATTTATGAACAAAGTCGTGTAAATTGCAACAACTATATGTACATACATATATCATATCGGTTGGTACTCACTCAGATGAAGTTATCAATTTTGCTTCATTTAATTTAACAAGGTCTGTGCGAGCTTCATCGGCAAAAGGGGGATTCGGATAGATTATGAGTGCTGATACTCTCGCAGCCTGCGACAGCAAAGACATGGCTGAATCATCACATCGCTCACAATCACTTCACCCTACTTAAATCAATTTCACGTGATACAATATACCTTGCCTCTAATCCCGTGTGCATGAAACGTGCGACTGTGCCTCACTGTCCAAATACTAAATACCCGCCGGATTGTAGGTCATGGTCATGAAATCGATAAAAGACGCTTGCTTTTTGCGGATACGAATATTCGCGGCCATCCGAGCTCACTGGACTAAGCACCAATTGCAAATCCCCAAACCGTACAGATGTAAGTTCTTGGGCTCGGAACGAGATCGCAAAACCCTTTGAGTACCGAATTGATTAAAAATGTTGTGCTTTGCAAAACTAAAAAAACAACTTGAAATTAAAAATAAAGATCCAGTAACTTGCTCCCCACTTGGGGAACTCTTCCTAGCGACTGAGATATGCTACCCAAATACGGCCCAGCGTTCTGCACACCTGATGAACATCTTTCATTCAGGCTTTTGGCTGTGCTGTTATTGTTGGGAAGGATGTCTTTTGCGCAAGGTCGAGTTGCACGGGTTGGAGTATTATTCGGTTTGTGTAAATATTGTGACTTGCATTAAAGACGGACGAATGAACAACGATCGCAGAGCGAAACTTGGGAATATTAGTAAGATCTGCTTAAAGACCCCTGTCGCACTAACATACAAATATCAAATACTTGCAATTCTCCAAAAGCCATCAGACACAAGGATGTGTGGCCGACTCACTGTGCCACCAGCATTGGCTGTACAAGTAGTAATCCAGGAACTTTAATTTTGCACTTAGTAACTTTGAAAACAAAAACTTTAAATCTCAAGAAAAAACATTTAGTTTTGATTTAGATCTTATCAAGTAAACATCTATGTAATTCTTTTTAATGAATATAATTTATAGTACAAATTGCTATAATCTGGTGACTCCGACAGGTCCGAAAGACCAGAACACAGCTCGGAATCAAGACTTTCAAGGCCGCAAGAAATTTTAAAAGCCATAAATGATTCAAAAAATCGTTTCGGTTATTTAAAAAATGGAAGAATAACGGTGGGTTCCATCATATACCTAACCACCACCCCGATGGCAAAAAGGCAAGAAGTCACTGCAAATTTCAAAATAAAGAAAACTCTCTACAAGAAAACAAAGATTACGAAAACAAGAATTTACAACCACCCAACTCTACAACCAAAATATGCACACCAAAAGCAAGTGGAAAATTTGTTGCAGTAAGTCGCAAACCGACAACTCAATCAGCTCCATCCTACCAACATAGGTGCAAATCAGCAGAAGTCAACAGCGTCTCAAATCGACAAAACCAATAACATCAACATCAAAAATTTCAACAAGCCACTCATTTACCAATTTTAGCTATGCTCAGGTATCGTTCCCGCAAGGAAGAACTGGCAGGAGGGTAATGTGGCAACTCAGCTTCAACCAATCAAGCTTTCTGAAACTCACAGCAACTACTGAATAATCAAGTAATCTAAAATTTTGTTGTATACTTTTCAGTTCCGAAATACCTTCCCGGAAATAACAATAATTAAATTTTGTATCTTAAAATACATAAATACATAAACTTATTGAATATAAAATTATTTTAATAATTAAAATAGTATATTATTTTATTTAATAAACGGAAGAGCCAAAAGTGAATTACATATAAAAAGTTAATATTACAAGATGGAGAGCAACATTTCCTTCACTGGTGACCCCGACGTCACCAGGTTGAAGCTGAGTTGGCACAGATGTAATGTTGTTTTTAAAATGAGCACCATAATCATGGGTTTTATGAAATAACGTGGCCAAAAATAAAAGAAGATCAGGAGAAAATATTGAACAAAAATTTCTTTCTTTTGTTGCTAAATCTTGTAAAAGATAAGTTAAAAAAGCATTCAATTAGAACTTCAATAACTCCAGAACTTCAGCTTCTTATAACGCTACTGCAATTAAGCTGATTTATTTTTAAATATGCCTTGTTCTCAATTAAATTTTTTATAGGTATTTAGCACACGGTGGTTCAAGACTCATGTACTCATCAAAGTTCTTGATAGGAGAAACCACCTTCAGAAAATTTTTGTATAAAACTTGTGAAGTGATTTGGGACGAATTACGAATTACCCATTTACCTGCCTTTTCCTTCTGAAGACGAGTTTAAGCAAATTGCAAATAAATACTATTGGCAAGTTTTTATATTAAGACTAGCTGGAAACACCCGCTTCGCTGAGTTATTTTTTTGGCAGTACCTACATATGTATATTTATTTATATATAATTTATATTTTTTTTTGGTATTAAGGAAACATGTTTTATTTAATGAATTTTATAACTTTTCTTTCGTTGCACACTTCTTCTTATAAACTGAAGCATGTGCATAACATTTCGCCGTATATAGTCTCAAAAGCCATCCTCGCTACCCCCTTAATTTTAAAAAAATTTTGAAAACCTTTTAAAAGCTCTAAAATATATTTAAATGTCGTAAATCACTTGAAACTAATTCTAACTGTTCTACAATGTTTTGAACATTCTAGACTAAATTTTTAAAGAAAGTTATCGAACTTTTGAGAAATTTCTCGAATCTTCTAGTCAGTTCCAGAAAGTTATTGAACTTTCGAGAAATTTCTCAAATCTTCTAGAAAGTTCCAGAAAGTTATCGAACTTTCGAGAAATTTCTAAAATCTACTAAAATGTTCCAGAAAGTTATCGAACTTTCAAGAAATTTTTCAAATCTTCTAGAAAGTTCCAGATAATTCCAGAAAGTTGTCGAACTCTCGAGAAATTTCTCGAATTTTCTAGGAAGTTCCAGAAAGTTATCGAACTTTCGAGAAATTACTCGAATCTTCTAGATAGTTCCCGAAAATTATCGAACTTTCGAGAAATTTCTCAAATCTTCTAGAAGGTTCCAGAAAGTTATCGAACTTTGGGGAAATTTCTTAAATCTTCTAGATAATTCCAGAAATTTATCGAATTTCTCGAATCTTCTAGATAGTTCCAGAAAGTTATTGAACTTTCGAGAAATTTCTCGAATCTTCTAGGAGGTTCCAGAAAGTTATCGAACTTTCGAGAAATTTCTCAAATCTTCTAGAAGGTTCCAGAAAGTTATCGAACTTTCGGGAAATTTCTTAAATCTTCTAGATAATTCCAGAAAGTTATCGAACTTTCGAGAAATTTCTCTTCTACGCCACTATGATTCTCAACGGCTCAATTAGAGTCACACATTTTCGAAGTTAACTTTTTTCAACCCCCATATCTTTTACACCCTTATAGCTATCGACTCGCAACCACCATAGTGCACGATGGGAAGCTTGGGGCTACTACCCCACACAAAGACTTTTCGTCTGTGATGTGTAGTTTTGGCTGCAGAGTGAAATATAGGCACACACACGTCCATTTTTATATATATAATAGATGAGAGTGGTCTTTTTCTCAAATTTAAAAATTATAGTATGGAATGCCCAATTGTTTGGGTGCAATTGATGGCAAACACATTAATATAGTTTGCCCACATAATAGCGGATCTCAGTACTACAATTATAAAAGTATGTACGTATAATTTAAATATGTTTTTGCTAACGTCAAACACAGTTAATATTTAAATTGCAGAAGGATTTAGCATCGTTCTTTTGGCTACCTGTGAATCCAATTACACGTTTACCACCGTTGATATTAATGCCTACGGCTGCCAAAGTGATGGAGGCATCTTTAGAAATATTGTGTTTGGAAAGCGTCTTTTAACAAATACACTTAAAATTCCAAAAAATGATAGTCTGCCAAACAGTTGCATCTAGTTCCCATATTTGTTTGTGGGGGACGCTGCCTTTCCGCCACTGACATATAGAACTGGACCGCTGATCCAAAGCAAAATCACTCTTCAAAATTGAGACGACTTTTTGACATAAGATTTCTGTCTCTCTCCCCCATCTGGCCCCCAGGCGAAATGCATATGTAAGACAAAATAGAATATGTTTTTATATATCTGACTCTTGTGTTCTTCCGGCCCCGAGCTGGTTGGTGTCGTAATGTTTTTTAACAATTACTCAAAATGTAGAGCGAATTTAAAGGGGCTGTTTTGTGACAACTTATATTTATTTATTTTCTTTATTTTACCATACATTGCAAATAATTTAATGTGTTTTTATAGCATGAGTGTTCTAAGGTAGGCTTGCATCCCCACTTAAAATGGTTTGCATTTCCACTTAAAATGGTCTCACTTTTCGACCGTCAATCAGCAGTCCAGTTCTATATGTCAGTGCTTTCCGCAAATGATGGGACCGTATCCAGGACATAATTTATCCGAAAAACAAATATATTTTAACAAAATATTGTCAAGCCTCACAATCGAGAACACTTTTGGAATTTTGCCGAAAAGATGGGCAATTTTACTCACCGACATTAATGTCCATGCTGATAATGTGGACACGATTATTAAAGCAACAGTTGTGCTGCATAATTTTATTATGCTGAATAATTGCTATAAATACTGATATTGTGGGCAATTGGAGAAAGAGGCGAAATAATACCAAGCCAATGGAGAAATGGAACAGCACCACTGGAATCTGCTTGAGCACCGTTCGCCAACTGTCCTTCAGGAAATGCATTTCATCTTCGTGATGTATTAGCAGATTACCTATTTCAAAATAAGTGAATTTTGTAACATAAAGTTTTCTTCATTTTGAATTTTAAGTGTTATTTATTGTTTCCATAACCACATTCATAATGGATATTTGTAATGCAAATTTTTCATTGTATGAAAGATTCGTATATCTTACAATTCTTTCAATATATCTGAAAAAATAGGTAAGGTCGTCTAAGGAGGACGATGGGCAACTATCCATATTCAAAGGGAATCCTTTGGTAAGTAAAACAAATAAATAATATAATTTTTTTATATTTTCAGATGGATTCCGATAAAATATGTGCATATAGTGAGCTAGATAGTGCAAAATGCGTCATTTGTCAGTTTAGTGACTATTTTTAGTGAAATTATGTAAAAATTTTGAGAAAAATATGCAAAGATTTGTTGTTGCTGAAAAATTTTTAAAGATAAACGTCTCGGAAAGTATAGCTTCTCGACGAAAATATTTTTGCATATTCGCTCGCTTCAGGCCCAAAAGAAAATTCCTACATAGTTTCATAAGAATCCGTGGAATTTACAGATTCTTGACTTAAGCCAACATTTCAAATCAATCCCAAATTTTCTCCAAAACCTTGAACTGGTTCCGATCTGAAAAGAACCCGGCTTATGTTACTTCGCTCTCTTTCTCGTTTATTAAGATCATATTGAAGTGAAAACTTCTCTTGCGAGACTCTGAATTTCATGGGAGTAAACGGGTGAAAGGAATTAGCGACACTGACAAATGTAACGCTTTCAATGCTTACTTATAATCAGGCCAATTACCGAAGTCGAATCGAGTCAACTCGAAACTCGAGAGAAACACAGCTCTGCTGTCGAGTAAGCTCTGTTTTCGTATCACAGAACTCGACCAACAGTAGCTCGATTCAGGGATAAAGTATTGCCATACCAAAGTCGGCAGAAAACGTTTAATAATGAAATTATACCTAACTTCAATCTGATCCTACTAGGATTTGACAATTTCAGTTGAACGGAAAAATGGATTCAATTGTGCTGTTTTTTGTAAATGACGAATCTGAAAGTGAGGATTTAAAGTTGATCCGAAGAAATTTGAAACATAAATCGAATCCGTTGGAGTTGCCTAACCCCGAGTGTGTGAATGTGTCCAAATTTGAAATTAATTGTAACAGAATTTTTTTTTTAGGTTTATAAAGTGCTTTCGCCTCAACAAAAATGCATTCCTTTTCTTATTGGAGGTTCCATACAATTTAATTCCTCGGCTACCGATTCCCATACAGCCTTTACGTATATTTTCATTTTTCCTTTATTCCCTGGCAATACCAACATTTTGCTCCATAAGAGCCAACAACCTCTCAAATTGTCTTCTCTTTGTAATAAAATATAGATAACAAACATGCATTTTTCAAAAGGCCACTTCTAACACCGCGCAGAAAAATAATTATATGACAGTCGAGTAAACAACCGCGTTCGACTGAAAATTAGACGGAAGGTCGACACTTTTCGATCAAACTCGACTTCAGTAATCTAAAATTGCTCGACACTTCCTCCCGTCGACTCGACACTTGCTCGACTCGACTTCGGTAATTGGCCTGAATATACCGATTCAATTAAGTCTGCCACTTTTAAGTTTAATTTAAACCAATAATTAATATTTATTAGTAGAAGTTTTCAGTACTGTCTATCGTCCCAAGACGGTAATTGCGTTTTTTTTTTCTTTCTATGGGCACCCCTGTTTCTTCTACGCTCACGTACAGGAGCGTGTTCAAAAACTTCACCATTGTTAGCCATGATCAACATGTTGACGACGGCTTATACCACCATTTTTAATTTATTTTTTTTTCGAAAATTCGGCTCTTTTACCTTGGATATCTGGCCAAGTCACTGACATATAAAAATGGACTACTCGTCCCGTAAAAAATGCCTATATCGAAATGGTTCATTTTTTCGTTCCCTCTTGCTCACACCATTAACGGATTTTGAGCAGTCAGCTTTGGGTTTGAATTGTTGTAAAAAGCATTTTTGGGGCATTAGTTCATTTTAATTTCATAATTACACCAAAATGTATTAAATAACTCCTTTTGTATCTGAAGTCACTTTAAAGGAATATAAACATGAAATTACCCCTTTTTAAGCTACAACTGAATTTTACACCATTTCTAAGTTTTCAGCAGAAATTGTATTAATAAATTATGAAATTTAGTCTTTTAGTATCCCATATTGCAAATTCTTTTCAGTTTATGTCTGATTTACCGACAAAACACACAAAATACCTGGGTGGCATCTTCGTCGCCGAAAACCCCTTTAATCACCACCATTTGCGATGTTTTTTGAATTTTGATAATTTGATCCTGACCGTAAAATTTGCCCTTTACCGCATTTCCAATATTCCGACTTTGCGAAATAATCTCCGACCGCAAATACCCGTCACCCGCCACCAACAAAATTACTGTTTTACTTTTTTTGGTCAGTTTGATCCATTTTTTCCCTTTGTACTACACTGGTATACTATATACAAATATCAAACCTTAGCATAGCCACGGTGAACTTAATAGAACTTGGAAGTGAATCTTTGATTTCCCTATACTGAAGAATAGCCCCCACAATGCTCGGATTGCAATTCTTCAGGGGCTCCAAAATTTTAATTTCTTTTTAATGTCACTGCAATTTGATAAACAATTCCGCCAAAATAAACACCTAATATTCGAAAGCCCAATGAAAAGCTTAAATTATGTCTACTCAAACCTAAGACAAAAATTTATATGGCTCGAGGCACGACTATAAAAGCTTCTTTATCGAAATTCATAAACATCATCAAGCACTTCGTACAATATTTTCGAAAGCTCTTATGCCTATGTACTTTTAAGATTTCGTTTATTTATTGGGATAGCTTTTTCCTTGTGCAAAATTCACTAAATTTTTTGGCCTACAAATAGAAAAAAAATGTAAATAAAACGGTCAAGAAATGCTCAAGGAATTTTTTTCCGTTCCGGTTGTCAAAGTGGCATGCTATTTGCAAGGAATCGGCAAAGGAAAAACTTTCTTCGAAAAGTTCTAATATCACAAGCAGGTGGCGGTGCTTATCCAGAAGGCCGCCGAACACATATTTCTTGAGTCTGGAGGGTATTTTAAAGTTTCGAAGTGGAAGGTTGAGAATACATACTTGTATCGTTAATTGTTTGACAAATAAAAAGTTGTAAAAATTCCTTGGCCTACTGTCTGAGAATAAGCATAGTATTCTGTTCTTAAAGCAACAGCTCAAGTAAAATATGATCTTAATTAAAAATGGAACCTTGATGTATTAGTTGAAGAAAATTTCACTGTCGAGTGAACAGCGCCACTTGCTTGTGAAATTAGAACTAAGTTGTCCCTTTGCCGATTCCTTGGGAATAGAATATCATTTTGTCAAGCCGAACAGAATAAAATTCCTGGAGCATTTCTTAAACCTTTTTTTACATGGTGCATTGTCCGTAGCTTGTATTAAGCGAAACAAATGAATAATTTGTGCGGACCAAGCTTGGCAACAGTATACAAAGCCATAAGTGCAACTTTTCTTTAAGCTGTTTTTTTTTTTTTGAAACATAAAGACGTCTCACCGCAGCCGGGAGATTAGGCAAAAATTCGCTGGGCTCGGCAGCAGCTTTTAGTCGTTTCGCTGCTTTCGGACCTCTGGTTCCTACTGACTGACTGGTAAAAGTGAAAGCAGGGAGAGAGTAGATGATAAACATTTGGTGGCTCGCCGATGTCTGTTGCCCACTGACATATAGAACTGGACTGCTGATTGACGGTCGAAAGTGAGACCATTTTAAGTGGAAATGCAAACCATTTTAAGTGGGGATGCAAGCCTACCTTAGAACACTCATGCTATAAAAACACATTAATTATTTGCAATGTATGGTAAAATAAAGAAAATAAATAAATATAAGTTGTCACAAACCAGCCCCTTTAAATTCGCTCTACATTTTGAGTAATTGTTCAAAAACATTACGACACCAACCAGCTCGGGGCCGGAAGAACACAAGAGTCAGATATATAAAAACATATTCTATTTTGTCTTACATATGCATTTCGCCTGGGGGCCAGATGGGGGAGAGAGACAGAAATCTTATGTCAAAAAGTCGTCTCAATTTTGAAGAGTGATTTTGCTTTGGATCAGCGGTCCAGTTCTATATGTCAGCAGTGATGCCAAAACCTTCCATATCCCAAGCCATGAACTGGCCTCTTGCATGTGTGCGTAAGTTGTCTGACAGTTCGAGAAATTTACATTTAGTCTTATGGAGGCTGAATGAAATATGCTAGATAAATTGGATTTACAAGGGTTTTTTGGACACTGTGAACATACAAGTTTTAAGAAATTAAAACCATAGGGAGTAGATAAGCTATGGGGATTCGAGCACAAAATCCCATAAGGTTTATACAGGGGGTCAAAAATTACAAAATGGTCCCAAAAGCTCGTCGTCTACGTCTACGAGCAGTTTTAAGGCCGAGAGCTCTCTTTTCCGTGTATCGGAGTTCAGGTCTTTGCTATATTGCCGTCATCCATCTACCGGATTAAGCTCAAATTTTCTAGAATGTGTGTGCTTGGAGTGTGTATGTGGTTATACAGGTTCGGATCTTTGCTAATTTTTCTGTCCGCCATCTACCAGATTAAGCTCAAATTTTTCTAGAAGGTGTGTGCTTGGAGTGTATGTGGTGATCGGGTTCGGGACTTTGCTATTTTTGCGGCCCACCATGTACCGGATTAACCTCAAGTTTTTCTAGAATGCGTGTGAGACGCCGAATGCTTTACCTTATCCTTTGCTAGTTGGACGCGAACGTGGGTGCCTCGATCATGTTTCGTGTCAAGCTAAATCGAAGGGTACTTGAACTTGGACACTTGAATGTGTCACCCAAGCATAATTTACGCAATTTTGCGGGTACGCATGTGACTTTGCTAATGCAATGTGGTCTGTAATTTGATCCCTTTAAGGACACGCTTTACATTAGACTAGGAATTTAGGATTATATTTAGGCATGAAGGATCATGTCTGATCATGTTACGAGCACGCAGGTGGCTTTGTTTATGCTATCTGGTCTGTAATTTGAACCCTTTAAGGACACGTTTTAAATTAGACTATATGAATTTGAGGATATGAAGGATCATGTCTGAACATGTTTCGAGCATGTGACTCTGTTTATGCCATGTGGCGGCTTATCAATTGTTTATACTGAGGGGTTCTTACTTCCAGGAATTGATTCCCGATTCAACGTGGGCTTATTTTTTGTTGTTTTATTTTATTTGGGGGAAAATTTTCCTTCACATTTGAGATTCCCGAGCGGAAGTATAAATAGCGCTCCGCGAAAATATATCATTCATTTAGTGTCAACCCTTTGTGAGCTACACACCCACAACAATTTATTTAATCTTCAGAATTTTTAACTTAAAGTTTACACAAGTTATTTATTTACATTTAATTATCTTGTGAATTAGTGTGTCAAGGGTTAAAGACCAAAGGACAAAAAACAGTGAAAGAAACTATCAGTGTTGTAAAAGTTAACAGTGCCCTTCAGTTATATTCCTATATTGTTTAAAAATGGCTCAAGTAAGCAATTTAGTGCAAAATGCTAAGCTAGCATTTGTAAATGCCCAAAACAATCATACGCTAATTGAGGCGAGTGTGAAAGAGTGCTCAAACAATTTAAGAGTGCTTCGGAAAGCTCTGAAAAGAGCAAAGACTGTAGGTGAAAAACAAAATTTCACCAATGGTATAAACCTTGTCCAAGGATACCGTACCCAGCTGAAAAAACTTAAGATTACCGGTGCAGGCTATAAAAATCCGCATCCCAATAGAGCTAATTATGCTAGCACTAGAGTGAAATGGGAAGACGTACAATCGGCTTTTTGCGACCGGTAAGTAAAAACTTAAAATTATTACTACTTGCAATCCCGAGGAGTCCTGCTCTAGTAGCTTTCTCCTCTAGGAGTTCTGCCTAAAGGCTGGCTCCGAAATTGCTGCCTCTGGATCAACACTTTAGCGACCGTGAATCTAATACACATCACAATATGTCTAAGTCACATCATTATTTGTTTGTTTCTTTTTCATTTATAGTATGAGGACTGGGGTGATTATCAACTTGACTCATAAGGAGCCAAAGGAGTTCCTGAGCGATTGTGTGGGACTTTTCCGTCGGCGTATCAATAACGCCCTGAAGAAAGAAACTGCGCTTAAGGTGAACGCAGCTTTTTGTGGGGAGTTGAAAGTTGTGAGAGGGGATGAGGAAGTGCTCGATTTAAAATACATGAACACAAAGAATGCTCCCATCTACCAAAACACGGATGTTAATGAATGGTTCAAACATAATGTTGAGGAACGAGTTATGAATAAACTGGAAGAGTTCCAGGAAAGAGATAACGGTTGGGCTTTGTCAGCCATTATAAACTTAGCAATAAACATCAATAAGTTCACACCGCAACAAATCAAGCGCAAAGAGGCATCAATGTTAAAAATACGGACGATGCTTGTTTCGCCTGGGCAGCGCTTTCAGCTTTGCATCCAGTTGAAAAAAAATCCCCAGCGTGTGATGAACTACCACCAATATTTCACAGAATTAAAACTAGATGGAGTTACGTTCCCAGTGACCATGAAACAGATTCCTCGATTTGAGAAGCAGAATGGCCTTTCCATTAACGTATACATTCTGCAGAAAGCTGGAAAAGAAAATTATATAGTTCTGCCGACATATTTAAATAAAGACAAAAAAGAGCAGCACGTGAACCTTCTGATGGTTCAAAACGTTTATTATGATGAGAATGCCGAGGAGGAGGAAAAAGAAGATGATGAGCCCATCCGGTACCACTACGTATGGATAAAGAGCCTCTCCAGGCTCCTTTCATCTCAAGTGTCGAAACACAAAACAGCAAAGTAGTTTTGCGACCGCTGCCACCATTATTTTGGATCGGACGAAAAATTGGATCGCCATGTAGCTGACTGTACGAAGATCAACAACTCCAAAATCCGGCTACCAACGGAGGACCAGAAGGAACTTAGATTTAATAATTTTAGGAATAAGGTAGACGCTCCATTCGTTATTTACGCGGACTTAGAATGTTTATTAGTAGAAAATAATGATAGAAATAAGTATCAAGTTCATGTACCATGTAGATTAGGCTTTTATGTGAAGTGTTCTTATGACCCCACGTTATCGGTCTTTAAATTATATCGTGGTGAGGATTGTGTTGAGTGGTTTGTGCGCGAGTTGAAGCAGTTTGCGGAGAATTTGGAATCCGTTTTTCTTAACCCTCTACCTATGGATCAGATGACTGCTGAGGAAGTGGCATTTTTTGAGGCAGCCAGACTCTGTCATATATGTGAGAAACCATTCACATCAGGCGATAAAAAGGTGCGCGATCACTGCCACCTAACAGGTAAGTACAGAGGTCCAGCGCATGAGGGGTGTAATTTTAATTTTCAGGATAGTCACACCATCCCAATAATTTTTCATAACTTAAGCGGCTACGATTCTCATTTTATAATTAAAAATATAGCTTCCGATCTTCAAGGCCGCATTGATCTCCTCCCCATTAACAAAGAACGGTATATTTCTTTCACTAAACACTTAGATGAATACCCTATTAAATTCCGATTTATTGATTCCTTCAAATTCATGGCAAGCAGCCTCGACACCCTTTCCTCCTACTTAACTTCTTTCCCTATTTTAAAATCCCAATTCCCAAATATAACAGAGTCCCAGTTTAAGTTACTAACACGTAAAGGAGTATACCCATACGATTATTTCACTTGCATGTCAAAATTTTTAGAGACCAAACTTCCTGATATTCCCCAATTTTACAATAAGTTAAACGATACTAACATTAGCCAAGAAGATTATGCACATGCCGTAAATGTTTGGAATGAATTCAGCATTCAAAATCTGGGTGAATATTCAGATTTATATTTAAAGACAGATGTCTTACTCTTGGCGGATGTTCTTGAACAATTCCGTGCAAGTTGTTGTAAAACATATGGATTAGATCCAGGCCACTATTATACGCTTCCAGGGTATACTTGGGACGCAATGCTCAAGCATACTAGCGTTACCCTGGAGCTATTAACTGATATTGATATGCTCTTATTTACAGAGCGAGGCATTCGGGCGGCCTTAGCCAATGCTCTAAAAGATATTCAAAAGCCAATAATAAATACATGCCCAATGTCCCAACTCCTACCTCACAGTGGCTTCAAGTGGGTAGAAAATGTATCATCTTTTAAGGTTGAAGATGTAGCTGATGATTCGCCCACAGGCTACATTCTTGAAGTGGATCTAGAGTATCCTCAAGACATTCATGATCTTCATAAAGATCTCCCATTTTGCCCCGAGCATAGAGCGTCACCTGGATCAAAACAAACGAAACTTTTGGCTACACTGCATGATAAAACAAAATACATTATTCATTATCGCAGTTTAAAACAAGCCATTCTTCACGGATTAAAGTTATAGAAAGTTCACCGGGTTCTCGAATTTAATCAATCTGCGTGGCTTAAGTCCTACATTGACCTAAATACCAGACTTCGAGCATTGGCTAAAAATGATTTCGAGAAAAATCTCTTTAAGCTTATGAATAATGCTGTTTTCGGAAAGACTATGGAGAACTTTCGGAAACATAGCATTGTTAAGCTGGTGACAAAGTGGCTGGGGCGATATGGAGCCGAAGCACTCATTTCTAAGCCAGAATTCAAGGCTTCGATCATTTTCAATGAGAACCTGGTAGCCATCGAGTTAAATAAGACAGAAATTTATTTTAATAAGCCTATTTATGTAGGCATGTGCATTCTCGACTTGGCTAAAACTACCATATACAATTTCCATTATGATTATATGTTCCCCAATTTAGATCTAACTGCACAGTTTGTTATACAGACACGGATTCACTCATTTATGAAGTGACCTGTCCTGACTTGTATCAAATTATTAAACGTGACTGCTATACCCATTTCGACACAAGTGACTATCCCCGAAATAACATTTGGAACATCCCTCTTGTAAACAAAAAAGTGTTGGGCCTCATGAAAGATGAAAACAACGGCCGCATAATGACAGAGTTTGTTGGCCTGAGATCGAAAATGTATGCGGTACGGGTAGAGGGCAAGGATAACATTAAAAAAATTAAAGGAATAAAAAAAATATTATTAAAACAAGATTAACTTTTTATGATTACATTGATTGCTCACGAAATAATTCAGAAAAAGTAATAACTCAAAACCTTATTAAATCGGAAAAACATAAAGTCAGTTCAGTTGCACAGACCAAAATCGCGCTAAGGCCTCACGATGATAAAAGGTATTTAGTACCAAATTCGAATGAAACGTTACCGTGGGGTCAGTATGGTATAAAATTAGTACGACAACTGTAAGGTGGGATCAAAATGACCCAGATTTTCAACTGTATCTAATTTTTATCATGTCAAGTAAATTGAAGGATATTTCTATTTAATTAGATACACTAATTCCCAAATTAAATTATTTTAGTGAAAAACAATAAAAATTCGTATCATAATAGGAACTTTTTATTGAAAAGCTCGGCAACGTCACACTTTTATTTTAAGAAATACCCGCGTTTAAAAATATCACGGGTCATAATGACCCAACCTGGCTGACGCCGGGTTAAGATATGAACAAAATAAAAGAATTTTTATAACGTTTTAAAAAACTGTTTTATTTAAAAAATCCTTTATTTGAAATACATTTTTCAGAGCACATCGGCCTTGGTGTATGATGCAAGATGGTACATTTGTTTCCAAAGTTGTTAGTTTTGGGCATCCCTCCTCTTCTACGTTATATATAGATGAACCATTTCCAAGTATTTGTCGAATCCAGCTTATATTTAACTCGATGGCTACCAGGTTCTCGTTGAAAATGGTCGAAGCCTTGAATTCGGGCTTAGAAATGAGTGCTTCGGATCCATATCGCCCCAGCCACTTTGTCACCAGCTTAACAATGCTATGTTTTCGAACGTTCTCCATAGTCTTTCCGAAAACAGCATTATTCATAAGCTTAAAGAGATTTTTCTCGAAATCATTTTTAGCCAATGCTCGAAGTCTGGTATTTTGGTCAATGTAGGACTTAAGCCATGCAGATTGATTAAATTCGAGAACCAAGTGAACTTTCTTAGTAGAAAAGCTATGAGAGTTCGAGCGCAAAATCCCCGTGTATTTTTAAAGGGGGGTCAAAATTCTCAAAACGGTATCAAAAGCTCGTCGTCTACGTCTACGAGCAGTTTTAAGGCCGAAAGCTCTCTCTTGTGTGTATCGGGGTTCGGGTCTTTGCTAGTTTGCAGTCCGCCATCTACCAGAGTAAGCTCAAGTTTTGCTAGAATGCGCGTGCTTTGAGTTTATGTGATTATCTGGGTTCGGGCCTTTGCTATTTTTGCGTTCCGCCATCTACCGGAGTAAGCTCAAGTTTTGCTAGAATGTGCGTGCTTTGAGTTTATGTGGTACATCGGGTCCGGGACTTTGCTATTTTTGCAGCCCTTTCATCTACCAAATTAACTTAAAGTTTTTAGAATGTGCGTGGGATGCCGCTCTCCCGCCGAAAGCTTTACCCTATCCTTTGCTAGTTGGACGCGAACGTGGATGCCTCGATCATGTTACGTGTCAACATAAATCGCTTCGGAGGACGGTTATGACTTGCATGAACATATTAATTGCACTGTTTGTGGGTTAGGGGAAGAACTTCGTGATTATGGTTTTAGATATACCCCTTCCCCCACCCTTAAATGAGACAGAAAACTAGGAGTGAAAGAGACAGAATATAAAAGTTACTATAAAAGGAGTGCGCGAGCAGGATCCAGTTCAGTTCATCAAGTGTTTCCAAGTGGTCAGTTTAAATAGAAGAAAAAACAGTGAAAATGGCTCAACCACCGCAGAAGATAACACGCATCATCGCCGAAGAAACATCAGTCCAACATTCAAATAGCGGAGTATTAGAATTGCTCAACAATTATGAGATTAAACCCATACATCCATACATCAAAGTATCTGAGATGGAGCAGCATACAGCTTATAAAATACATGGAATCCGGAAAATTACAACAAAATACGGAGATCGAATCATAGTGGAGTTCCAGAATAAGCAAATGTTCCTGCCGGCTAGATATGGCGACTTACCAGACAGCACACTGGAGGAAATCAGGAATCAAGGCAACTTCTACGTTACAAACTTGGGTCCTTTTGCTAACTCTTTCATACTCAGCTTTACTCAACAACGCAGAAAACTTTAATTTGTTACATTTCGTACCTAATAACTATTATAATAATAATAATAATAAATAAAATAAAATGTATTATATAAAACAAAAACCGTCTTTCATATTTCCCCATAATATTCCCCGGCCCTCCCCAAGTTCTATAAAATGGAATGTAATGTCAACAAAAGGTTAGTTTGCATAAGGTTCTGGTAATGAGCAGTTGGTATAAAGATTCTACTAAGAAGCTAGAGGAAGACGTGGGGCAAAGGAAAAATAAACAAATAAATAAAGCACTTCTACCAAAACTTAAAAGATAATAATAAGAAGTGAGTATTGAAAACCAATTTCCCAACCAACCAACCAAGCCAACTAAATATTTCAGATGAATATTAAGGAATTCCTTGACAATTACTCTATTATTCTGCTAGAAGAGCATAAGGAAAGAATAGAAAAAGTCTATCAATATCTTCGCCAATATGAAAATGTTGACAAAGTAATTTCTAAATATGGTAAGCATTACACCAGCTGCTCCTGGCCAAACGATGATGCAACTCCAGGACCAGATACCTGTGAATGTCATACTGTAGAATGGTACAACAAAGAAATTCAGCACCTCATCAATTTTTACATGAGGATCATAAAAAACAGCTGTGGAGAATGCCGAAAAGGATTCGCTTTATACTGACACCAGAAGTACACATTTTATATGTGTGGAACTTTGCCTATAGATTTAGTCGTAAGGGTGAATGGCATATATGCGCAATAGACAGGTTTCGATTTCAACAGAGAATCACATGAAAATATGGAACCAATATTGGGCCAAAACCATCGTAACAAAATACATAACATAAGAATGAGTGAAGAAAATAAAACGCTAGTTTATATTTTAAAAATGTCTTTTTATTTCTATTAATTATAATACATCGTTTGCATTTATCCAGGAGTTATGTTTCGATGAAAATCCCAGCCATTTAACATAAACTTTATCGCCTGTGCGTCTTAAAATTTTTTCAACAAGATAAACTTGTGGATGCTTAACTTTCAGCAATTCCATTTCATAAAATCCTCCTTTGATTGGGTTTCCCTGGTAGTCCTCAAGTATATATGTTGCTGGATTAGTCATTTGAATTTTAGCAATCTTGAAAACTTAAGTAGTCCAGTTTGGTGTATAGCCTTTTTCGAATACATGTTTATATTTACTAATACTCCTACTTTATATCTAGGCAAGACGGCAATCTTCAAATGATTATACACTGTAGTAAGAAGCCGCTTTTCATTGGATACATTAACATCGCAAGGGCGTATTTGGATTGTTCGATGCTTTTTCGTATTATATTGAGTCAATAGTTCCTTTATCATTTGAAGCCATTTATAAGATCCATTCATGCTAAATTCTTTCCACATCATGTTCTTTAAAGTTCGATTGAATCGTTCGACTATTGATGCTTTGAGTGATGTATAGGTTGAGTAATGATTAATATTATGTTTCTTCATCAGCTGTTGAAAGTGTGTGTTGTAAAATTCCTTCCCATCGTCAGTTTGCAAGTTTTTGGGTATACGTCCCTCTCTGAATATAGCTTCCATAGCTTCGGTTACTTCAACACCAGTCTTTCTTTTAATTGGAACAGCCCATGCATACTTGGAAAAGGTATCAATTACAGTAAGCAAGTAACGATATCCTTTGTTCACATGTTTATATGCATCCATTTCTACTAAATCCGCCTGCCATAAATCATCCAAACCTTTTATGATGACTCGTCGTCTTTTAAAATATCGACGAGCAGGCTTATGGAGCTCCTCGACAACATCTCTCTTACTCATATTATAGATAAATGAAACAGATTAATTGTAGCACTAAGCTTTATTGGTAAACACCGTCTTCTTGATTCTAATGCTCCTTATTAAGAATGCTAGAGAACAAATAATTCTCAATCTTTTCAATTTCACCATTAATGTATAGAGTTAGATTTTTTACAGCTTCTTGAATATTTTTATTTAATTCATCGTGTTGCTTTCTTATTTGTGTATCAACATAGTTTTTAGTTGTAGCGTCAGCACTTTTCGTAGGTTCTCCAAGGTTTGTGATGCGCTTGAATGTCAAATCATAGTTTCCAGTCGGGGTTAAAAGAAATCCAATTCCTGCAGGTCCGATTGAGCCTTGTTCACCTGCAGCACCAGGTTTTCCAGGAGGACCAGGAGGGCCAGGAGGACCAGGAGGACCAGGAGGACCCCGTTGAAGCTTGTTACTTCTTATTGATCGACCAAACTTGTCAACGCTCATTTTCGAAATGATATATAATTTCATATATGTAGATATTTATACAATTATATCAGCTTCCCGCAGCTCCTCAATAATTGCAACTATTTCATTATCATGGCTGTTATTTCCAACTTGTTTTGAAGCTATTAGTACACGAAGTCGGTCCACTAATTCATTTGGATGATTCCAATAGACATATTCAATGTTTTCCTTTGGAATCCTCATTATTCCCATCCCTCTGTGTGGTTTAGGAGTGTGAATCAACTTCTTTATTATGTTTCGATATTTATAGGTATTTGTTCCCTTTATTTGCTTATTCTCATTAAAATCACGTCGGTGCGTGCATGTATCATTTAAAATTGACTGATAATTGACCAAGTCTTCTTTATTGTAACCAGTGGGACGTTTCATAAAAATCAACTCAGATAAGCCTTTGGTAATCTTGTATGGTCTATCACCAATAACAAAATTTTCATCCTCAACTTTCAATGATGAATTTTATCATAGGACCATCAGCTTAGTTCAAGCTTCAGAGAAGATTAATCTCTTGCATGAAACTGATCATCTTTTGGTCCAGTGTTAGTAACACCACACACCAAACCGTTACATGCAAATCGATTAAACAATGACTTTTTTAACGCATGCTTGCTGATACGAGTGTCAAACAAATCGGGATGCTTATTTACGTTCATACACATACGATTAATTGGCTGAAAGTACCCATAGTTAGTTCGAGATTTAGTGATTTGGAACAAAGGCACATTTCTAAGGTTATGAGGATTTCGGCTAGGAATGAATGAGGATCTCAATGACGGAGAGTATACTATACCACTAACCAACTTGTGGACAAATGTGACATCCGCCACGACACGGCGCTCTTGAAGCGAATGCATGCCAAGCAACAAACAGCGGTCTTTGTAGGAAGGAAGGATGTGGAGGTTATCCCAAGGCAAATGACTCAACGCGAACCTAACAAATTTTTTCTGGACCGACTCGATTCTATTAACATGAATGGTATAATAAGGAGACCAAATTAGACTGCCGTATTCCAGGATAGGCCTCACTATAGAAATATATAACTGCTTATATATAGTTATGTTATTGAATTCACGAGACCATCTTTTTACAAATCCTAACAAAGCGGAAGCCTTGGAAACCATGTAATTAATGTGCTCAGTAAAATCAAGTTTTCTATCCAGAAGAATGCCGAGGTCCCGCACTGTTTGAACTCGACGAATAGAACACCCAGACAAGGAGTAGTCGAAGGTAAAGGGGTTGTGCCGTCTATAAAATGAAATAATTTCACACTTAGAAATATTAAGTTCCAAATTATTGTAACAACACCACGACTGAAAGGTATCTAAGTCATTTTGAACCAACTCGCGGTCATTGACATTCTCAATATGACGGAAAATCTTCATATCATCGGCGTAAATAAGAATATTACATGATTTCAGCAGGTGCGTCATATCATCAATAGCTAGAATAAACAGAAGGGGGCCAAGATGACTACCCTGAGGGACACCTGACGAAGCCAAAATACCTCTCAACAAGGAGCCACGAAAAGAGACATGATAGGATCTACCTAGCAAGTAAGATTGTACCCATTCAAGAAAAGGAGGGGGGAAACCCTTACTTTTCAACTTAAGAATGATGATACGGTGAGAAATTTTATCAAATGCTTTACTGAAGTCAGTATAAATACAATCAGTTTGTAGACCTCTTTTGAATCCATTTAAGGTATACTCGATAAACTCTAAAAGGTTGGTGGCGGTAGAACGACCTTGAAGGAAACCGTGTTGATTAATGGATATAAGACTGGAACAAACCTTAGAAAGTTCTGAATAAATAATTGACTCAAAGAGTTTTGGAATACAGGACAATTTAGCAATCGGCCGATAATTACAAACGTCACTGCGGCATCCCTTCTTAAAGATTGGGATAATGAAAGAGTCTTTCCATAAACTGGGGAAGTAGCCAGAATTAAGAGATTTCTGAAAGACAATAGATAAGGGTTCAGCAAGTACGTTAGCACAAAGTTTAAGAACCACAGGAGGAATACCATCAGGACCAGAAGAATAGTCGATCGGAAGTTCGCTAATAAACTTGTGAACAATTTCAGGAGTGATATTAATGGAAAGGTCAAAAGGGGTAGGATTAAGGTTAAGATGATGAACCTGGTTAGTATCAGGTTGGAAATTAGGAGAGGAAAAGGATTTTTCAAAGAAAGATGCGAACATATCACAAATTGTTTGCGAAACTCCGCTCGAGGAATCCCCATAAGACATATTACATGGATAGTCATCTGTACCCCTCTTGGTATTGACAAATTTGAAAAACGCGCGCGGATTACTATATAAATCATTTTTAGTTTTATTGAGGAAATCATTGTAAAGTGTGGATGCGAGGTTCTTAAAATCATTATAACACTCAACAAATGTGTTATATGACAACGTATCCTTCATTTGCAGATATATCTTCCATAATTTATTTTTCTTATTTCTAAGCTTCCTTAAATCAGAGTTAAACCAGGGGGGTGAGGAAGAAGGAAGACGGCGACGTTTAACAGGGACACAGTAGTCAAAGTTAAGCCGAAGAGTATCATAAAGTTTCGCGACATTATCATCAATTGAGTTTGCAGAAAAGAGAGAACTGAAATCAATGGAAGACAACCTGCAGTTGAGTTCGTCAAAATCTCCTTTTTTGAAATCATAAACAAGGTCGCTATCCTCATTAATAGGTAGAACTTTTGAATTGAGACAAAAATCTATCTGGAGGGGTGGGTGGTACTTATCAACAGTGGACAAGGTTAGAGGGCTACGTTGCACAATTAAATTGTCAACGCCCGAAGAAAAAAGTAAATCAAGCTGCCGACCCATATCGTTTTTAACTGTGCTCAATTGATGGAGACCACAAGAAAAGATAGATTCAAGAAAGGAAGATTCCTTCGGATTAAGGTTACTGGAAGGATAGCAACACCCATCGTCAGAATCAAATACCCATTGTACATTGGGTAGGTTGAAATCACCTATTAAAACAAGTTCGTCAGAGAAACTCATTAAATTTGAAACGAATTCCAAGATGAGAATAAGAGAGTCATAGGGGTTGCAGCCCCTGTTGTCAACTGAATAGAGCATATCGGGGGGAATATATGTAGCAACACAAGATAAATAGGGAATGATTTTTATCGACAACTTTAAGACATATTGCCTCCACGATAGGGTTATTGCAGGAATCAGGTAAAGGGATATTGCTGCAATACAGATCCCACGAGCCTCAGAGCTTAGATACCTATCCCTACGAAAAACCTGGTACGAAGAGTCAAATAGCTCCGCGTCAAAAAAGCCACCATGAAGCCAGGTCTCAGTGAGAGCAATAATATCAAAGTCACTAGCAACAGATGATTGGTGGAAAGATCGAGTTTTAGTTCTTAAACCCCTAACATTTTGATAATACAGGGAAATCGTCCGGAAATTATTTAGTTTTTTGATATGGCGGGAGTGCTAGAAGATTGCGTATTGACAAGAATATTATTATTTACAGGTGAACGTTTAGAGCTTTTAGAGACCTGATTCTTGGGAACAAAGGGTTTAATTAAGGCACCAGATGGCCAAAATGTGGAGACAAGAAGTTGGGAATAAATTGCATCAGGTGCATTAAGAAGAAAAGATGCAATCGGTCTATTGGAGTTACTTATTTTACGACAAGAGATGTTGCTAGTGGAAATGTTGTGGTCAGAAATGTATTTTAAAATATCGTCAGCATTAGTATCGGAAGTAAACCTGGAGATGAACAATGCGTGACGTGAGGGAACTACTTTTAAAAAGTTAACTACGGGGACGGTTTTACTAGTACCGCAAACGGTTGGAGTGGAAGTTTCATTGGATATAGAATCCTTATTAATAATTACCTCATTAACGCCAAAACTTTGGTCAGTTGATAACGGTACGCCTTGTTGAGTACAATCTGCATTTTTATTTATCTTACAATTTGTGGAAGGATGTTTTTTATTTTTGATTTTGTATTTGTTTTTCATAACATTAGGGGCAGTTGCAAGTGGAGGCGGAGCAATCGTATTAGTGGGACTACTGTTAATTCCGTCGTTAGTGTTATTACTATCAACCGAATTTTGGGCATTGTCTAAGAGGGAATCAGATATAATATTAACCGTGTGGTGTGCATTACTACAATTTGAGGTATTTTTTCACCCGCAAGATAGATGGCAATGTTGCTAAGAGTTTTAGTATTATCTTTAATAACAGACGGCAAAGGCCCAATTTCACTTTTGATTTGCTTGATATTACGCCGAATGTCATCCAAAACGGGCATAAAGGGCGTGGAGTCAGAACAACCTGAGGAAACTGGGGTTAAGCTCGACAGTAACGAGTGAAGTTCGTCAGTTGATGTCGACAAGAGAGACATTTTTGAAGAAACACCATATAATTTATCATTAATTATGGATAAGTTTGAATTAACAGAGTCAATTGTATTAAAAATTTTATCAATTTTATTATTAGTTGAACTAAGTTCGTCAGTGAATAAATTAAAAACAGAAGAAAAATTAGAAAACTTGTCGATAAGAACTGTCTGTTCGTTAAATAATGGTTTGGTAATGTGTTCAACAAGTTTAAGAATATGAACGGGTTTAATATCCGCGCATTCATTACATGTAGTTACTGAACACTTATGGGAACGTTTCAAACACCTGGGATGGAAAAAAGATTGACAAATTCCATCACAAGCAACAATATCGTCAGATTCAGAAGAATTGCAAATTTTGCAAATTTTGCAAGTGGCCATACCGTACCGACTAATTGAAAACGCTGAACAAGTGAAGCAAAGAAAGTCGGTAAAATGCTGTGCTTATCAAAGACACAAACCCCAGTATAAATTGTTATACAAAGAAGTCGATATTAGAACCTACGATAAAAATGATCAATAAAGAGAAGCCTGGGAACGAAGAGCGAAAAGAGTCACCAACACCAGGCAAACACTTATGAAGCCGCAAAGGCACCACAGCGGGAAAATGAAACCAATGAAACCACAAAAAAGGGCGCCAGCGCAAGCTGGGAACAAGAAAAGTGCAAAAGCAAAGACGCGATCGACACAAAAAACGCCCGTGCAAAAACCGAATGGCAGGCACAACCGAAACACGACCAAAAACAGCAAAAATCACGAGCGACCACAAAAACGCGCCAGCACTACTGACAGCACACACACTTGTGTGTGTGTTACCAATCCTCCATCCATCAGTGCTGCTATAATGTGCACCGTATGTTTTATCAACTTTCTCACTACTGTGGCTAACTAATTCTTTATATTTATTCAATATCTGGTTGGGTGAACTTTGTTCCTTAAATATTGAGGAATGTATTGGTGTAGCAAACTCGTCATTCTCAGTATCATCATCATTATCATCCTCTAATGCTGATAGAGGGGTACTAGTAGATTTCATCTTTAAATATTTTCGTGCTGGGGGAGTATATGTTTCATCATTTCATGAGCTGTTCTCTTGTTTAGGGTCTAACGTATTTTCTGCTTTGGGTTCAAACTTAACTGATGGAGTAAGCTCTTTAAGTGTGTTGGTGATTGGCTTAAAGGTTTCCTCCAATTGAGTTTCGGCTTCGATTTTACCAGTTTTGAGCGCTTTATATTTCTTTCGAATAGCATTCCTCGTCTTTATAATATCTTTTATCAGCTTTTCATCCATTTTACTCTTTAGTTTAGAGATATACAGACAACTATACAGACAGTTATACAGCTATACAGACAGCTATACAGCCTGTTTTTAAACAGCCTGTTTTTAAACAGCCTGTTTTTATACAGCCTGTTTTTATGCAGCCTGTTTTTATACAGCCTATTTTTATACAGCTATACAGGGTGGTAAAGAGCTATTGAGCATATAACTGTATCGATATGAGTACTTCAACCGACTGATGATGATAATTGGATTGCTCTTTCTTTTATAGTCTCATGAAGGTATCAAATCCTTTTCGATATCGGCCGTTATCCAGAGGACTATCCTTATCAATTACTAAGAACCCATATTTGTCCCCACAACATTTTCCACACGCTTTTCGGAACTTTTCAAATGTCATATGTCACATGGTCATTGTAAATATGCTTCAGATTCAAGTCATCTTGTTTAAACAAGATGAGCAAGTTTGCGTTATCTCGAATCAGATGCTTTGGTATACGAGTATATGTTTGACAGAGGTAAAAACTATCAATTGCTTTATGACGACCCATGCAAAAGTATGCTCTAATATTATCCTGTTTATCACAAGCCACATCATCAAAGATAAAAATTGAATTTTCCTTTGCTTCATTCGGAGATATGACATCACAGTTGTTTGAGAAAGTATAATAACCCAGCCCAGATATGCGGCTCACAACTTTTCTCAGATATTCATATTTCGGTTGATTCAGCGACTTTGAGTAAATGTATATATTTTCAAACCGCAGTCCGTTAGGATGCACCAGTAAACTTAGCATAACATTCGTCTTTCCACAGTTGGATGGTCCAACAATAAATGCTCTTATACTGTTTGGCAACAGCACCCCATGCTTCTTCCTCTTTACACTTGTAGTAATATTAACATCAGCATTTCTAACTCCTGTTGCTTGATAAACTTCATGATTGATACTAAGCGTTTCCCTATAAATACAGCTGCTTTTATAAATTTTTCGTCAGTCTTATCGGAAACGTATATAAGATGATTGATCACAGCGAAAATCCCATCATTCGACGAAAGGTCATCGTGGGAGAAGGACTATTAAATTCTGCGCTTAACAAATTACCATTTGAACTACATTTGCCTGGTTATCAGTACTGTGGCCCAGGAACAAAGCTATCTAAAAGACTAGCTCGCGGTGATCCTGGTATTAATCCGCTAGATGCAGCCTGTAAAGCGCATGATATAGCATATTCAAAGTCTCGTGAGACAAATGACCGCCACATTGCTGACCGTATTCTAGCAGAAAAAGCTTGGCAACGTGTAACATCAAAGGACGCCTCATTTGGAGAACGTGCTAACGCTTTACTGGTAACAAACGCGATGAAGGCTAAAATTAAGTTGGGAATGGGTGCTAAAGCGAAAATTCAAACTAGCACAACTCAGAATAATAAGAAGAAGAGCGGTTTATGTCCATCATTCCGCGGAGCAGTACGCAATGCTCGTAAAGTATTAAAATTGAAGAAACCCAAAGACTTGTTGGAATCAATAAAAATAGCGCTGAGTGCAGCAAAAGACATCATAAAAAGAAGGAAGAAACTTATCACAACACCAAGAGTGATTCTCCTGCCTAAAGTTGGCGGTGTTTTACCATTCCTCATTCCTCTCTTTGCTGGTCTTTCAGCCATTGGAGCGTTATCAGGAGGTGCAGCTGGTATAGCTAAAGCAGTAAATGCTGCAAACAACGCACGGCGGCAGCTGGAAGAAGGCAAGCGTCATAATGAAACAATGGAAGCTATAGCGTTGGGTAAAGCTGGTCATGGGTTATTCCTCAAGCCATATAGGAAAGGACTGGGGCTTTTTCTTACCCCCCAGCCAAAAAACTACTAAGATCGCTACCCAAGAGAGCACTCAATGAACTTGATCTTTATAAATATGCGAAGGACATACCACACTTTAGAGGAGTATTTATGCGAGATCAATTACCTAGAAAGCCATGGAGAAATGAGTGTGGAATTATTAATGCTGCTGAAACAGGAAATGGAACACATTGGGTAGCATACAAGAAGAAGGGAAATTTCATCAACTACTTTGATAGTTTTGGAAACCTGCAACCACCACAAGAAGTTGTTAATTATTTGGGTGATGCTGTAACATATAACTATACACCCTATCAAAATTTTAATTCAGTTATATGTGGACACTTGTGTTTAAATTTTCTCAACGATCAGATTCCATCATTGTAAGAGAAAAATGTATAAATAAAGATGTTTAAGCGCAAACAGGGTCATTTCATTTCCAATAACCATGTCGATAACACTCTCCCTTACTGGCAATTCATCGGTACTTACTGCCGAATACTTCCCTCCATTGGAGTTGCCCGGAGATTACGTTTCTGGATTAATTGATTTTCAAACATACAATTCCATTCCTAATATTGATGAGGACAACAATCTAATACATATAGGAAGTACAGTTATCGAAATACTAGTCGGATCTTATGAGATTGATAATATAGAATCTTTTATTCAGCAAAGTTTGAGTAAAAGCGAGGGTGGAGAAATCTCAATAAAGGCTAATAATAATACTTTAAAGAGTGAGGTTAAAGCTAATAAAGTAGTGTATTTTAATAAGAAAAGATCCATCGCTCCATTGTTGGGATTTGGGAAGCGAGTATTGGAACCCAATGTACTGCACACATCTGAGCTACCCGTTAATATTATTAAAGTAAACACCATACGAATTGAATGCAACATTATTTCGGGTTCATTCATCAATAACAATCAAGTGCATATGCTCCATGAATTTTCTCCAAATGTGGGGCCAGGGTATAAAATAGTGGAGGTTCCTAAATATGTCATCTATTTACCTGTGAACGTCAAACGGATAAGTTCGCTCTCACTGAAGCTCGTTGATCAGGACGGGGATTTAATAAATTTTCGAGGTGAAACAATAACTGCCAGACTACATTTAAAGCCACAGAATGCTAATCTATAACAACAGCAATAATAAGGATATATATAGTGGTAATATAAACAATGTTATTAGTCAGGCAGCAGACTTAAAGCGAACAAGACGTGAACTGAGAGCTGATAATAAGCAATATCTTCAGTCGTTAGGATTAATTTTGAAAAATGTATAACAACATCTTGGACATTACTGGAGGCATAAGTTATGATAATAGCATAACAAAAATTTACTACCACACCTATTCGCCATTCCTCACATCATTTAAAAATAGCGATGAAATCCGTATTTCAGTACAACACCAAGATCTATATATCTTACCATCTGAAAGCTTTATATACATTGAAGGAGCGCTAACTAATACAACAGGGGCTGTTTCAAATACTGCAAAGCTAGCAAACAATACTATGGCCTTTCTCTTTGAAGAAATTCGATATGAGATCAACGGTATAGAAATTGATAGAACGAGAAATCTTGGAATTGCTACGACTCTAAAAAATTATATATCGCTGAATAAAAACGAGAGCCAAATGTTACTAAATGCTGGCTGGTCACCCGAAGAATCAATTGCACCTGCAAAGGGATTTTTCAATTTCTGTGTACCATTAAAGTTACTTCTAGGCTTTGGTGAAGATTATAGGAAAATTATCGCAAACGCTAAACATGAACTAATATTAATACGGAGCAGAACGGATGAAGATGCAGTCATATCACCAACAGATGCTGTAAACATTTCAATATTTAAACTTCAGTGGCGTGTTCCTCATGTTAATGTTGCTGACCATGAAAAATTAGCCTTGTTAAAAGTCATTGAAAGTGGTCGTGAGATAAAAATATCGTTCAGGAGTTGGGATATATACACCCTGTTACGAACAGCCAACACGAAAATTTAAAAGTGAAATTTTTGAAATTTCAACTCCGCCAATCGTTTGTAACTCGTTTGTATCCGTTTGTATCAAAAATTATTTCGTTTGTATCCCTCTAGTTTACTAGAAATTAAGGTTTTAATTAAGGCTTACGATCAGCCAACACCTTTTTCAAAATCATTTAAAATCAATTGTAAAATAGACTTTTGGGTACTCAATCGATCGGAAATCGTTTGTATCCTCCGAATATGCTATTGAAAAGTTTTTTATACCGCTTATTTTTCCATAAAAAGCGAAAAATAAAATCAATTTTTGTCTTAATTATAAGCTTCTTTTTTTTGCCACACATGTACTTGGCGCTCATGTTCAACGCCTTCTAGTGTAGCCAAAAGTAAACTTGTAGTGAAAATAACAACAGCGGTATCCTGTACTACAGTGCGTTCCATATTTATAAGCCACCATCAAAATTCGAGTTATTTCTGCCTAAGAACAATTTGAAACAGGAACAGTTTGTGAGGGAATTCCTCTATGAATTATTTTTAAGTATTTTTGCTTGTTTCATATTTCTAAGACAGTTCTACAGAAGTGCAGATCGAAGCAGCTCTTTTGTGCACAAGTTAATAAATTTTTATTTTTATTAGCAATTTAATTAAGGTTTAAGATGCAGCCCGCACGGTTAGTCACTTAATGAAATTAAAAAGGGCAGCATTTTAGCCTTTAAGGAAGAAAATCTTAGCATTAGTGATTTTTCAAAGAAAATCGCCCGTTGCTAATGTTTTGTTCATAATTTTTTAAAAAATTCCAAGAAATATTGGGAATCAATCTTTCGTCCACTTCTTTTTGATTCCCCATATAACTGGAAATTTTTTAAAAAATTACGGATAAGACTCCAGCAACGGGTGATTTTCTTTGAAAAATCACTAATGCTAGGATTTTCTTCCCTAAAGTCTAAAATTTTAATTTCACTAAGTGACTTACCGCGCGGGCTGCATCTTAAACCTTAATTAAATTGCTAATAAAAATAAAAATTTATTAACTTGTGCACAAAAGAGCTGCTTCGATCTGCACTTCTGTAGAACTGTCTTAGAAATATGAAACAAGCAAAAATACTTAAAAATGATTCATAGAGGAGTTCCCTCACAAACTGTTTCTCTAACTATTGTACGATTTGACACAGTAAATTGTTCTTAGGCAGAAATAACTCGAATTTTGATGGTGGCTTATAAATATGGAACGCACTGTAGTACAGGATACCGCTGTTGTTGTCATTTTCACTACAAGTTTTCTTTTGGCTACACTAGAAGGCGTTGAACATGAGCGCCAGATACATGTAGTGGCAAAAAAAAGAAGCTTACAATTAAGATAAAAATTGATTTTATTTTTCGATTTTTATGGAAAAATAAGCGGTATACAAAACTTTTCAATAGCATATTCGGAGGATACAAACGATTTCCGATCGATTGAGTACCCAAAAGTCTATTTTACAATTGATTTTAAATGATTTTGAAAAAGGTGTTGGCTGATCGTAAGCCTTAATTAAAACCTTAATTTCTAGTAAACTAGAAGGATACAAACGAAATAATTTTTGATACAAACGGATACAAACGAGTTACAAACGATTGGCGGAGTTGAAATTTCAAAAACTTCACTTTTAAATTTTCGTGTTGGCTGTTCGTAACAGGGTGATATATACGAGTATCCAGCACTACCAGCGGCAACTCATCACATTTGGTCTGTTAAAACAACATCACAAATGGAAAAGCCCCGATACATCATTCTAGCTCTCCAAACAAATCGCAAAAATGATAAAACAAAGGATGCTAGCAAGTTTGATCATTGCAAACTGACAGATGTTAAAGTACATTTGAATTCAGAATCATACCCTTATGATGACTTGAACTTGAAGTTTGATAGGAATCAGTATGCTCTCCTATATAACATGTATATAAAATTCCAAACTTCGTACTATGGACGTCAGTTGCAGCCACTCCTTTCAAGGGAAGAGTTTATAAATAACGCGCCGATCTCAGTTATTGATTGTTCGCGTCAAAAAGAGGCAGTTAAATCTGGGCCAGTGGATATAAGATTGGAATTCAAGACGAGTGAAAACATCCCAGCCAACACAACAGCTTACTGTTTACTGTTGCATGATAGAGTCGTAGAATACATTCCTTTAACTGGTGAAGCTCGAAAACTTGCCTAGAATGTCATCAATTATTGTCTTCGATGTTCAAGGATACAAGCTAGAAAACACTGAATTTATTTTTAAAGAATTGGCAATTTTAAACGGTGAAAATCAAGTCCAACACTTCATATTCCAACCACCATTTCCTTATAAGGAGCTAACTCAAACAGAAAAAAAGCATGTTGAATGGCTCCGGCATAATATCCATGGATTCAAATGGAGTGATGGTTACATCCCATACCACAAATTATATGCTATAGTCCATCAATCGCTGCCGCAGGATAAAATCATTTATGTAAAGGGAGCTAAAAAGAAAAGCTGGGTTCAACAAATACTTGGAAATGGTTCATCTATATATAACGTGGAAGAGGAGGGATGAAACAAATGTACCATCGTGCATCATACACCAAGGCCGATGTGCTCTGAAAAATGTATTTCAAATAAAGGATTTTTTAAATAAAACAGTTTTTTAAAACATTATAAAAATTCTTTTATTTTGCGTATATCTTAATCTAATTTACAATATTTTCTTATATACATATTAATCTATTTCCATTATACTGTAATGACCCCACGGTAACGTTTCATTTGAATTTGGTACTAAATACCTTTTATCTTCGTGAGGACTTAGCGCGATTTTAAGCTGAGTAATAGAAGAAACTTGATGTTTGTGAGATTGAATTAAATTTTGCCGGATTATTTTTTTAGTATTACTATTTAAACATTCAATATAATCATTAAATGTTATTCTATTTTTTACTATGTTTCTTTTAACACCTTTAGATTTTTTTGTTTTATCTTGGCCCTCTACCCGGACCGCATACATTTTTGATCTCAGGCCAACAAACTCTGTCATTATGCGGCCGTTGTTTTCATCCTTCATGAGGCCCAACACTTTTTTGTTTACAAGAGGGATGTTCCAAATGTTATTTCGAGGATAGTCACTTGTGTCGAAATGGGTATAGCAGTCACGTTTAATAATTTGATACAAGTCAGGACAGGTCACTTCATAAATTAGTGAATCCGTGTCTGTATAACAAACTGTGCAGTTAGATCTAAATTGGGGAATCATATAATCATAATGGAAATTGTATATGGTAGTTTTAGCCAAGTCGAGAATGCACATGCCTACATATATAGGCTTATTAAAATAAATTTCTGTCTTATTTAACTCGATGGCTACCAGGTTCTCGTTTAAAATGGTTGAAGCCTTGAATTCGGGCTTAGAAATGAGTGCTTCGGCTCCATATCGTCCCAACCACTTTGTCACCAGCTTAACAATGCTACGTTTTCGAACGTTCTCCATAGTCTTCCCGAAAACAGCATTGTTCATAAGCTTAAAGAGATTTTTCTCGAAATCATTTTTGGCCAATGCTCGAAGTCTGGTATTTAGGTCAGTGTAGGACTTAAGCCATGCAGATTGATTAAATTCGAGAACCCGGTGAACTTTCTTTAACTTTAATCCGTGAAGGATGGCTTGTTTTAAACTGCGATAATGAATAACGTATTTTGTTTTATCGTAGTGTAGCCAAAAGTTTTGTTTGTTTTGATCCAGGTGACGCTCTATGTTCGGGGCAATAAGGGAGATCTTTATGAAAATCATGAATGTCCTGAGGATACTCTAGATCCACTTCAAGAATGTAGCCTGTGGGCGAATCATCGGCTACATCTTCAACCTTAAAAGATGATACATTTTCTACCCACTTGAAGCCACTGTGGGGTAGGAGTTGGGACATTGCCCAACCGTACTGGTTATTAATATCATTATATATCAGAAATTTTGAAGGTTGAGAGGGATCATAGTGGGGCATTTATTTATTATTGGCTTTTGAATATCTTTTAGAGCATTGGCTAAGGCCGCCCCGAATGCCTCGCTCTGTAAATAAGAGCATATCAATATCAGTTAATAGCTCCAGGGTAACGCTAGTATGCTTGAGCATTGCGTCCCAAGTATACCCTGGAAGCGTATAATCGTGGCCTGGATCTAATCCACATGTTTTACAACAACTTGCACGGAATTGTTCAAAAACATCCGCCAAGAGTAAGACATCTGTCTTTAAATATAAATCTGAATATTCACCCAGATTTTGAATGCTGAATTCATTCGAAACATTTATGGCATGTTCATAATCTTTTTGGCTGATGTTAGTATCGTTTAACTTATTGTAAAATTGGGGAATACCAAGAAGTTTGGCTTCTAAAAATTTTGACATTCAAGTAAAATAATCATACGGGTATACTCCTTTACGTGTTAGTAACTTAAACTGGGACTCTGTTATATTTGGGAATTGGGATTTTAAAATAGGGAAAGAAGTTAAGTAGGAGGAAAGGGTGTCGAGCCTGCTTGCCATGAATTTCAAGGAATCAATAAAACGGAATTTAATAGGGTATTCAACTATGTGTTTAGTGAAAGAAATATATCGTTCCTTGTTAATGGGGAGGAGATCGATGCGGCCTTGAAGATCGGAAGCTATATTTTTAATTATAAAATGAGAATCATAGCCGCTTAAGTTATGAAAAATTATTGGGATGGTGTGACTATCCTGAAAATTAATATTACACCCCTCATGTGCTGGACCTCTGTACTTACCTGTTAGGTGGCAGTGATCGCGCACCTTTTTATCACCTGATGTAAATGGTTTCTCGCATATATGACAGAGTCTGGCTGTCTCAAAAAATTCCACTTCCTCAGCAGTCATCTGATCCATAGCTAGAGGGTGAAGAAAAACTGATTCCAAATTAAACGCGAACTGCTTCAACTCGCGCACAAACCACTCAACACAATCCTCACCACGATATAATTTAAAGACCGATAACGTGGGGTCATAAGAACACTTCACATAAAATCCTAAACTACACGGTACATGAACTTGATACTTATTTCTATCACTATTTTCTACTAACAAACATTCTATGTCCGCGTAAATAACTAATGGAGCTTCTACCTTATTCCTAAAATTATTAAATCTAAGTTCCTTCTGGTCCTCCGTTGGTAGCCGGATTTTGGAGTTGTTGATGTTCGTACAGTCAGTTACATGATGATCCAATTTTTCCTCCGATCCAAAGTAGTGGAGGCAGCGGTCGCAAAAGTACTTTTTACCACGCATGCGGAGAAAATGCCTGTTTATCCTACGGGTTTTCGGTCGGAAAATTACCAATTTCCCACGAATGGCCGCTGTTCCTAAATAAAACATGCTGACTAAAAAGAAAACACGCTGGCTCAAAATAAAACACGGAAAATGGCTCATGTACCATCTGTCATTGTCGAAAAGAAAATAAAACACGCTGGCCCAAAATCAAACACGGCAAATGTCTCCTGCGCCATCTGTCGTTGTCGAACAGAAATTTTAAAATAGAAATAAAACACGCTATTTTCTAGTTTGATTTATTGTGGAATTTTAAAAACAAGTGTGCGCAATTGTGGAAGATTGAAGAAACAAGTGATCATGAATCCAACGGATATAATTCCCGATAGTGATCCATCGAGTGATAAAGAAGTATTACCCAGTCATATTGCTAAACGGGCGAACGGAGTTCGGAACAATTTGCTGCCTGTCAAATCCCGAGACAAGTATGAACAAGCTTATGAAAAATTTATGAATTGGCGAGCAAAAAATAAAATTAATTCGCTATCAGAAATAGTTTTCATTGCGTATTTTAGTTTTTTGTCAGAAAATCTGAAATCATCAAGTTTGTGGGCAGTGTACTCGATGTTAAGAAGGTGTGAAAAAAATTAATTTTTTTAATAAATTTTTTTTTTTTTTTTCTTTTTGTTGCAGGGGGCTCCGCCCCCCCCGCTCCCCCGCTCCCCCCGTTTCACCCCCTACGGACCCCACCGCGCCCCCGCCTCCGCATTTGTGGTAAAAAATATTATGTGCAACACGGGCGGTAGCCGATTGCACACTCAGGCGGCCGCCTTCGTGTGCAGTCGTCTATTTTCCGCCCTTGTCACACAATGTACTATTTCCCCATTATGCTTCGACAGCTGAGATGAAAGGAGTCTGGAGAGGTTTTTTATCCAAACGTATCATCAGAAGATTCACGTGCTGCTCTTTTTTGTCTTTAGTTAAATATGTTGGCAAAACTTTATAATTTTCCTTTCCAGCTTTCTGCAGAATGTATACGTTAATGGAAAGGCCATTCTGCTTCTCAAATCGAGGAATCTGTTTCATGGTCACTGGGAACGTAACTCCATCTAGTTTTAATTCCGTTGAATAGTGGGGATATGATGATGATCTATCAGGATGTTGTAAGCGATCAACTGGATGTAAAGCTGACATCACTGCCCAGGCGAAACAAGATTCATCCGCATTTTTAACATTGATACAGGCCTCTTTGCGCTTAATTTGTTGCGGTAGCTCTATATATGATGATCCCAGCTGCGGTGTGAACTTATTGATGTTTATAGCCAAGTTTATAATGGCTGACAAAGCCCAACCGCTATCTCTTTCCTGGAACTCTTCCAGTTTATTCATTACTCGTTCCTCAACATTCTGTTTGAACCATTCATTAATATCCGTGTTTTGGTAGATGGGAGCATTCTTTGTGTTCATGTATTTTAAATCGAGCACTTCCTCATCCCCTCTCACAATCTTAAACTCCCCACAAAGCGCTGCATTCACCTTAAGAGCAGTTTCTTTCTTCAGGGCGTTATTGATACGCCGACGGAAAAGTCCCACACAATCGCTCAGGAACTCATTTGGCTCCTTATGAGTCAAGTTGATAATGACCCCAGTCCTCATACTATAAATGAAAAAGAAACAAACAAATAATGATGTGACTTAGACATATTGTGATGTGTATTAGATTCACGGTCGCTAGTGTTATCAAAAGGGAGCAATTTCGGAGCCAGCCTTTGGGCAGAACTCCTAGAGGAGAAAGCTACTAGAGCAGGACTCCTCGGGATTGCAAGTAGTAATAATTTTAAGTTTTTACTTACCGATCACAAAAAGCCGATTGTACGTCTTCCCATTTAACTCTAGTGCTAGCATAATTAGCTCTATTGGGATGCGAATTTTTTTAGCCTGCACCGGTAATCTTAAGTTTTTTCAGCTGGGTACGGTATCCCTGAACAAGGTTTATACCATTGGTGAAATTTTGTTTTTCACCTACAGTCTTTGCTCTTTTTAAATATTGACGAAGCACTCTTAAATTGTTTGAGCACTCTTTCACACCCGCTTCAATAAGCGTATGATTGTTTTGGGCATTTACAAATGCTAGCTTAGCATTTTGCACTAAATTGCTTACTTGAGCCATTTTTAAACAATATAGGAATATAACTGAACGGCACTGATAACTTTTACAACACTGATTTTCTGCTTCTTCACTGTTTTTTGTCCTTTAGTCTTTGACTTTCACACGCTAATTACTTCACAAGATGATTAAATTTAAATAAATAACTTGTGCAAACTTTAAGTTAAACTATTCTGAGGATTGAATAAAATTTGAGGGTGTGTTGCTCACAAAGGATTGACACTAAATGAATGATATATTTTCGCGGAGCGCTATTTATACTTTCGCTCGGGAATCTCAAATGTGAAGGATTTCCCCAAATAAAATAAAACAACAAAAAATAAGCCCACGTTGAATCAAGAATCAATTCCTGGAAATAAGAACCCCTCAGTATAAACAACTGATAAGTCGCCACATGGCATAAACAGAGTCACATGCGTACTTGAAACATGTTCAGACATGATCCTTCATATCCTCAAATTCATAGTCTAATTTAAAACGTGTCCTTAAAGGGTTCAAATTACAGACCAGATAGCATAAATAAAGCCACCTGCGTACTTGAAACATGTTCAGACATGATCCTTCATGCCTAAATATAATCCTAAATTCCTAGTCTAATTTAAAACATGTCCTTAAGCGGATCAAATTACAGACCAGAAAGCGTAAACAAAGCCACATGTGTACCCGCAAAATTACGTAAATTATACTTGGGTGACACATTCAAGTGTCGAAGTTCAAGTACCCTACGATTTATGACGACACGTAAACATGATCGAGGCATCCACGTTCGCGTCCAACTAGCAAAGGATAATGTAAAGCTTTCGGAATCTCACACGTATTCTGGAAAAACTTGAGATTAATCCGGTAGATGGCGGACCGCAAAAATAGCAAAGTTCCGAACCCGATCACCACATACACTCCAAGCACACACCTTCTAGAAAAACTTGAGCTTAATCTGGTAGATGGCGGACAGCAAAAATAGCAAAGACCTGAACCTAGATAACCACATACACACTCCAAGCACGCACATTCTAGAAAAATTGAGCTTAATCCGGTAGATGGCTGACGCAAAATAGCAAAGACCCGAACCCCGATACATACAAGAGAGAGCTTTCGGCCTTAAAACTGCTCCTAGACGTAGACGACGAGCTTTTTGATACCATTTTGTAATTTTTGACCCCCCTTTAAAAATACACGTAAAAATGGCGCCGAACTCTCATAGCTTATCTACTATAGGGACTTAGTAGTAGCACAGATAAATAATACAGATGCCCATTCGAATAGGCAAGAAATTTTCAAAGTTGCCGAATTGCCTTTTTCGTGGGCACATGCATATAGCTACATTTTATCTCTCAGGAAGCAAATAAGGAAGAATAGGAGAGAAATACTAATGAAACATTTTGCAACCTCAGCCGTAAATTGGTCGAGAGCCGCAACATCAGCAATATGAATCGAAGCTGAAGTCTTTGCACTTGACCACTTGGTCGAGCGCCAGGACACGAGAGCAGCGCGGTGTTCGTGGGCGCCGGCTTGAATAAAAGTGAGGCGTAAGGGAATTCAATGTTGCAATGGTTCCATCCTATGCTGCGTCAATATACACTGATACAGAAAAAGGGAAAGAGAATGCGCAAGGGGATTATCCACGCATACTAGAAAAATAGCGAAGCGGTCGAGGGAAAAATACAATGGTTTGCTGGTATTGATCAATCCGCAGAACACGACTTTCTGCCTTCTTGGACTGCGACTTGCGAGATTTTATTGTTGGAGCATTTCCGATATTTATAATTGACTTGAAATTTGCTTATTTTATAAGGAGCACATCCGGGTTTTAAAACTCCACAAAAACAGGCTGAAAAATATATAGAAAAATAAAACAGTAGCACTGAAATGTAGGTACCGACGAAGGATTGAACCCGGGCACCTTGCGTGATAAGCATGTCTACGACCCCCCACACTACTCTTCTTCTTCTTAGGTCGTATTAAAAAAGTTGTATAAAAATTACGAGCTCCCTCATAGATTCTCTAACTGCTCTAATGCTCCTATATTTGCATGTTTCCTTTTCTTTCGCTCCTTCAGGGCTTCAGGTCAATTGTTGCAAAGTTGCTAGAGCACGAGCGAGCATTTTTGAGGAAATGGACTGCTTTGTAAATATTAATTCTCAACATTTATTTTCTGCGCAACATTACTTGGCTGGAGAGCCGAAAACTTGGATAGCGAAAATGTTGCTTTGGTTCGATTTTTTAACATGGTGGCTGGGCATCTGTATTATTTATCTGTGGTAGTAGTTAGTAGTTAGTGCACCATTTGAAAACGGTATCTGTCAGAATTTAAAAACTCACAGTCCCATACATTAGAGACGAGACGGAAAATTTTGTCATAGTGACCATAGCGTCAGCATAGAATTATTCAAAATCAAAGATACATCATTGATGTATTCATATAAGGAAAAGTGGTCCCAGATGGCTTCCCTGTGAAACACCAGAAGTTTTATATATTTCATTAAATTTTACACGCTGTGTAAAACCAGACAAGCACGAATGGATCCAGTTGACAAAAACAGTAGGAAATCCAAGATAATAATTCGTGAATATACAATGAACTTGCAGTCCGGCTTCAATAGCAGAAGAACAAAAATTCTTTAAAAGATTAGTGGTAGTAGATTTACCTTTCATGAAACCTTGGAAAGACTTCAGAAATAGCTTACAATGAAGGAAAATACATCGCAAATCATGGTGCCAAAAATCTTGACAATTCAAGAAAGATTAGCAACAGGATGGTAATTGGAAATATCACACCTGTTCCCTTTCTTATGTAAGGGGATAATCAAAGAAAACTTCCACTGTTTTGGAAAGACACCAGACATTAAAGATAAATTAAATAAATAACATATCACAGAAACAAGAAACGAACTACAGAGCTTGAAAAACGTGACAGGAATTCCATCAGGACCACAAGACAAATTATCAGCCAAAGTGGAAATATACTTAGAGATGGATTCGGTGTTTAAAATAAGGTCTTTAGTCTGAAGAGGCCGACCTCTCTTCTTCGAAGCTTCGTTAAGTGAGTAAAATTATTAATACTGAAATCACAGGTGTTATCACAGAAAGCAGTTTTGAAAAAGTCCCCAAAACAGGTTAGCAGTAATGACAGGATCATCACTGCAGGTGTCACCAAATCTTAGCGAGGATGGGTAACCGACAGATTTACACTTAGAATTGACAAACTTCCAGAAATGCTTAGGATATCTATGCAGGGCCGATTGTATTTTTAGCAAATAAGCTTTAAAGGAAGCCTCGAAACCCGGAATGTATTTACAGCATAACTCTGAATATGCTGCGTAGTCAGAATCGCTCCTTGAGGTGCAAAACCTCCTTCAAGTTTTGTTCTTAAAATTTTTCAAATGCTTCAAAGAGTCATCAATCCACGGCTGACAAGTTAATGTACGTTTAGCTGTAGATAGAGGAACACATTGTAAGAAGCACACAGAAAAAATTTCATAAAAACCGGCCTGATCAACGTCGCGAGCACCCAATACGGAAGACCAATCGCAAGCAGACAGCCAGTCATTAATTTTGTCGAAGTCAGCTTTGCTAAAGTTATAACAATAATTGATAGGCAATGATAATGATGTAAAGGAACACGCTGGATCGAAAAACAAGATGAGAAAACCAAATGCAATGATTTCCCTGAATCAACCTCGTTCGTCTACGTCAACCCGAGGGACACAATGTTATCAATGAAGGTAACACCATGCTGAGGTGAAGCAGAAGGGGAGGGCACCAAACCGATAGGATCCGTAGAGGAGCGCTCCCACGCTATGCCGGGCAAGTTGAAGTCGCCTAGAAGCAATAGATCACCCACCGCTGAAAAAGACGATGCCAGAGTCTCGATACAAGATGCGAGAGTCCGAAGAGTGTCGACTGAAGGGCCAGGTGTTAAGTAAACTGTTACAGTGAAGACAGTTTTACGTTGAAGCTTGAGGGCCACACAAATAATTTCCAAGTCCTCAGAATTGGCAAGGTCGACAACCTCGCAGATCAAGTCATTCCGGACAGCGCAAAGCACACCTCCACCCACAGGGGCATCAGGGGCGAGTAATGCCTAATCTCCATAGAAAACCAGACCAACCAACCAAACCAAAAATGTCTGCAGCTCTTTCACTCGCATTGTAATGTTTGTCACCTGTCTCGCTCATTTTGGTCATCACTCGCTAGCTTTTTCGTCTGTGTGAGTTAAACCAATTGTAATTGCCACATTCAATTTAGCGCATTTAGTACAGGTTTAGTACTTGAAAATTTCTATATGTCAAAAATAAATTGAGGTTAAATATCCCGGGCCCTAGAGTTCATCGGATATTTATTGCTAAATCAGGTCGAGAGGCGCTGCAAGGTGCTGCGGCTCCGCCGTCGTAACGAGGAGCCCCAAAAAGCCCCGTGCTGCACCGCGGTTCTGATGGGCCCAGTGGATCTAAGGGGGACTGACATTGCACACCTACATTGATGATAATGTGTGCTAATGTGATTTGTCAGGAAGTGGTTTTGTGGTTTTGGTTTGGTTGGTTTCCTATGGAGATTGGGCATAAATGACGGTCGCGGCGAAACACCGAAAACTCCGGTCCTCAGAGCTCAGCATCAGCTATCCTTCCGCACAACCAAGTTTCAGTCAGGCAGACCACTTCGAACTTTCAATTTGCTGAGCGTTTGCGTAATAAGTGGAGCCCTCGCTGATGCGTTTTTTTTTCAGAACATCAGTACCGGAACGTCCTTTAGCAATAAATTCCCGGGCGATGAAGTTAGAAGGAAGGAAGATATCGGGCGAAAGAACTGCAGCGAAAATATCATCAGGCACCAGGACCTTTAACGAGGCTGAAAATGAACGACCACTGCGATTGCTGGGATTGTTAAGTTTTTTGCAAGGAATTAAGTCACGTGAAACACCACTACGCGACGACATTTGTGTAAGAATATCCTCCTCCGTGGTCTCAGGATGCACTAGAGATACGAAGACGCAACGCGGCAGTTTAGCGGGTCGCAGAGTAGACAACGCAGAAGCAACAAGTGTGGATGCCGTAAGAGAAGCTGATGAAGTTGGAGGCGGTTCGGTCACGATGGCAATTGGCTCTGGGGCAGCATGAATGGACGTTTAATTGTGTACAATGTTTACAATAAAATTATCAGTAAATTGTTCAAAAATTTTGTTTTCGTATGCATCATTCACAACCTTGTAATATGTTTTACACATATGTATGTATTTTAGGTATATATGTACATGTTCTTTTCATACTTTCTTTTGGAATATAATTTTTTTTTTTTTGTTAACAGCAGCTATTTTTTCACTTGATACCTATCACGAAAGTATATTTTTTAGCACATTATTAGCATCTAATTTTTTATTGTTCTTTGCTCAAATTTCTTTATAAAAAATGTCTTAGTTACTTCAAGACACTTATTAGCAATGAAAATTTCATCTTTTCTGTTTATTTTATGAATTACATTCTTTCCCTTTTTAATGGCACATATTTATAAGCATCATCATATATAAGCATTTTATTTTTTATTATTAAACGATTTTTAAAAGATTTTATTTAGTTTCAGACCGTGTACGTAGCAGTCAAATCTAATAAACTCATTAACACCCACTTTACGCTAACCGATTGAGTTGAAATTTTGCACCCAGCTTTGATTCCGGTGACAAAAGTGTATTCAGAATTGTAATATATTTAAAATGGCGGATGTTCCAAGATGGCGGATTATCTTTTCCTTTACAACCTTCTAGACATAGGTGTCATATGTAAGGGTTTGACGAGCAGAATATGATAGATCGGGTGACATCATTCTAAATTCAAAATGGCGGACACCTCAAGATTACAATTTGCTTTACAACCCCTTTGGCATGGATATTGAATGAAAGGGTTCGACGAGGAAAATACGATAAGCTAAAGTTTAAATGATATAGTGATTTCTGTCCGAAACTAAAAAGTAAAAAAAAATAAATAAATAAAAAATTATTTAAGTAAAACTATTTTATATTCGTTATTAATTTGTACTTTATGATATAAAATAACTTTTGAATCATTTTGCACTATGTATGTCGTGCCATAATCTGGTATATCAATCTACCTACATATATGTTACAAAACATAAGAAGAAATGTTTTAGTAAATGTATGCAGATTTTAGATTTATTTGTTCAATAATATATACATATAATATATATTTATTTGTTCAATAATTATGATAATATAAAATCGTTTTACTTAAATAATTTTTTATTTATTTTTTTTTTGTAAACATTTTATTTTATTTATTTTATTTGTTATTGTTATTATGGTTTCTTTTTTTCATTTTATGATATTGTTACAATTTTGCCCGCCGAGTGGCGGGCGGACAAAATTGCACGTTCCTCCCTCGCTATAATTTTTTTTTTGAGAATAAATAGCTCGTCCGCCGAGGCAGACGAGCCCGAAAAAGTGTCGGCGTTTCAATCCGAAGCACTGGCCAGCTCTCATCAGTGTGGCCGTTGGCCAGTGCTTCTGCCACATACGCCACGATCGTGCGGATTGAACGCCGATCCTCATATTCACTTGATTAAAATTTCAAGTGTGAATTATAGCGAGGGAAAATTTTGTAACATTGCTCCCTCTTCAGAAGCTCGAAGTTCCGTCCGAGCAACTTCATGCGGCATCCAGGTCATAGTGACATACGCAGTCGCGCAGGAGCATGCCAGCGAACGCAGGCAGAACGCGGCAGCGAACCGTAGGTCGTCAACTCCCACAGCCATTGCAGCAGTAACCGGTGCCGTCGCAGTAGGCCTCGAGTCGCAGGGCCGTAGGTCGTTGCGACGACACCGCACCGCCGCAGCAGAAAGCCTGGGTCGTAAGGCCGTGATAGTTGCTGCGACGGTACCGCACCGTGACAGCAGAAGGCCTGGGTTGCTAGGCCGCGATAGTTGCTGTTACGGCGCGGTTGCGGCAATTGGTCGTTGACTGTGGGAGCCGGTCCGTGGGGCGTCTGGCTGCGGCGCGTAGCGGCAACAGCACAAGCTGCGTAAACCGCCACGACCTGGATGCTAGAGGGTTTAGCGGGGTTGCCCTCGGTTAGAAGGGCTAATACCCCACACCTGGCACCACTGTTACAATTTTGCCCGCCAAGCGGCGGGCGGACAAAATTGCACGTTCCTCCCTCGCTATAATTTTTTTTTGAGAATAAATAGCTCGTCCGCCGAGGCAGACGAGCCCGAAAAAGTGTCGGCGTTTCAATCCGAAGCACTGGCCAGATCTCATCAGTGTGGCCGTTGGCCAGTGCTTCTGCCACATACGCCACGATCGTGCGGATTGAACGCCGATCCTCATATTCACTTGATTAAAATTTCAAGTGTGAATTATAGCGAGGGAAAATTTTGTAACAATATTTATATACATGTATCATGAAATATGTGAAGTTTTACAAATTGGTTTTTCGTTCATAATGTAGGTACTGTACCTACTTACGTTATCTTATATTTTTTATTTCTACTACTACCTACTGTACCCATATTATAAATATTACATATGCATATGTATATGTATATTTTTTTTTCTACTAATTTGATCTGAACCTACATTATATTATATTTTTTATTTATTTTTATATCTACATAAATTTACTATTATTATTATAATTTTTTTTTGCGTATTTAAAAAGTTATACAATTTCGAAGTCATTTATTTTGACCCTTTCTCTCTGTTCCGTCCCACTGTTATTACTCAATTCGCGTAAATCAGTTTGACTATTTCTATTCTCACCTTTTCCACCTCGATCGCTAGATACGACTTTTATTTCCGGCCTTATTCTATGCAGGCTTCTCCGGGTCTTGAAAAATTGTTTTGTTTTCTGATTTAAATTTTTTAATTGTATACATACTATTATTATAACGATAATGAGGACGACAAATACGGAACTTGTTATCGCTGTACCTCTTGAACCTTTTCTCGGGAGCGCTATTTACGGTCAGCCTCTGTTGATTCTACTTTTTCTACTAGGTTATTAAAATTTTTTCTGTGCTCTAATAGCTGGGTCTGTTTTTTATGGTCTATTATTTTTAAGCCGTCAATTTTCAATTGTTCATGGAGAATATCCGGTCAGGTAATGAACGAAGGAATAACGTTTTAGAAAATAACTTCCATTTTTTCACTTTAAAGTATAAATATAAAAAAAAAACGATTTTTTTTTTGGGAAGGCGCCATTTTGTCAAAAATCAAAAATTTTGACTATTTCTTCGTTCATTTCCTGTATTCATCCATCCTGAAAATAAATCATCCGGGTTTTTTGATCTCAGATAATTTGGGCAAGAGATATCTTCCTCACCGTCAGACACCTTTTTGCGGAGGTCCTTCAGGATATCATCTACAGGAACAAAGGAACTCAATATTTCTAAAAACGAATTGCGGGATATTATAGTACACTAAATTCTCTAAATGTATATATTTTTATGTATTTTTATAATAAAATGCCACTTCACATAAAATTCTTGAAAAAACAGGTTTTTTAACTTACAACTAGGCATAACCCCTTAATATTTAGTACTTAACTGGTTTGTAATATTAGAAAAATAATTTTTTACAGTATTTCTGTCATTATTAATTCGGTCAAACATGTCGTTTGTACATAGCTTCGTAATGGGCTTTTATGAAGCTAAGCCGGTCTTAAATTAAATTAAAATTTTGTTCGTTATTTAATTTTAAGTTCTTTAGTCTCTCATGGATCTCTGTGGAGTCGTCTTTGTCCATAGTTCCGAAGAGGAATTTTGTTAACTTACCCACCCCGTAAAAAATTGAGCGGCGTGTTCTAGCTAATCTATTTAGTTCTATTTTTGCTAACCTGGTCTTAATCTTATTCTTAGTATAACGTATATTAAACGTAGCACGCACACAGCTTTCATTGACATTGAAGGCGCGATATCGATGGCATAAATCAACTATTGTTTTCTCACCCCAATCCATACAGTCTCCCCATACGGAGAAACGGAACAAATTGAGTGATGAAAAAATTGTCCATTGATCGGTGTAGAGCAGCGCTTTTCCTACATTTTCAAACATAACGCCAGTAGTTTTTAAATTGATGATCGAGTACGGAAGTTTTGCTTGGGACGAATGGATAACGACAAAAAAATCCAGCGAAATTGAACCCTTCATGGTGGCCCTATTGAAGAGGAGAAAAACAAAAATGTCTCTTAGTTTAACTAATTTGTTCACCTGGCAATGAAAAATAAAAAAAAATGTGGGGCCGCGATATTTTTACTAATTTTTATTTTTACTAATTTTTATTTTTACTTTAAATGATATGCTTATATATATTATTTTTTATTTTTATTAATTATTATTTCGTCTGGGAGGACAACTAACTTTATGAATTAATTTTTTATTATGGTGTCATCTCCTTGTTCGATTGTGTAGAATTTTTTCAAACGGTTAGCATGTATAGTCTTAACTTTCTTACCTATCTGAATTTTTAAATTCACAGGTGAAGTTAACTCTTTTACCTTGTACGGTCCTTTCCAAATGGGCGATAGCTTGTCCTTTTTGCCTTCATTTTTTAAAAGGACTCAATCACCGACTTGGAAGCTAACTTCTTGGGTGTTACGATCGTAATACTGTTTGTTCTGTTCCTTACTTTTAATAAGATTTTTTCGTGCTAGTGCGTGAGCCCGCTGAATCTTATTTTTGAGTATATAGAAATAATTTTCGTGATTGTACAGTGGTTCTACGTTTTGGCTTATGTTCGTAGGTAGGTCCGCTGTAAACCAGAACAGACAATCCATGGGTGTTTATTTATTTATTTATTTATTGTTTCGCTTAATACAAGCTACAGACAATTGACTTAAAATAAACTTAACTATAACTTACGGAAACTAAATTAACCTAATAATCTAATTTTGACTAGAGTGAGAAGGCGGGATGGACAGGTAAAGGGCACACTTGAGGGAGGCTTTGTCCAGGTGGAAATCAAAGGGAGCTGAGTTGTTGACCTTCCGTAACATCCTAGTGAGAGGTTCAGAGTGGCCGTAGTTAGTACGGTGACACTCAAGGCGAAAGGTAGGAAAAGATCTAACGTTGTGAGGGTTAGTGTGAAGGGAGATGCGGTGAAGGAGATCGGGGCAATCAATAGAACCAGCTAGTACTTGGTGGACGAAGACAATGTCAGCGACGTCCCGGCGAAGCGCAAGAGGTTGAAGGTTAATTAGTTTAAGGCGGTCCTCGTAGGGAGGAAGATGGAGGTGATCGGCCCATGGAAGGTTTCGGAGGGCAAAACGGAGGAATCTGCGTTGGACTGACTCTATCCTATTAATAGCTGAGGATTGGGAGGGCGACCAAACCTGACAGGCATACTCAAGGAGAGGTCTGACAAAGAATATGAAAAGTGATTTGGTGGCATAGGGATTAGAGAACTCCTTAGACCAACGTTTAACAAAGCCTAGGGCAGAGTTTGCTTTGCTGATGGAGTGATCTATATGGGAACGGAAGTTCAATTCACGATCGCATATGACACCAAGATCACAGAGGGAGGTGACTGGTGGAACGGGTTCACCAGATAGGGTATAGGATCTGGGAGGTGTGGAGATGCGTTTCCGGGAAAAGGTGATCGCTTGGCATTTTGCTATGTTAAGATCGAGGAAGTTTTTAGAACACCATGTTTGGAAGTTATTAAGGTCACTTTGAAGGAGAGATGAATCGGAAGCATTAGAAATTTGTTTGAAGATTTTCATGTCGTCGGCATAGATTAGGATGTTAGAGTACTTAATGACATTTACGACATCATTAACGGACAATATGAAAAAGAGTGGGCCGAGGTGACTACCCTGGGGGACGCCTGAATGAGATACGAAGGGGTTAGAGATTGAGGAATCGAATCGAACGCTGTAGTGACGATTTTCAAGGTAGGAACTGATCCATGAGACGAGTAGGGTAGGAAAGCCAAGGTAGTTTAATTTTTCAATGATAATTTTGTGGGAGATTTTATCGAAAGCTTTGCTAAAATCAGTGGCTACCACGTCGACTTCTGCGCCTTCTTCCATAGAAAGAAGGATGCGAGATGCAAAGGTTGATAAGTTTGTCGTAGTAGATCTGCCTTTAAGGAATCCATGTTGAGAAGGAGAAATGATGGATTTGCAGTGGAATGATAGGGAGTCATAGACTAGGCTTTCAAAAAGTTTCGGGATGCAAGATAATTTGGCGATAGGACGGTAATTAGAAATATCGCTTTTACATCCCTTTTTGTGAATAGGGGTGATATAGGAGTCTTTCCAATGATCAGGGAAAGTACCCTCAGAAAGGGAGAGTTGGAAGAGGTGGGTGAGGGGCTGAACTAGATGAGTAAGGCAATTCTTCAGGACGGTGGCAGGAATGCCATCAGGGCCGGGGTCAGTATCGTCGACGAGGGCGCTGATTTTAGCGGCGACGAGGGAGGAATCGATGTTGATGGAGACTAGGGAGGTTTGGGCGCAGTTCTCCAGGGTTGAAAGGTAGTTGGGGTCAGGGATGGAATCGAGATCGCTAAGGGCTTGACTGAAAAATTCTGCGAAAAGGTTAGCAATCTCTGTGGGGTAAACGGGTAGAAGAGTGCTTCGTGTTATTATGAACATGCACTGCTTCCCTTAGCCATTCGTCCCAGCATTGGGGGTTTTCCTCAACGAAATTTCGTAGATAGTCTGCCAGAGGTCTATGGGCTCTCTCTAAAGCCCCATTGGCCTGAGGGTGATAGGCCGTCGTATTTAGTTTGCGTATTCGTAGGAATTTACAGAGCCGACTAAACAAATCGCTCATGAAGTTGGTTCCCTGATCGGTTATCACCTTCTGTGGAATTCTATAACAAGTGATTATTTCCTCGTAAAATATTTTCGCCACAGTGGCTGCCTCGCCATCAGGCAGAGCGTAGCAGTCCATAAATCTAGTCAGATCGTCTTGGAAGGTAAGTATATACTTGTTACCTTTGTTGGTCTCTGGTAAAGGGCCCACTATATCTAAATATACCTTTTCAAATGGTTTTTCCGCTGTATCAGGAATAACCATAGGCATTTTAGTTTGCGGCCAATTTTTATTGGCCTGGTATTTCGGGCATGCTTTGATGTAGTCGACTAAATCTTTCATCATATTCTTCCACTTATATTGTCTCCGTATCCGGTGGTATGTTTTCGCTATTCCTTGATGTCCACCTAGAGGGTTTGCGTGAAATGCTTTTAGGACTTCCTTGATTTCTTTGGGCTTAGTTATAACCTGCACCGGATGAAGTTCGCGGGGACTTTCGGCGTTCGATTTTTCGTGATCTTCCCTATCAAAGTCGCCTTCCCCCTCTTCATCTCGGAGCGTATCGTTTACTTCATTTTCCTCCAGTTGTTTTTTGGCTTGTGATCTCGTAGTTATTAGCACAGTGCCGACTTCTTGAGGTATTCTGCTTAGAGCATCGGCGTTCGCGTTTTTTCGCCCTGGCTTGTATTTGATTTCGTAGTTATACTCTGACAACTTATGGCGGAAGCGTATGAGTCGGGAAGTCGCATCCTTGGCGCGGAATACCCCCATTAGAGGTTGATGATCTGTGTACACTGTAAATTCTCTGCCTAAAAGATAACAACGAAAATTTTTAACTGCCCACACTATTGCTAGCAACTTTCTCTCTATTGCGGAGTAGCGCCGTTCCGTATTGCTCAAGGTACGGCTGGCATATGCAATAGGTCTGTCGTTTCCGAGTGTACCTTGCGATAACACCGCATCCAAGGCTTCATTACTGGCATCCGTAGTGACAATAAATGGTCTAGTGAAATCCGGATACGCCAGTAAGGGAGGGGAGATTAAAATAGTTTTTATTTGCTCGAAAGCTTTTTCGCACGCATCGTTCCATGCAAATGGTTGCTTGCCTCTTAGTAATTTAGTAAGTGGTTCTGCTATAGAAGAGAACGCAGGGACAAATTTGCGGTAATAATTTGCCAAGCCTAGGAAACTCTGAAGTTGCTTCACATTCCGAGGGGCAGCGAAATCTTGGACGCACTTGACCTTATCTGGGTTCGGTGAACAGCCCTCGCTGGAGCATTTATGCCCCAGGTAAACAACTTCTTTCCTAAGAAATTGACATTTACTCGGTTGTAGCTTTAAATTGTACTCGCGTAACCTCTGAAAAATTTCCCGGAGTTTCTTCATGTGATCCTCTAAGTTCTTGCCGTAGACCACAATATCGTCCAAGTACACAAAGCATTTTAGCCCTTGGAGGCCCGTTAGGACTTTGTTCATAGCACGTTGGAAAGTAGCTGGAGCCGTCTTCAATCCAAACGGCATGCGGAGGAATTCGTAGTGGCCATAAGCGGTACTAAAGGCGGTTTTTTCCCTGTCAACCTCGTCCATCAAAATCTGGTGATAGCCGCTGGCCAAATCTAAAGTGGAAAAGTAACGCGAATTTCCAAGTTGGTCTAATATCTCTTCAATTCTTGGTAGCGGGAAGGCATCTCCTATAGTGCTGTCGTTAAGCTTTCGAAAGTCAACAACTATTCGCCAGCGCTTTTCTCCGTTCGGAGCAGCTTTTTTTGGCACTACCAGCAGGGGGGAGTTCCACGGGCTGCAACTAGGTGTTACGATACTGTCGTTTAGCATTTTATCTACTTGATTGTTAATTTCCATTTTGTGTATTTCGGGTAGCCGATACGGTGTCTGGTTAATAGGGGGCTGATTTTCCTTTAACGTAATTTTGTGGGTAGTAGCGTTCGAATAGGATAATTGATCACCCTCTAAATGGGAAATATAATTATATTCGTTACAAAGTTCCGTAATAGCTGACCTTTCCTCCTTATTATAAGAATGGTCTAGGTTTATTTCATTTGTCAGACGTTGTATTCGATTGTCTGAGTCAGATAACGGGGGTACATCTGTTTTAATTAAATTATAAACATTAAAATCGGTCAGAGGCTGTAACTCCGGTTGGAAGTGCGGTATTACTACTTCCCTATTTAGTGTGTTTAATAGACTTACTCGGACTTTTCCATTTCTTGGCTGAACTATACTTCCTGCTACAAATACCCCTGGTATGATCTCTTGAGATCTGTTTACCATCTCTGTAGAGCACTCCGGACTGGGTAATTCTAATATTACCTCGGCGCGCGGTGGTACACGAATTTCTTCCCTTTGGGTTTTGTTCCGTTCGTTCACCCTTTTTTCTACGGAATTTAGCGTTCCCGAGGGAACAGTAGACTAAAGTGAATAGGAGTCGCCCACACTCTTAATTGTCGTTCCAGCTGCGGGGCTACCTTTAAAAGGTATCTTAATTTCCCGGGGTTTTTTTTTGTTGGTGGGAAGTGGAGTACGCGTTCAATGGTCAAAATATTGACTTTGTTCCATAGGAAATCGCGTCCCAGGACTCCGTCATAGGGAATGCTGAGTAATTGGTCGCTTACACAGAATTCACAGCGCACCCCATTGCCAATTTTAAAGTTACCTACGCATGTCCCTAGAGTGAACTCAAAACCTCCATATAACCCTCGTAACCGTATTATATTATTTTTATCTAAAGTTACATTTTCGAGTAGGGCGCTCTTCTTTATCACGCTTATTTCCGCGCCCGTATCAACTAGAAGTGTAGACTTTCCCGTTTTAGATATGTCTAAAGGGAGTTCGACCACGGTATCACTTGACCCTTGCGAGCTTTGCTGCGAAACAAGGACGGATTCTCGAATACTTAGATTATCATGGTTATTGACCTTACTACCTACATTTATACTACAATCTATACTAGAAACTTCATGTGTTTTTTGGGGAGGGGGGCGTCCTATCTCGGCTTCATCTGTGGACGCTCCAGATTGGGCCGACTTAGTTTTCCGCTTGTGCTTGTTTGTGTTTACTTTCCCAGTCTCTCTTGGCGAAACACTCCTCGGTTTTATGGGAGAACCGTGCGCACCATTCGCATTTGGATTGGGAGTTAGGTTTGCTAACCCGAGATCTTTGAGCTCCAGAGGTATTTACGGAGCTTTGGTTTCGCAAGCGAGTTCTACATTCCACATATTTGTGCCCTAGTCTATTACAGTATGCGCACCTAATTGCCGGCTTGCCATATAGTTTTCTATTTGGCTGTCCAGCGAAGCTCTGGTTAGGTGCCATTCCGGGCCCAGTCGCGGGGAAAGATCTTTGTGACGTTCCCCAATTCCCCTGGTTTGAGCTCGCATTCATTGCGCACACATTGCTCTCCCCGGTTGTGATGTTTAATTGGGAACTTAAAAGCTTTCGTAGTTGGGTAATCTCTTCACTGCTTAGGCTTTGGGAAGCATTTGATTGCATTGCGATATTTACCCCAAACGGACGACATGCCCAAAAATCGAGGGAACATTCTACTGTGATGGGAACGACCGAATTGAAGAAACCAGCGAATCCAACTGCATCAGCCAACTCTTGTCCAACAGACCAGCTACCTGCATCTTTGAGGAAATCATCGAGCACACAGCCATCTCCCAACCGCAACCAAACTATATTCTACTAATTAAAGCCCCAGAGATCCAGATACAGTCCACCTGCGGAACCCTACAGCAAAACTTACGAGGAACGCTCCTCATTCACTACTTAAACTGTTCAGTAGAAATCAACGGGATCACTTATCGAGATAACCCTAACATCTTCTGGGATAATATATTTTTATACCCGGCCGTACCTACCGAAGTCCATCAAAATTCATCAGTAGAAACCCTGACACTACCAAAGCTCAAAACTTACCACGTCGAAACCAGAGCAGCGCTGGATAACCTGGAAATCAAGATTCAACAAAGGGACAACATCATATACATCATACTAACGATCCTCGGACTCGCAGTTCTCATGACAGCAGCATACCTTACCCGGAGAAGACACCTTACCCTTAACATCAATAAAGTCATCCCACAGCAGAACATCGCTCCGACCCAAGGAGTCTCGAACCCTCAACTCCTTTGGGCCTCGCTCCACGCTAAGGGGGGAGGAGTTATATCAGCATCACCCTAAATATGCAATAATGTTAGTAGCAGCGCAGTTACCTTAAACCCCAAACCGTCAACTCATCATTTCGACACCTTCCCTGACCGGACGTTCACCTGCAATCAGACTCAACGTGACCACCGTGATCGGACGAGGCAGTCTAGACCTTAAGTCAGCATTTTGTATAATTAATAAATTTGTAAAGCTCTCTAGCAGAGCTCATTCTTGTACTACCTTTGTTGTAATAAAGTTCAATCTGTGAGTTTACAATATATTTTTTTGCGTTCTCTTCAAAGCGAGTTCATATCTCGCGCGCGCGCACTATTTGATTTGAATTTCTTCTCGCTTTCCTGCAATCTGTAGGAGTGATTTCGTAAAAAGGGACGGAAGTGTGTAACAGGAAGTGAAGAAGCGCGCGCGCGCGCGCGCACTATTTGATTTGAATTTCTTTTCGCTTTCCTGCAATCTGTGGGAGTGATTTCGAAAAAAGGGACGGAAGTGTGTAACAGGAAATTCCAGATGGCGGACTGACAAACTTTAAAGTTAATGCGATTTGCACCAAACTTGGTACTAGCAGGTTTTCGGGGTCGCTTATTTCAAATCAACTGTCAGAATTTACGAATTCAAGATGGCGGACTGTCAAATTTTAAAGTTAATGCGATTTGCACCAAACTCGGTATTTGGGGGTTTTCGGAGACGCTTGTTTCAAATCAACTGTCAGCATTTACGAATTCAAAATGGCCGACCGTAAAATTTTAAAGTTAATGCGATTTGCACCAAACTTGGTACTAGCAGGTTTTCGGGGTCGCTTATTTCAAATTAACTGTCAGAAGTTACGAATTCAACATGGCGGACTGCCAAATTTTAAAGTTAATGCTATTTGAATCAAACTTGGTACTTGGGGGTTTCCGGAGTCGCTTGTTTCAAATCAACTGTCAGAAGTTACGAATTCAAAATGGCGGAATGTCAAATTTGAAAGTTAATGCGATTTGCAGATGAGATGTCAGATGTTACATATCATATGCGACTACTGTAAGGCTCGCTCGTTCTTTTTTTTTCCTCCGGGAGGGACAATTAACTTTATGAATTAATTGTATATTATGATCGATTGTATAGAATTTTTTCAAACGGTTAGCATGTATAGATTTAGTTTTCTTACCTTTCTGAATTTTTAAATTCACGGGTGAGGTCAACTCTTTTACTTTGTACGGGCCTTTCCAAATGGGCGATAGCTTGTCCTTTTTACCTTAATTTTTTAAAAGGACTAGATCACCAACTTGGAAGCTAACTTCTTGGGTGTTTCGATCGTAATATTTTTTGTTCTGTGCCTTACTTTTGATAACTTTTTTCCGCGTTAGTGCGTGAGCTCGCTAAATCTTTGTTTTGAGTACATAGAAATAATTTTCGTGATTGTACAGCGGATCTACATTTTGGCTTATGTTCGTATGTAGATCCGCTGTAAACCTGAACAGACAATCCATGGGTGTTAAACGGGTAGAAGAATGCTTTGTGTTATTATGGACGTGCACAGCTTCCCTTAGCCATTCGTCCCAGCATTGGGTGTTTTCCTCAACGAAATTCCGTAGATACTCTGCCAGAGGCCTATGGGCTCTCTCTAAAGCACCATTGGCCTGAGGGTGATAGGCCGTCGTGTTTAGTTTGCGTATTCGTAGGAATTTACAGAGACGACTGAACAATTCACTCATGAAGTTGGTTCCTGATCGGTTACCACCTTCTGTGGAATTCTATAACGAGTGATTATTGGCTCGTAAAATATTTTCGCCACAGTGGCTGCCTCGCAATCAGGCAGAGCGTAGCAGTCCATAAAACTAGTCAGATCGTCGTTTAACCTCAAAACGGAATTTAGAAAATATTAAATATTAAAATATCGAAATAAAAGAAGATAAAAGCTAGGGTATACAAAAGAATAGAACAGTAGAAATAATTGACTAATTTCGTCACGGGGATTATTTTTCTTTTCCGTTTAAATTATCATATTGAAGCCTACCTCTTCAGTCTGGCTGCTGCCGAAAGAATTGCTTTTTTAACAATTGTCCACTCCTCAATTGTATCCTCCACTTCCTTTGCCAATGTCCGGCTCTTGCGGTGCGTAGGCCCCGTAATCTGGGCTCCTCCTTCTTTGGCGATCTAGCGGAACTAGACTCTGTAGGGATCAGAAACCTAGAACAGTTCATTAGGGACTCCAGATGGTTCGATGGTTAATGTGTGGGGATACTAGCTTCATTGTGGTATCACAACGGGCCTGCTTGTTTTTGGCCTAAGTGTGCCCCCCTTATGGGCAGCCACTACAACCTAACCTAACCTAACAATTGTCTTTATATTCCATTTCCATTTTTTTTTTAATTGACCCAAAAAGCTCATGTCCTTCCATGCTTGGTTAAAAAGTTTCCAAAATTGAAATATATAGAGGACATTTTACTATCCATCAAAGAAAAATTGAAAATTTTATTCTTAGTTCTTCATCGAATCTTTGTTATAAGTACATGAACAATTATCGCTTAACAACCACGTTAATGGGTAAGTATTTAAATTGAGAAAAATGCATGGAACAGCAACATCTCCCAAATATGCTGCTAAAATATGTATTGTAGTTTAAAATAGTTCAATTCATAGTACAGCCCGACCCGACCAGGCAGTGCTTATGTTGTGGCTGGCTTTGAAATTTTTCAAAATATCCAGCAAAAATATGTAGTTTATGTTAGATTTTCGCAAAATTGTATTATTTGAAGGTGACCGAATTTTCCGGTCGGGCAACAACCGCCAATACCTTCGTATGTACATACATATATGAACTGAGGTAGAAAAGCTTCGTTCCGAATATGTAGTTGCAGCAGCAATAATTAGTTATAATTTTGGATGGCAACTTCGTTATGCACATCTGCTAGTGAGTCTCTGGGCAAAATTTCTCCTCGATGCGCTATGCGATTCGGAATTTCGGAGCTCCTTTGCCTTCATGATACACGTTGTTGAGAGTGCGAATGCACCTGTGTATCCATGTTGTGGTTCTGCTTTACCTTTAACGATGTAATTCCGTTAATTATGATTTATAGACTTGTGCTTGCGTAAACACAGCCTGTGGATTTATTTGGAACAGAATATGCAAATACTTATACTTTACTAAAGGTAACTGCACTGAAAATTCGGCATATGGAAAATTAGCATGAATTTACAATTAGTTATAAACAGTTGCGATAGGCTCACCAGACAACGGTCATGGGAATAACTTATTCAAAACGGGAATTAGTTCTGGGAATTCTCAGTTGGGTTCGCTCAAATATTCATTAGGTTTATACTAAGAACGGGACGTGTTGGGATCGAACCGCACTTGCCTATCATTTCAGATAATTCAAAATAAAATTATGAATGGAAAACACGCACAAATTTACGTGTTTTACCATTCGTACCAATTTTCCAAGTGGAAAGCTAACAATAATGTTGTTCCCCATGGAGTAAAATCAGTCCTACTGCAAACTAGATCTGGCAATTAATGCAATTATTTCTATAGAAAAATCGGTTGTTTCTGTTCATAAACCTTGTTTTAAGTATCACAATGTTAGAATTATGAAAGTCCTACGGAATGAGTTTTTACTTGTTTGTCTGATAGTCTTTATCAGAGTGATATATCAGTCAATAAAAATGTTAGCGATTAACCCTTTCACAGTGAGGTAAAATTACGAATTCTGGTCAAAAAAAGGACTAGTTTTTTCATGTTCGGAAATGCTTCGGCATGTAATAAAAAATGTAAAAAAACGTGTTTTATATGTATCTTGTACTTGAATGGTACTTGACGCTCTGCCCGTGACTGTCACGGGATAAACCGTTTGGTACTTGACGCTTTGCCCGTGACTGTCACGGGATTCACTGTGAATGGGTTAATAATCGCCGAATACATATTTTACACCGCGATGCGAGTACTAAAAGCATCCTAACAACATTAGTTATTGCTTGTGACAGACTTTGGGCCCTATTCTCGAATCCGACGGAAATCAAATCCGTTCGAATTGTAGGAGATTCACACGTAAGCTGAAAGAGAATTCGATTCTTAAAAATCGTCTTAAATGTTCCATTCTGATTAGAAATTCCCTACATTTCGATCGGATTTGATTCCCAGCGGATTCGAGAATAAGGCCATTTGTTTTCTGTACACTGAGATGGCAGAAAGTTGTTTCTGGAATTATTTTCGTCAGTAATAACTGAAATAATTGCAAAAATAATTATTTTTTAAAAGAATTCGTCAGTATCCTCATGGAAATCGGCTCCCAGTCAAATTGGCTGAATTTTTAGTGCATACATATCCTCCCCATCAAAAATTCTCATGGGCAAAAATTTCACTGTCGATTCTCAAAGGTAGGCAGGAAGCTGTGATTAACTCCATCCATGAACTCGCTGATTTAGTGGAAGGAGCTGCAACGTCAGATTTCACTTGACTTCGCTTACTTGTCTGTTTTTCACACAAAATCCGAAGTTTCACCTTCTTCCAGCAAATCAACGAACTCAAAAAAATGCTTCTGAAATATTTCTTTGCTAAGAATTTTATTCAAAAATAGATATGAATTTTCGAAAAAGTTCTGAAAATAAGCAATCCGGTTAGCTTTTAATGGGGGTAATATTGATATGTTATGTAGTGGATTACATTTCCAACTCAAGTTTACTTCGGTTACTATCTCTTCAGTGTTTTTTGAGTGATATAAAGCGTACCGCGTTATATGGAAACCGTGTTATAAAAATTTTGGAATGAATTGAAATCAGGAAATGCGTTCTGTGGAAATCACGTTATGAGAAACATAGAAATAAGACAAATTAAATTAATTTGTACCGTGTTATATGGAAACCACTACCACGTTCTATGGAAACCTCGTTATAAGAAACTCAGAATCAATTAGCCCAGTCAAATCGTACATAAAAACAGGCTAAAAGTGCAAAGCATGATGTAGTTCTAATTTTTTGATATATTGTTAGGACCAGTTAGAGTAGTGTAAACCCAAATTTGCAGCTTCGAAAAACCTGTGCTTCCTGCGTAATACGTGAAAATCTACAGCTTTTTTATCAGTTGCCTTATAACTCATAAACTGTGCATTTGTTGATATTAGATCTTATTACCGTTTTTAAAGTATATTAAATTTGTAACAATTTAAGCCCAACCACAGTTCTGTGCCTTCAATGGTTTTCGAGATATGGCCAATTTTGTTCTTGAGTTCTAATTCTTTAGCCAAATCCAGCCCTTTTTTTTTAAATCATAACTGAAGTTTGATTGTTTGAAACTAATTCGTTATCCGTGTTTTCTTCTACAAATGCATTTGAGGTAGATTCACCAATTAATTCCACCAATTCCTCCTCATTGAAACTCTCTTCCCGAAGTAGTTCTTCTATATCTTCATGGTCTACATCTGCAAATTCTTCGCTGCTCAAAGCAGAAGCAATGTTTATTATTTCTGTACGTGGGACTGGAATATCATTTTCCTTTTGAACCATTTGAGGTAAAAGAGGCCTCCAACAAGCATTAAGTGTTGACGGTTTAATTTCTGCATACGCTGATGACACAGTCCGAAAGCAATCTAAAATAGAAAATTCTTTCCAAACTTTAAGAAGAGTTTTACCTTTATCATTTTCTAATCTGTTGAAAATGACTTGAACAAATTGGCGTATGTAGTACATTTTGAAAGTTTGAATGATTCCTTGGTCCAGCGGCTGTATCAATGAAGTGCAGTTAGGGGAGAAAAAAAAACAATTTTCACATTTGGGTGATTGAGTTTCTTACTATGACTACTAGCGTTATCAAGAATTAGCAAAACTTTGAAACTGAAACTGTACCCAGGAAACATCAGAGAAGCGGGGGGCCCCAATTAGGATGAATGGCGATGGGTCACCTTGAGCGTGAATGCTATGCGCAATTTGGTAATCCGGTGAAACCAGTCCTCTTTGGTCCACGTTGTGCCGATCATTTGAATCGATGCGGCCGGAGCAGAAAGAGGTTCAAGATCTGGTTCAAGGCGAGGCGGGCTCGAAGCGCGTTCCGGAAGGGATGTTGATTCTTGGCGGATCTCGACCGGAACAGCAGGAGGAGCAGAATTAGTAGGACGGGCTAACAGATTTTTCACATCAGCGCAGAGTGAGCGCACCAAATCCGAGTTATGCAAGGCCGACAAATTCCAAGAGCCAACATCAGCTTTAAGTTGCTTAATACTCCGCCGTAAATCGTCGAAGACGGGCAGCAAAGTCGACGAACCAGGTGAAGTGGACTAAGTAAGGTCGGGGAGGTTTTCACGCAGGTCATGGATAGACGAGGAGACGCAAGATATATATGGAGCTGGGTAATGTCATCAGATAATAGTTGAAGACCGCCGATATTGGAGATAATGGAATTGACTTTTTCAGCGATACAGCAAGAACAAAACAAGATGAATTTTTCGACTTCAGTTCTGATTCCGGGAGTGAGACTGATAACTCAATTAGTCCAAGAAGAAGAGCCGACTTACTTATAAAGAGTTTTTTTGCAGAAGAAAGTCGTTATATAGATCTTTTGCATCGTTATCCAATTATAAAAATTTTATTTATAAAGTACAATACGCCCATGCCGTCATCTGGTGCCGTGGAAAGAATGTTCTCATTTGCAACCATGACCAATTTACCGAAATGCCATAAATTGTCCGATGACATGTTTAAGAAAAGAGTTGTAATGAAAAGTAATTTGAATTATATTAAAAAATAATGTGACAATTCAATTCATTTGAAGAAGTGCGGAATGAGTTTTAATTTTGAATCAATAAAGGAATTATCTAATTTAGAAACACATGTTTAATTTATAAAACTGGTCAACATCAAATTTTTATTTCTATAAGATTTTTTCCATATATTACCAATTCATAAATGAAAATGCCCAATTAGCTCCTGTTTTAAAGAAAAGTAGGATTAAATACTGCAAAATGCGATATTTTCATCATTTATAAAAAATCATTACAAAATAACGGGTTGATCCAGAAGCTTATAATGTAGCTCAAATGATAGCTGAAATCTTAAGTTAATAAAAACACAAAAAGCTTTGAAGAATTCCGAAATAATAAGTAAATTTTACTTTCTTTCATGAACTCATTATTTCATGCAATGGATAACGAATAAAAACCTTATTCGCAAAGTGTGTAAATAGAGCTATAGAGATAAGTTGTACTTGATATTTATAGATTAAGGCTTTCATTTAAGCCATATTAAGAACTTTTACGATGAACCTTTATTTTTCAATGATTTTTTTAAAAATGGCCGAAATATTGTGTTTTGAGAATGTTTTGAAAATATTTTTTCCGCAAACGGGAGCTGATTGAGCATTTTAATTACTAATTCTTAGTCATGACTAAATAACTAAAACTAAAATTTGATTAGTCATCAATCATTTACAAAATTGAAACTAATTAGTCATTTAGTGATGATTATACATATTGGTTTTAATTTTCAATCATTCAAACTAAATGTTGCCCAACACTGCAGTCGCAGCATAACCGGTCCCAGTTCCGGCATAATCGGTCCCAGTTGCAGCATAATCGGCCCAGTAGCAGCTTATTCGGCTCCATCCGCAGCGCAACATAACTTATCGGCGAGGGAGACCAAGCCGAAACATAACCTATCGGCGAGAAAAGCCCATCCATGGCATTCACTGTCTGCAGAACTGTCATCAGGAAATTTTTCCCAGCAAACCAACGAACTGACATACGCCTATTAAAAAAGGTTATTGCAAGAGGTCCGCAGCCTTCAACTCCAATCAACCTCTTAAAGAAATCGCAATCGTCAGTTACCCAGTATTTAGTTTTGATAGTCGCATTACGACTCGCAGGTCATTCCGCATGTCCAGTCTTGAAATACCCAAATAACGGTATACGGTATAGTAGTTTTGTTACCCCGGGAAAAAAGGAAGTGAGCTGCATCGATCTCACCCGGTTGACTATACGATTAAGTTTTGATTGATTCTATAAATGTGTAAAATTTTCGTTCGTCTGGCTTTTAGCTGCGGTGCCCGCGAATTTCCTTTTTTTTTACTTTTTCGTCGTTCCCGCGTAATATTTTTTTACCTACCCTATCTGGGTGAATCCAGGGAGGCTGCAGACTCGACTCCAGCAGGAATCCCAGGTGAGTAGCCTCCTTGTTGTATATTGTATTAATGTTCATTTGGCGGTAATCAAAGTAAAAAAAAGACCAAAAAAACAAAGAGAGAAAAAGGGGGAAATCAAGGACGCACCCGTTGGAGACCACATTTTCTGTACCTGTCGTACAACGGTCAGTGAAGGCCTTGCAGTAAGCCTCGCTTTCAGTAGCGCTAATAGGAGGTATTAGCTCCAATTCCTTAAAGAGTACCGACATTGATTTATTTTGCCCACCCCTTTCTCTTTCAATTTAGGTATATAGAAGTACACTAAGTAGTATACCCTGAATAATTCCTTTTGTATACTAGCAGTGGAACCCGTTTCTAGCTATCATAAGAGTAGCTCATTGATGTTATCGAAGACATTCTTTTTATACCTTTCTTTTTTGTTCTAGAGCTAGTTGTTCTATACCTGTTCTTTGGAGCTATACCTTTTTAAATCAGTAACCGAAATATTTGTCTCAAACTTCTTATTGCCTTGTATTCTGTGTTATTTGAAATAAACTATATGTGAAGATGCTACCCTAATAGTATTATTAACCCCTGCTGCCATGTGGTCTGACCCTCGGTGAAGTACCCTCAACGGACCGTAGTTCTGTAACTTATCGGTGGGGAGTTTCAACCTGTAGGGGGTTGGCACTCTAAAGAGGTATGGGCAGAGGAGACGTGATCGTCGGAAGGCCGATACGGATCCCATCTCTACAGCGAGACAGGCGGGTCTCGAACTTTTTGACATACCCTTTCTCCTTCCTTCCCATTCTTTTCCAACATTATCGACATTATATTATGTGGGGCTATCATAACAAGACACTTTTATATCCAGGAAGGACTTCTCAACCTTTCCGTTGTGCGGGAACGCGATTAAATTCCTGCGGTGTTTGAGAGTGTTAAGTTCACGGACCCCATCCGGCGAGCTATTCCGTGCCGCCAGCCAGGCGCTTCCAGGACTTGGCACGGAACATGCTCCATGTCATCATAATATTGCATTGTCACGCGATATACATATGCATACACAATTTCAGCTCAATCAGAAACCGGGAAGTGAGTCAAATTTAACTTGCAAGATTTCATTACAGACACCAGGACAGGTGAAACTAAATAAAAGCTTGTATGATATGGTATGGTGATGTGGCAGCCTCGGGGGCCCACTTAGACCATCGCTAGGTCCATTGTGATACCACATGGGGCTACCCATCTTCTAACCAGGGAACCACCCAGAGTCCTTGATGAACCGGCTGATGTTCTGGGTGCTCGTTGAGCCCAAGTCAGCTAGGTCATCGAAGAAGTATGTACCCAGGCACCACACCCTTAGGGTTGCGAGTGCTGGGCAGTGGCAAAGGAAGTGCTTAATGCTTTCTTCTTCCTCCTCGTCAAGGCAGCTTCTGCAGAAGTCATTGAGGGGAGCCCCAAGTCTACTGGCGAGTCTGCCGATAAGGCAGTGCCCAGTCAGCACGGCTACAACTTTGCTGATGGTCCCCCTCCTAAGAGATATTATATCTTTCGACCTGTACCGGTCCAGGGAGGGCCAGATCCGTCTGGTGGTCACGCAAGTGTCCTCGCGTTTCCAATTGTTGTCGGTGATCATTATGAACGATCGTTCGACCTCGTACTTATAGGAAGTGAAGGATACCCCTACATGAAGCAGGATGTCCGTTTCCGGAAGGCTGGTGCCCTGTCTAGCAAGCTCATCCGCTTTCTCGTTTCTAAAAAAGCTTGTAAAATACAACTGAATTTCTTCCAGTCTTCGGGTTCTTGAAAGGCTTAGCGAAATAAGTCAAGCTCGCGGTAAAACGTCCTATGTGATTGAAATTCTGCAGAAACATTTCCTTCGGCGTTGGAAAGGAAAAATATACAGAAATATTAAGATGGTCTACTATTTTTACCGCGAATTTCTACTTAAAACAATTTTTTTTTTCGGCGATTTTTCGGACCAAATTTTGCATAGTTATCCAAAATTTCTACAAAATTTCACTTACATTATCACCACACTTCTTTTTTAATTCACTTAAAACACTTGTTCACTCACTCTTTTCGCAGTACCTGAAAATATAAAATTTTTAATTATTATACACCCCACGAAATAATGATAGGACCAAAATTAAAATAACTGATTTTTCTACTATATTCTTGGTAGCAGTAAATCTAGTTGGTACATCAACTAGTTTTACTAAAAGTATTTCTTTACATTAAGTTATACATAATTCTATTTAGATATACGCATAACATCAAAGAAAATCAATCAGTTTAGAACGAAATAAAGATAGGACCAAATTCAACTTTAATTATAACAACTAAAAAATCGAGGCGGTATTGAATTTTTTTATAAAAAGTAATAATCGTATGAGATCCTAGGATTATTTAACTTGGGAAAGTCGCCGATGCATTGATTTTATAACGTCTACTATTATATTTTGTTCAAGTATTCCGCATTCATAATTAATTGCGTTTTTAAGTCTCTTGACGTCCTCAAACTGTCTCCCATTTTTAAAAACACACTTCGAGGGTACTCCCATTATATTCTAGATCGGTTTCAAGTCGGGACTGTTGGTGGGCCTGTCCAAAATGGCCCGTCATGTGGTCTCTTGTAACATCAGATACAGGTACGGTAAGGTTTTCATGTTGAAAAATCCAACTTCCTTATATCCTCACCAAAACTTAAGAGGACCTCATTCAATATATCTATGTACATATTGCGGTTCATTTTTGTCGAAATGAATGCGCCGGAGTCTGTGGACAATTTTTTCATGTGGCTTGCCTAAAGCGTGGCGAGAGTAAACTTACAAGTTCTTTTTAGGTTTTATTTTGATTGTTTAATTATAATTTGTCACAATAAAAGTTTTCTTTTTAGGTTTATCAAAATTTTATTTTGATTGTTTAATTATAACTAGTGGTCGCCCTATGGTCGAAATTCGACCTACTGGGGTTACTATGAAAAATACGAATGTACACAGTATACTATTTGTTTGAAATTGGCACTGTTAATAATAAAATAACGACAGTTTGACCACCGACTACTATGCATTTGACATAGACAGTATGAACGTAGATAATGAATTTATTTAATTTAATTTAATGTATTTGTAACACATATTATATATAAATTTTAGCTTTCTGCACTCCTTCTCTATATAAACTTTTACTATGCCAAATCTCGCACTCCTCCGTCCGTCCAAATTGCTTAAAAAGGGGTACAAAGTTTTCTCTTCACGTATTAATATATAGATTTGTCACAATAAAAGTTGTCTTTATCAAAATTTTATTTTGTCACAATAACTTACTTTGTCACCTCCAGATCAAGACTGCCAGTTAGAAGTCGAGAGTTTAGTTGCGTTACCAGAGAAAAGGGCTGACATAGCATCATCGTTTCACGTTTTGTGGCAACGTGATGTTTGCTGCGTTCCCACAGAACTTGAAACCCGTCAGCACAAAAAATGTTTTCATTGCAAAATTTAAGAATGAGAATATAATAAAATGATTTTGAAGAGTTTAGCGGATTAAAATTTCAAGACGTTGGAATTTCACGAAAAAGAATTAATTGTTAGAATATTTTTGAATTATTACTTCTAGACTTTGAAGAGTCGGTTCATCTGATAACGTAACTCCTCTCCCCCTTATTTGGTGATTTTCCTGAATCATCTTGACTTTAACCTTCTGTTTGTAGAATACAATGAATATTGTTATAATTATTAAAATAACGCTTCCTGTACCTAAACTGTAGTTAACTATCTTGTGAAAGGAAGCTCTTTTATTTCTTTGATGTTATTTTCTTGATGCAAAGTAATTTTTTCAAATCTTAAAATTTCATCATGTAATGTAATACTTTCTTTATTTGGTGTAACAAATCTTTCCGTAAATGTTGATATTTTATTGCTGAAGGTCTATTTTAATTGAATAATTGACAAAATTGATGACAAAGTTTCCGGTTAATAAAATTTTTCTTTCATCACATGAACTTTTAAAAGTTTTGTTTTTTACATTGTTTAAGATTACAAAGTCATTCTCTATCTCCACAATTTCTTGTTCAGCACTATTAACTAGTTTACATCTTTTCTTTACAATATAATTTCTGCTTAATTTTAGTTCTTATAGACTCTTACCAGGTTCAAATAAAAAAGTTTTATTTTTAATATTAACTGTATACTCAAATTCTTCGATTTGTTTTCTGTTTGAGAACTATTGTATTATATTATTATCGTCTTCGTCAAGTGTACCGAAAGCCATTTCAGTCCTTTTCCTTCAAGGTTGATTAAGCCTCTTCTACTTCTTTTGGGTAATAGTGTTAGAGTTTTACTTCTAATGGAGTTGATTTGTTCTAATAATATATTTTTATTAGTTATATTTAGGATTTGAATGTTATCTCTCAAGTTGATTAGGATGTTCAAAATTTCGTTTGGATGGATTATATGTAGGACTATTTCGAACCTGTCTACTATCTCCACTTCGTCCATTCTTATTTCGACGAATCCGAATTCCGAGTGCACTTCTTCAATTGTTAGGGTTGCTTGAACCACTGGGAATGTGGCAAACACTAGGGCCAGCATCCATATGAACCCGATTCGAAACATCTTCGCCTGTTTTACCTTTATTGCCGTTACTAGATTTTGTCTGATTATTGTGTCATATTTTCTTCCATTCAATGCAATCACTTTTATTAAAAATTCTTTTTGTAATGGCGTAATTATTTCGAGATCTACCAGGTTTATGCCATTAATAGTGGTGTAAAATAATGGGTTTAGCTTTACTTCGGGAAAATTTTCTAAAATTTGGGGTTTAATAATACTGGTTTCTGAGCCGGTATCTACCAGACATTTGAGCTTGTTGTGACCTATTGTAAGGGTTATTATGGGAAATTTTGATTTTGAGGTTCTGAGGAAAAATTTTGCTGTTGAACGTTATCGATTTCCATTGGTTCCACTTGATTATTATTGGGATTGTTAGTTGCGTAAGAACTAGTATGATTACCACGGAGTCTGTTTGAATTGGACGTGTTCAATCTTTCGGAGTTATTGCTAACATCTCTAGTTGAGCTGTTATTGTTATTAGGTCGATTATAGGAATTTGAATTGTTTCTGTTAGCAATGTTAAAATTATTATTATGGTTAGATCTATTGTTGTTAGAGTTACTGTTTTGATTTCTATTGTTGTAAGAATTACTGTTTTGGTTTCTAAAATTATTGTTTTGATTTCTATTATGGGAATTGTTAGTATTATTAACACCGTAATTATAATTCGTACTGTTATGGCTATCGGGTCGTCTGAGTGATTGTACTTCGTTATTTGGTCTGTTGATCCGTTTGTTCGTTTGTCGACTAACTTCGTTATTATACGTTTTTGGAATATGTTTAAATTTTCGGTGGGTAATACAAATCGCTCTTTCGTCATCTAGCAGTTTTAGTTCTGAAAATCGGTTATACATCTGTATCAAGGTTGAATTTTTCTCTACATTTCCGCGAACTAGATTATTTAATTTCTCTAAAACGATTCCTACGAGATATTTGTCATTATTTTCGGGTGAATAAATTATTGGCCTTAATTCTGGATTTTCGAAATTATACAATTCATTTAGCTCATAATTTACTGATTTCACAAATTCAAAAAGTTCTCTAAGATTTCCTACCTTTACACTTCTTGGTTGATGAGGTCGGCATAATCCTTACGGGGTCGAAAGTGTAGTTTAAGCTCGGCTTTTGCTGTTTCCCATGTCACTTGATCGCCCAGTCGCTGGATACATCGCTTGGCATCGCCCAGAATTTTTTCGTTGAGTATGACTCTTAGCGCATATTGTCGAAAATTTTCGGTGCTACACAATTCAGCTGCGCTTTCCACTGTTATGTACGCTGGGTGGCGTACAATAACAATTGAGATCTTATTCGGTGTGAATAAGATCTCTTGTTGTTACGGCTCCGGGTTTAGCCCTGGAGGTACTTTATGCGCAAGATCTCGGAAGCAGCGCGAATCGCTTTACTTCTCGAGATCGAGATACTGGTGCGGGGAGCAGCGCCTAACGCTTAACTCCGTTCTCAGCGTGCAGGGGGCAAAACACAACACTGCACTTAGTTTCTATAATCTGTCTTTATTTGCGGAAACGGCACTTAACAAGATGCGGCACTACGCAATGCACAATCTTAGAACTTAGAACTTAACCGCACTCGCGACTCCCTTACTAAATCGACTTAAGTCTTTTAAGCGGAGACTTAAGTACTTTTCAATAGAACCCGAACACGACCGTGGTATCTTCGTTACGGTTTTTGACTCACTTCGCGTATGTGTATTATCAGACTCCGATTCTGAAGACAGTTCGGACGAGATTGTACTTAACGGACTTTTCTTCGCACACTAGATCAAGAAGACTGAACTCAGAAGACTTCGACTGATCGAGTACTTATAGTCCCTCGATCAGTTATTGGAACTTTCCAATGTTCCAATTGCCGAAAATGTGCGCGTCGCCACTTGTGCGGTGCACATGTTTCGTGTCATCATAAATTGCCCGGGTCGATGCACGCGCGGGTGGTCGACGCAGCATAATTCGAGAAGTCGCATTATTGTTTCTGCGACTTTTCGATTCTATTGAACCGCTTCAGATTTCAAGCCTGTTGTGTCTTGAATTCTGAAGGGCCCTTGAGCCTAGGCAATTTATGTGACTTTCTAGTTATTTTAAGATCTACCCAAAATCTAGATGAGATTTTGGTACATAACAATTCCTTCCCCCTTGGAAAAAGAGAATTATTCTTTGAAGAGGAATAATTCTCGGGGTTGAAGGGTTAAAGAAAGAGAAAAAGAATGCTAAACGAAAAAAAAAATTATTTGAAATTTTTAAATATCGAGGCGGTGGCGTTTTCCTTCCCCCTTTTTTAAAAAGAGAATTATTCTTTGAAGAGGAATAATTCTTGGAGGCGTGTAAAAAAAATATTGGAAATTTTTTTTAAATATCGCGGCGGTGATCGCGTTTCCTTCCCCCTTTTGAAAAAGAGAATTATTCTTTGAAGAGGAATAATTCTTGGGGTTGAAGGTTGGACCGAAGAAAAAAAATTATTTGAAATTTTTAAATATCGCGGAGGTGATCGAATAATCGCGATTTGCTGAGGGAGTTGCTAGTGCGTTTACATAGTTCCTTAATATTTAATACATTTTATCTTCTATTCTTGTAATTACAATATGTAGGTATTATATTTTACAATTTTTTTTTCTTGATAGGTAATCTTGTTTCCCGTACCCTCTTTACTATTATTCCTTTTTTATCATTTATTATTATTATTATTTTTTTTTTTTTATTTATTTATTATTATTTTTTTTTTGTTATTTATTTATTATTATTATTTTTTTTTATGTTGCCATAAAATGCTTATTCGTATATTCCTATTTTTTTATTTTTTTTTTTATATATATATACTTATGTAGTACCTATATCATTTATAAATATTTATATATAGTAATTTTATTGTCTTTTTTTTTTGACTAAACTAATCGATTTTTTAATTTCTATACAAGACAAAATTGTATTCTCTAGCTGTGGGCTATTTGTTATTGACAGATAAAACAATTATTACATATTATTATTTTTATTTATTATTGTTATTTTTTTTTCTATTAAGCTAGCTAAAGAATTGCTTAAAATGCAATTGATTCTTATCTTACCTACTCTGCACTACAAATTTCCTGACCTATCCCAAGACTATTTACGCTCAGTGTTTACAAGGCCAAGGTTACCTATCTGGACTTGCTAGTATCTTATTATCTAAGAGGGCGTTTATGGTTCGGAAAACATTGACGGGCGATTGAATCTTCGGTTTTTATTTTTAATTTTGTTTGTTATTGCGGATCGGTTTGTGGTATTCTTATGTATGTACATATGTCCAATGTGTGACACTTTTCGCGAATATGTTTTGTTATGAAATTTTTTTTTTTGAATATTGCTTCTATTTATTGCATCGTTTTGCTAGACATTTTTTTTTTTTTTTGGAAATGGAATGGGTGAAATAATTTTTACTGAGCATTTAAGGATTTTCTAGCTAAAAAAAAATAAAATTTTATGAACAATAGGTAAGAGGGGTTTGGAAAATTGGCGGGGAGGGACTAAAATATTATATTTATATATATTTTTTTTTGTTAATTGTTGCGTATTAAGAGAGGAGAGAAAGAAGAGAAAAAAAAGTATTATTCGAAATTTGCGGTTACTACATATGGTCTTTCCCCAATTGGGAGTGAATTTAATATAACTGTAAAAGTTTTTTTTTTGTGTTCTATTATGTTTTCTTTTTAATTATATTCTATATTTTATTCTCTTATTGTGGAGGCGGCTTCTAAAATTTTGTTTTTCTAATCTGGTGTATGTTTCCTTCACTGAGAGAAAAAGGTACATAATATCAATGAAAAAATACATTGGGACAATGAATTTTTCATTATTTTTCAACCGAAGAACTTGTTCATTGTTTCAATGAATTGTGATACATTAAAATATTAACTTGATGAAAAGTTCATAGAGTCTATGAAAAACGTTCATAAAATCCATGAATGAAGTTCATTAACATAATGTATATAGTTCATTGAATCAACGAACTAAATTCGTAAATTTAATGTATGAAATTCACAGAATTAATGATCTACATTCATAAAATCAATGAATGCAGTTTCTTGATTTAATGAAATTCATTCATTAAATCAATGAATTATATTCATTAATCAATAACGCCCTGTACATGGAATCAATGACTATATTCATTGGATCCAATTAAGCCCTTTTCAATCTTTTAATAGGCTGCGTGCGCCAAAAATTTCTTATTATTTTTGTTCTTTTATTTTACCGCTATTTGGCATGTTTTTTGTTTTAAAACCAACCCATTCATAAATCCAAGGAATATTTTAAATATTTTTTCTTTATTTTCTCGTTTTTACAATATAACAAAACATATAAAAAGTCCAAGAATTCAACAAAAAATTAAAAAAAAATCAAACATGGTACCATAAATTCATAAAGTTAATAAAACTACCCTTCATTTATTTTTTTAGCTCTTCAATTAAAATGTTCACTTTCGCAAATTTTTCTTTTGACTTAATTTTGTAAAATTGACATTGGATAAAATTCCAGAACATTATGGAAGCTTTCGGATATTCTAAATTAAACAAAAAAAAATTTTGAAACAAATATCAACGGCTCGAATAAAACTTTTAAATGGAAACTTAATACTATCAAAATACCGACCCTTCTTTAGTTGCCTCTAAAATCAGTGCCCTCGTTGACGATACTGACCCCGGTCCCGATGGCATTCCAGCTATTCTCCTTAAGAAATGTTTAGCCCATTTAATCCAACCCCTCACTCACCTCTTCCAACTCTCCCTTTCTGAGGGTATTTTCCCTGATCTCTGGAAGAACTCTTATATCACTCCTATCCATAAAAAGGGAAGTAAAAGCGATATCTCAAATTACCGTCCTATCGCCAAACTATCTTGTATCCCTAAACTTTTCGAAAGCCTCATCTACGACTCCTTGTCTTTCCACTGTAAATCCATCATATCTCCAGCCCAACACGGCTTCCTCAAAGGTAGATCTACTACAACCAATTTATCTACCTTCGTGTCCCGTACCCTTCTTTCTATGGAGAACGGCAACGAAGTTGATGTCGTAGCCACCGATTTTAGCAAAGCCTTTGATAAAATTTCCCACAAAATTATTACCCTAAAATTGAATTACATCGGCCTTCCCCCCCTACTCTTATCATGGATCAATTCCTATCTGGATAATCGCCAATACAGCGTCCGTTTTGACTCCTCGATTTCTAATCCCATCGTATCCCATTCCGGTGTCCCTCAGGGCAGCCACCTCGGCCCTTTAATTTTCATATTGTCCATTAATGATGTCGTGAATGTTATCAAACATTCTGACATCCTAATCTATGCTGACGATATGAAAATTTTCAAACAAGTTTCTAGTACATCCGATTCTTTACTGCTCCAAAGCGACCTCGACAATTTTCATACCTGGTGTTCAAAAAACTTCCTTGATCTCAACATATCTAAATGCCAAGCCATTACCTTTTCCCGGAAGCGCACCTCCACATCTCCCAGATCCTACACCCTCTCTGGTGTACCCATCCCTTTAGTTACCTCCCTCAGTGATCTTGGTGTCATATGTGATAGTGAATTCAACTTCCGTTCCCATATTGACCAATCAGTCAGCAAGGCCAACTCTGCTCTCGGCTTCGTAAAACGGTGGTCTAAGGAGTTCTCCAATCCCTTTGTTACCAAATCACTTTACATATTCTTTGTCCGACCCCTCCTTGAGTATGCCAGTCAAGTTTGGTCCCCCTATGAATCCTCCCTCGTTAACCGGATTGAATCGGTCCAGCGCAGATTCATCCGTTTTGCCCTCCGTGACATTCCATGGGCTGATCACCTCAATCTCCCGCCTTATGAAAACCGCCTGAAACTAGTCGACCTTGAACCTTTAGCCCTTCGTCGTGATTTCGCCGATATTGTCTTTGTCCACCAGATCCTTGAGGGTTCCATCGACTGCCCCGACCTCCTTCAACGCATCTCCCTCAACACTAACCCCCGCAACGTCAGATCCTTCCCCACCTTCCACATCGACTGTCATCGAACCAACTATGGCCACTTCGAACCCTTGTCCAGAATGCTACGGAAGGTTAACAACTCTCCCGTCTTTGATTTTCACCTCCATAAAGCCACCCTTAAGCGTAGCCTACACCTGCTAAATCCCTCCCCTCCCTAATCTTGTCACAATTTTAGTTTAGTTTATTTAGTTTTAGTCTTAATTTAAGAGATAGACTTAAGGTAGCTTGTAGTAAGCGAAATAAATAAATAAATAAAATAAACGTAAATTTCTTTAATGGACGTTATATTCTCCCCAATAGCCAAAATGTGAGGTTGGATCTTCTCTCCTTTGCATATTCTAAATTGAAGATGGGCCTCCATCTGTACGTAGGATTTCGCAATATATATAAAAGTTTGTTGTGAGTCTGCAATAGTATATTTTTTTATACTGTTTGATCCATCAGCTTTCTTGGTTACAAGCCGCTGGGATGGAACCAAATAACCATGCAGACACCACAACAAAGACGCACATTGGATATCTGTTGGTTGGAAAAAGATAATTGAGAGAAATGTTAATTATGTATAAGAGATAATATGCTTACTTTCGTTTAAATCGAATTCGTTAATTTTTTTTAATTCTTCCTTAATGATTTTATCTTTAATTATTTGATCCCTGTTCAGAAATTCAAGTAAAGTTTTTGAAATATTTTCCCAATTATTAATAAGTTCTTCGCACTTAAAGCGAGCTCTAAAGTCCATATCAATTTATATAAAAATATGTACGCGTCTTTATGCATGGAAAATAAATTTTATGTATAATACTACCAGTCGGAATCCGTTTGGTTTCCTATATTGAGGCCATTTCGACAAAATTTCCATAGTTGAAGATGAGTTTGCGATGTCATACAGTCTGTGTTGACTGCATGCCCTCCAGCAATGGTCAAATTCTTCTGAGGATAAATTATCGTGTTTGATGGCATTAATAATTTGAAGAGCATCTTCCGGGACTATAAATATAAGACAATTATTTTTTGCACCTAGTACAGTGGTAATAAGTTTCTTGTTATAAAAATTAATTGTTTTACCAAAACACGCATCTTCCTTTTCAGGTTTTTGTTCACATATTTTCTTAATTTTACTTTTCGCTCTCGCTGAGCATTTTCTATTGGCCAATTTAATATATATTCTTCCCCTTTTTGATGTTCGATAAAATTCCTAAATTTTGAGATTATTTTATACAAATTATTTTTAAAGATTATTCTTATAACAAACAGCAAAATATGCTTGATAGGTTAAATATTAAATAAATAAATAATTTAAATCGGAAAACAGCAATATTATCTTCAAATAAGCGTAATGTGAAGAATAAAATAATCTATTAAGTATCTATATTATTTTATAATGACGCATACTACCTTAAACACGTATTCAAAATTTCAGCTTTATCTTACCAAGAAGTGGTCAATTGAAAAAATTTTTTCCTCGCAACAAGCGTTTAAAACTGTTTTTTTTTTTTTTTTCTCATACTATATAGGAGCAAAATATTTGTAAATTTTGATTTTAACTTTTGTTAAAAAAAATACATATATAAAAGGCAAAGAAATACTAAAGCGTAAATTTGAGAAGCAAGTTTTCGAGGCAAACGGGTAACCAGACTTAGTACATCAATTGTGGTGTAAAATTGATTACTTCACTTAATTTGGCTTATTTTCCTGTTTGTTATGTAGCGAAGGGTTCAGAGACAATTGAACAAATTTAAAATAAGAGTAAAGCAGCTTATACATATAAATATACATTTATATCAGTTAATTGATATACTAGCTGTGTTCCATTGGGCTGTGTAAAGTACTCCCGAGTACTTTCTCTATGGAACGCTACTTTGATCGTCAGGAGTAAAATATAAATTCAAATTTTGACATTTCATCGTATTATATTAGTTGCTCTGATTGTGCCTTATTTATTAAAATGGAAATATTTATATATAAATATGTTTTGCTGCCTAAACTACTTAAATTTTATTATTTGATTCCTTGTGATAACTCCAGAATAGCTAAAGCTTCAACGAATAATGAGGAAAAGCTTTCATTTCCATGCAAACCTAGTACAAAAACCACCATCCACCTGGCGGGAAATGTGGCGAAACTACTCAGAACTTCTGCTCGCCAACTAGAGCTAGAGTAGTTCAGCGTAGCCAGAAGTACTTGGGAGTATTTTACACAGCCCAATGGAACACAGCTACTGTTAATAATTACGCTTCATGAAATTCTTAAATTAATATACATATAGATTTTTTAAAAATTTACTTAACCGTCCGGTAGCACATTAAAGTACATTTGTTACTTTCTCTATAATCATTGACCGGCTGGGGGGGACACATTAATAAACATATTTTGTAAGTTTCTTGGCTTCTTAAAATTTCCTGAACATTTTGTTTAAAAATAATGTATTTTACGACAAATCCATTAGGGGTATTCACTCTTTGATGTATTTTTATTCAAAAAACAAATTTGTATTATAGTATTTTCTTATAGTGAGGAGCGGAAAATGTAGCAATATGTTATATACCCTTGTAAAATTTCGATCAGCTGGTTAAATGACAAAGCAGTCAGTTATTACTTGATAGATTTTGAGTTTGAACGAGAAATACGTATGAGTAAATTGTAATTAAAAATCGCAATAGCCGAAAACGGAAAATTTTACAAACGTGTAATATTCAAAAGCTAGAGGCAAGTTAATTTTTACATTGAATACAATATATGTCACGTTCATTTTGTTGTTGCATGTTGTATTTTAGTGAAATGTTGTAGAATTTAACTGTGATACAAGTCCAAATGGAACGAAGAGTGAATACCCCAATTAGTTTTCTTAGAAAAGATACAGCTTTTGAAATACACGTAATTATGCGGCCGTACACTTAAATTTTAATTTGAATGGGCTGGATGGTTAAGTATTAATTCAATTCTGTTCACTATGTTTTTGAATCGTTCATAAAAATACGAATATTTCAATAAATTGAATATAAACTATAATAATTAAACAAAATTACCATTTGTTCAGTAGGAAATCTTTCAGTAATTTCCTTTTCTAGTCTGTAGCTTGCTGATAAAGACATATGCACATCATTGTCGTAAAAGTATTCAACGATGGTATATCTATCAAATTTGTCCTTTGTTCGTCTAAGAAACATTGGTGTTGTTTATAATATTCCGTTAGCGTTTTTCCGATTTTGGTTTCCTTTAAGATAGTAGACAGATGAATGGGGGTTGTCTCCTGTGGTTCAGGTGTTGCAGTAGGAATAGCAGGAGAGTTATAAGGAGACAATCTTGAAGTAGTAGGCATTTGAGACTGCGTATACGGAACGGATGGGGAGGATTGTGCATTTCTGTTATTTATGGAAAGAAGTGAAGAGCAATTTTGATCCGTGAAATAGTTTGGCAGCGGACATCCAATTGTTTCCCTCCATTTTTCCAGATTATGTTCAAATAAAATTTGTGTCCCCATATCAAAATCTCGAAGCAGGCGTTCAATGTGGTGTATTTTTATTATTTTTAGAATATCTATGGTCACATTTTCATCTATAAAAACATAATTTTAAATTTTCTTACTGTAAACTAAGGTGTTACACCATGGTCATGAAATTCCAAAAATCGCATTTTTTATTCCATTTTCATCAAATACAGTGTCTCAAAATACGTATTTAAAGGAAATTAAACATCCGGTCAGTTACATATTTTGCAAAAATAAACTTTTTTTCTTGTAACTAAATCAATAGTGGTAATAAAATTTAGCTAGTGTAGAATGTTATTAGTTATTTAATACTACAGCGGCAGTAAAAAACTTATTTGAGCGGTAAATTAAATAAATATCCTAGGAAATTGTTATTTGAACGTCAAAATTATTAAGTGCTTGGTTAAATATTCTTATACGAAAATTGTCATAGATTGAATTAATGTCCCTATCTTATGTACAATATTCTCATTGCGTGAATATTTCCTTATATTAAATTCCCATTGACTGAATATTTTCCTTTTACTACATTCTTATTGATAGTTTTTTTTTTCTTAAAAAAGCCTTTTTAGTTTTATTCTTTTATACTTTTAGCAAAAGTTGAGAACTAAAGAACTTTGTATGTAACTGCCCATTCGAGCATTTTACTGTTGAAATAATAATTACATAGGATATTTATTTGTATTGCCGCTTAATTTTCACTCAATGTCACTATTAATTTGATTACAACTCATTTATTCATTATACTACCCAATTGTATTTTCACGCGTTAATTTCCAGAGACATATGAGTCGTTATTTTTGAAAGTGGTATGTCTACTTTTTGCAAAATTCACATGAGGGCTATCTATACGATAAGATTTAATTAGAGATGTTGTTAAATTGATATGTTAAATCACTTTCAAAAACAACAGCTATCTGAAAATCGTGCAAAACGTCATTTTTCGGTTACATGACTAGGTAATAACTCCTTAAAAAGCATAGTTACCGAGAAGTCTTTGAAACAATACTTGCAGATTCCATTGCGTCAACAATTTTAAGAGATCATCGTTGCTATTCTGTTCTTTAGTAGAAATGAAATCTTTACTACTGAACGCTTCTGTTGGCAAAGTAAGTGGTTCCAAATATGAAAATTGCGATCCATTTTCATTAGTAAGAAATTCACTCAACGTACTGACAACGTCTAAATTGTTTTCAAAAATCATGTCTTGATTTCGATCTTCATTGTTTGTTTGAAGTTCTTCCATTTTAGAATTTTATTTTTCTGCGCTAAACAAGCAATTTCAATTACAATATTGAATGAATAAACTCGAAATTAATACTTAATTCACAGTAATAAATGAATAATAAAATGCAAACGTACATACATATAGTAGCTGTGTTCCATTGGGCTGTGTAAAATACTCCCAAGTACTTCTGGCTACGCTGAACTACTCTAGCTCTAGTTGGCGAGCAGAAGTTCTGAGTAGTTACGCCACATTTTCCCGCCAGGTGGATGGTGGTTTTTGTCCTAGGTTTGAATGGAAATGAAAGCTTTTCCTCACTTTTCGTTGCAGCTTTAGCTATTCTGGAGTTATCACAAGGATTCAAATAATAAAATTTAAGTACTTTAGGCAGCAAAACATATTTATATATAAATATTTCCATTTTAATAAATAAGGCACAATCAAAGCAACTAATATAATACGATGAAATGTCAAAATTTGAATTTATATTTTACTCCTGACGATCAAAGTAGCGTTCCATAGAGAAAGTACTCGGGAGTACTTTACACAGCCCAATGGAACACAGCTAGTATGTGTGTATATCATAAAACAAAAGTTAAAAAAAGCGAATTATTTATTGCAATAGTGTTCTTTAAGACGTATCATTGTCCTACCATCCGCAGTTTTAATGGAATTAATTGGAGGTCCTGCCAAGTCATGTATTTTTAAGATAAAAAATCCTCCTAATATTGATGGATCTATGTCGTAAGCTAAGACATGAGGATCATATTGAATTTTGTTCAGTTTTTGGCAAAAAACTGCACATTAGTTTCATTTTGAACAATTATGTTAATTAAAAGAAATAATTCGACATCTTCAGAAATTTTGCCAAGATATAAATTATTTTCATAATGTTTACCTTTGTATGTAATTTTAGAATAAATTTGTAGTTCATTTTGATGTGCATTAATTTTCTTTGCTATAATATATTGATAATTACTTATAATTTTATGCTTTTCATTTACACTGAAGTCCTTTATTATACGTTCTTGCAAAAGAGAATTTGCGAATTTAAGCTGATGCTTTTTTGCTAAAGTTAAACAAATATTTTTCCGACTAGTAATTGAATGTGAATACATTTTAAATTGTCGATGTTTTGACTCAAATTTAAAACACCAAAACTTTCTAAGGGGTCCAGACATTTGAATTATAAAAGGGTAGTGAATCAAATTGTGAAATTTTGATTTTAAGGTGTCATGAAACAAGCGCACATATTCTTTGTTATGACGCTCAATTTTATGTTTTAATATAATAATTAGTTCTTCTGTCATTTCAAAGCATAAAACAATATCAACAATTTCAACTAGGAGTAAAAGCATTTGCCAAACGTCATCATCATCAGGAATCAAATCGCCAATCATTATAGGAAAATAACTCACAAATGTCATCATTTCGCTTGCCGACATTTTTAAATGCTTGGCAGTTAAGTGTGAAGCTTTAATATCGCCTGAAATATTTCCTATTTCGCATGTTCCATAGCAAAAATTTCGTTTTCTTGAATTTAAAGTTTCAAGATCTAAATACTTCATCTCTGTAGTGAAATATAAGATGATTTTACATAAGTCATAATGGCAAACACCCTCAAAAATGTCGTGCATTGCATCTACACAAAAATTTTCAACGGCATGAAAAGAAGGAATTTTATTGAATAATGAGTTTTTTGACACACCCGTTAACGATACATCATTCAGTTTAACGTCTGCTTCATAATTATTTATTGTCCTCATCTGATCTTCATTCTGTACGCATAGATTCTGACACTCTTTTTTATTTAGTTTACAGAACCTGCAAAAATACGTACTTGAAAATGACTTGCTAAATTCAAGAACTGAATTTAAACCTAGATTGTCACCCAAAATCAAACCTAAAATAAAATGCACCTTATATACAGTTTCAGTGTTGGTTTTGATTTCGATACCATTAATTTCTATTTCTATTCATCTATTAACGCTTCCAGAGATTTATCATTCCCGAAAGCCTTAATATCTTGGGACTTTACAATTGCAGCTAAAAATATGTTATCTTGTTTTGACTCTTCCAACGGATAACACGGAAAAGAATAATAAGTATTACTCAATGAATGAGTTAAGGCGTGAGATCCGAGAGGGTTGTTTATTTCTAAATCGTCGATATACAAAAAATAGGGGATTACAATTTTTCCGGGATAACGATTTTTTTTTTGTGTCCATAATTTTCCTTGAATGAAATTTTTCAAAGTAGGACATTTTTGTAAATTGTCCATATAATTTAACATTTTATGCAAAAAATTATCCTTCTCGAAAATCTTCCTAAATTGAAAGCGCAAAGGCATAAGCACACCCTTGACAACTTTCTCGTCATAACAAAGAGCACCTTTGCTGTGCACAGGTTGTATTTGCTCATTAATATTAAATTCCTTAATACAATCCACTAATTCTTCCTTTTTAAGCCACTTTTCCAACTGATAATCAGTTTTAAATTGCTTGAAAATATTCCTGCAATTTGTTATGACGTCTGAAAATTCATTAAGGACTTCATGATTATTTTCTAATTTGCATTCGACAAACTGTTTAAAAATATTTAGCAAAGGGTTCAAAATGTGTTTCTGTGTATTTTCTTGTATTTGCATCACATCGTTTCTAGAAAACTTATTATTATTGTGTAAATAAAGAACAAATTTAGATATTGAAGAAGAAAGTGTTTTAAGATTTGTATCAATATTACATTCTGGTTCAGGCAAAATTTCAGAATTGTCCTCATTACTTTCTTGAGTTTCCATTAACATGGGTTTATTACGATTTTGGTTAATTTCTATAGTGGAATTTGAAGTGCAGCTTTGAATAATGTTCCTTGTATCAAATTTCTCGACCACATGCTTATTTGTTTAGCTGACTGCGAGAACGCATCGAATCTGAGGGGCGCGGGGGGTATGCCAGTAGGTAGCCTGGCTCTTGGGAATTCATTCGATATGGAGCATTTCTCGGGAGCGGACCGCGCGCTGTGCGTGCGAGAGTTTCACAAAAACGGTGATTCAGCGACTTTAGCGCGTAGAAGATTCTGCAGTATTCGGGGTATTCGTCACTTAAATGATGCGCCAAGCATTCCTCTCATTCGAAAATGGGTCAAAAAATTTGAAGAGACGGGTTCAACACTAGTAAAACCAAAATGTGGGCGGCCACGGTCATCAAGAATAGCAGAAAACGTGGAGATTGTAAACCAGTCTGTTCGTCAGGATCCGACTCTTTCAATTCGGAAGCGGGCAAGTGCTTTAAATTTGCATAGATCATCAGTACACCGCATTTTGCACAAAGATCTAAAACTGCACCCGTACAAAATTCAATTGGTGCAAGAATTAAAACCCCAGGATGACCGTCATAGGCTTGCCTTTGTAAACCAGGCAATTGAGCGCTTCTCAACGTTTAACAACATCTTGTTTTCAGATGAAGCTCATTTTCACCTTAATGGGCATGTAAATAAGCAAAACTGCCGCTACTGGGGTGCAACGAATCCGAAACAAAAGCATGAAAGGTCACTTCATTCACCAAAAGTGACTGTATGGGCTGCGATGTCGGCGCGAGGAATTATTGGCCCTTACTTTTTTGAGGATGCAAGAGGACTTGCGATTACAGTAAATTCAGAGCGTTATGTGGAAATGTTAGACAATTTCTTGGTGCCAGAACTGCAAAATTTCTCTGGTTATAACCAAAGAACATGGTTCCAGCAGGACGGAGCAACCTCACACACGTCCAATATGTCTCTGCCAAGAGTACGTGAAATTTTCCCTGGCAAATTGATCTCCAGGAGAGGCGACATAAACTGGCCTCCACGCAGTCCTGATTTAACTCCTATGGACTTTTTTCTGTGGGGTTATCTCAAATCTAAAGTTTATAACAATAAACCGACTTCTCTGGCGCATTTGAAAGAAAATATTCGCTACGAAATCGCAGCCATCCCGGAGTCGACCTGCCGAGCCGTCGTTGGAAATTTTACCGTTCGACTAAATGAATGCCGTGAACGCGAAGGTTAACATTTAGACGATATTATTTTTAAGAAATAAATTCCCAAATACTGTACTTTGATAATTAATAAACATTTTCTTTAAAGACATCTTATTTTTTATTTTATCGACTAACAAAATATAAACTTTCTTTTGAGACACCCTGTATAAAGTCATGGCAACTTTAGATGCTTTTTCGAAAATATAAGATTTGTGCTACAGTTGATTGCTGAAAATATAAAGTTCCTGGGTCCTGTTCTAACTTTCCTACGACACGAATCGAAAAGAGCTTATAAAAGCCCTTTGTGAATAAAAATTTCTTAATAAAGTTTCTAAAATTAGCTGAATTTCACATAAATTCCTGTATCAATCCTTTACACGACATTCAGCTATCAAATGTCGTTTTCATTTTAATCGAATCGACTTACATGACTAACCCCCTTGTGTATTGAGTATATAGTGGTCGCAAGTTCAACATGTTAATTGATCGCTAGGTGGCTCTAGCTGTATCTTATTGAAAATAACGAAACAATTTTTTGTTTTTGAAGAAAATCTAAGCGAGAAAAAACGATAAATGCGAAGGATTAGTTATTTAAATAATTATTATAATTATAATTATGTAAATACTTAATTGCTAGATTTTCTTTGAAAATAAAAATTAGTTCCATTATTTTCAAAACGAAACAGCTAGAGCCACCTAGCGAGACGTTAGCAAGTCGAACTTGCGACCACTATATACTCTATACGCAAGGCTAAAGGCCCGCGCCCATAGAGTCCGGAATTTGTGCGGAATTTGCTCGACTCCGGTAAGCTTAAAGCTATTGACGTCCGGAAAACAGAGGTATCGCCCATAGAATCCGGAATTTCTGCGGCAAGCTTTATCTCCCAAAGGCAAATTAAGATTAAAAAACAATCAAGAAGCAAATTTTATTCAAAAGAAAACGATGGATGTTTGATTTTATTGCAGGAAAGGCGCCGCTTTTATGTGCGACCCATTTTATCAGGTCACTGACAGGACTGCTAGCGTAGACCCAAACCTTTTTAGCAAACCATGCCAATTAAAATGCTCAAAAACCCGCACAAATATGTTTTAACACAATTAAATAACAAATAATTAAATTGCCACGAACGAATTTCTGTTATATCTCGGGATCAGCAGTCCAATGTTTAATATTTCAAAATGTTTTCAAGGTTTAGAAACTTTCGCTGGAAGCTTTCCTTGCCGCATGTAGTACGGACCAAAAGTTAAGAAATGTTCAACTTTTCAATTCGGCCGCGACTGCGGCAACGCGTTTCTATGGGTGCACCCCCATAAGAAAGCATGTAGTTCAACTTACGTTTTCCGGAGTCGGACGAATTCCGGACTCTATGGGCGCGGGCCTTAACCCTTAGTTCTCAAGTGGTATTCGTAATAGTCGTTATATTGGCAGAGCATGGCACACGGTCGTTATGGGACTGAATATTTTCCTAATGGAAAATTCCCATAGAAGACAAAATTCGCCAATTTTCTAATAATGTTCATACGAAATTCCGATATAAATTTCTATTATCTCACATTCATATACGAAATCACCATTAAATTAATTTTCCTTACATGAAATTCCCATTAGATGCATATTATAATCCTTACACTAAATTCCCATTAGCTAAATATTACTATATGAAATTACCTTTAGCTGAATAGCTTATTTAAACAAAATTCCCATCGTCTAAATACTTTTATTCCAAAACACCTGATTTTATTCTTACCAAAAATTCATATTGGTTAATATTCTTATACGAAAATTGTCATAGATTGAATTACTGTCCCTATATTATGTACAATATTCCCATTGTCTGAATATTTCCTTATATTAAATTCCCATTGACTGAATATTTTCCTTTTACTACATTCTTATTGATAGTTTTTATTCTCAAAAAAGCCTTTTTGGTTTTATTCCTTTATACTTTTAGCAAAACATTCACTGATTAAAATGTTTTTTTCTTCACTTTAATGCAGATAATATGCCATATTCTTTTACTTGAGAAACTTTATTTAAGAAGGATAAATGAGATAAACGACAAATATGTATGCTTGTTTTTTGCCTATCCACACCAGAAAAATAGGCATAGATTTTCAATTCCGCAGTAAGAAAATCAAGTTAACATTTTTTACGAAATTTTAAATATAAAGTCTTGGCAACTTCAGATGCTTTTTCGAAAATATAAGATTTGTGCTACAGGTGATTGCTGAAAATATAAAGTTGTAGTGTGTTCAGAGGATAACAAATAAACAGTGGATTTGTCGTGTAAGAGAATTCTCCAATTAATTTAATGATTCCGCCTGGCTACTACAGCGTGCGGTGGCCACCCTAACCTCTCTTAGCCTATGTATGTACCTACTACTTAATAACTACAAATAAAAAGTGGTACTTAACTATCGTGCTGATGGCTTGTTATGTTTGCTATGTTTTGAGGATATGCAGCAGGAATGGTGTGGACTTCTGAAGGATGATTTCCGGTTGTCTGCGGTGTGAATGTTTGATGCTGGTTGTAGAATTCACTGTCTGCTGGGTGTTGTGCGATGTTGTGATATGTCGTAAGATGTTGTGTGGTCGCAATGTAGTGTGATGATATTGTGTGATGATGTTGTGTGACGTTGTGGGGTGTTATAAGATGTTGTGTGATGATATTGTGTGACTATATTGTGTGATGTTGTGGGATGTTATAAGATGTTGCGTGATCGCGAAGTTGGGTGATGATATTGTGTGACTATGTTGTGTGATGTTGTGAGATGTTGTATGATTTCGATTATGTTCCCTCCCTTGGAGAATTTTGTAAGGATTAATAACTGTCCCGCGATATTTTTGAAAATGTTTGCCATTTTGGCCGTCGCCTTACCTTCCCTCCTCCGACTTCCTTGACTCGTCTTTCCACCTTTAAAAAAATCGCTCAGCTCCTGGAAAGTACGTCTTCACTCCTCGGCTTCTATAGGTGAAAAAGAAAGCACGAGGTCCCGGAAATAATCTGCTTTCATATGGCCTGCCTAAGTGAGTGCCGAGTTTCATGATGTTTTCCAGTTCATACATCCACGTTTTTCATAAGTAAATTAACCAACCGACATCAAATGTAACCGTCTTCTTACTTCACACCTTGATGTTCAATATCACTTCGAGGTGAATAATTAATTTATTCGCATAATGCCGAACAATTTGGTGAAGAAACATGACGGTGGGTTGGTACTTCGGTCAAATGGGAGGCTCGAGAAGGTAAGGCAACTCTCTGACGTCACATACAGATGGCGTTGTGGCTTGATCCACTCATGTACAAACCATGCGTTCCACGCTTAGAAGATGGAGGTGCGCTGACGTCAATTTATTGTAACTTCCATCGTGATATATAGGTGGCGTGGGAGACAGTAAAACCTGCTACTTAAAACTATTCTAACCATTGATTGATACACTGCTAATTGTAAGCTGATTGGGAGTAGCTCTGAAACACACTACATTTCTCCTCTCTCCCGGGTAAGATTTTCGGCAATGCAGGAAAATCTGTCCGAACTATTTTATATTATTTGAGTATATTATATATCTTTTTTTGTTGAAAATTTACTTTTGCACTTTAATTTTTTTGCTAATACGGCTTCATATTACAAATCCAATTAAACGATCTAGCTCTTGTCTCTCTCTCTCTCTGCCCGGTTCAAACAACGAACGGATATACCATTGAGTTATTTGTCAAAATTATTATAATTTATGGTTATGGTGTGAGTATTGTCGTTATGAGTTAAAGATTGAATTCGATTTCTAGTAATCTAGTTATCAGTAAATTTCGTTATATAATCTCAATTCCCTTTCCGTATAATTAAGTACGTGTGATCGCGTAAAATTAATTATATATGGTCGAGTTAGTCATAATAATAAAGATTTAATTAGTCGCGAATACTGAGGCGTATTAAGCTTACTAAAAAAAATATCTTTGTATAAATTGCCATCGACAGTGAACAGTTATGCTGTTTAGCTTGTGATTCCACAATTTATTATTTACAATTTGAACTTTGTAAAACCAATTCTGAAGAGCAGTTTGGCTGCTGGATGCAGAATTCACGCGGTTTTATTGAAATAGTGAAATGCGTGTCTTCAGTTTACCCCATCGGTTGAATTATTCTAATATGTCGCATCGAAAAGATCGTATTACACAATTAACAAGCTGTTTTATCGGGTATCGCCATCGCAATCGTATCCCACACAGACAATGCCATCAAAACTATAACTATCCTATATGCACTTAATGTGAATGTTATATAAAATTTAATTCAAAATGCAGAATTCTTAATATTTTTCAACTCTAAGGTAAACTAATATTGGCTACAACTACGTAATTTAATAGAAAAGCTTACGATTTATGAACGCTCTCTTCAAATTTCCAGGTCATTCATTCTAAAACTACTTTCCAATCCAAATAGTCTAATTAATTGTTCAAAAATTTTAATTTGCAAAACACTCTTGAATCCCAATGTGAAATGCAAACTACTATTACTATCAAAATGCGTAGTATGACTACTATTACTACTAACCTATTTTATATGAATGAAGAATTAAGAATTGAAAATTTCAAGCGACATTATATTAAAGATTTGCACTAAAACCATGCACCGGGTGTCTTCTCGTGCTAGAAGACCTACGTTCCTCCGGAACGCCCGCTCACTCACTGCTCTCGACGAGGGCACTGCAACTCCCAGAGCTTTTGGAGTGTGGTACATGCCGTAAAATTTTTGGAGACTTACACCTAAATAAAGGTCTGCCTCCTGTAGACAGCCTTGTTGAGCAGTCTTTTGACAACTTAAAACTACGCTAGATGCCAGGACCATCCAGATCTATTTTCAAATGGGAAGAATTTAAACAAAAGTGAAATTTTATATGACTGGGTGAAAAATTTTAACGCTCAAAAGGTACATCGACCGCGCAAATTAAGCGGTTCATTGGTGTCCTGTTGCTACCAGAGAAGCTGGCCATATGCCTTTTTAGGGCTACTGGAAGAAAAAAGGTGTGAAATAGGTTACTTACTAAAGGTACATCAACCGCGGGATCCTAAGCGGTGTATTGATGTCCTACTGTTAACCAGGGAAGCTGTTTGTCCCACAGTTTATGATGGTCTTGGATATATGAACGGAGAGCTCCACCAATCACCTTATTCCACCGTTCGGTGAAGTTGTTCCGTGGATGATAGCGGCAATTCAGCCAGAATTTGGAGACTCCGTAATCCGCTAACAATTGACGAAACTCTTTCGAATTAAATTGCTTTCCGTTATCTGATATCACAATCTCGGGAACCCCAAATTCCAAAAACACTATATTTTCCACCATTTCGACAGTTTTCTTCGCAGTCGCATTTCTTAAAGGTATGAGTATAGGATATTTGGTGAACCAGTCCACTATTACTAACAAGAAAGTGTTTCCCTTAGTAGACCTCGGAAAAGGGCCCATAAAATCCATTGCTATCAGTTGCCACGGTCTGGTAGCTTCTTTGAATTTGCCCATTTTGCCTTGGGTGGGTTTATTAGACGATTTAGATTGAAGGCATACATGGCAATTTCTAACATATTTGGTCACATCTTGAGCAACACCTGGCCAGTAATAGCGGTCTAGTATCCTATTTTTGGTCTTAGTAATACCTAAGTGTGCAGACAGCGGATTATCATGGCATTCATACATGACGTCAATTCGTTTGCTTTCGGGCACGACTAATTTCCACCTACTGTCGTTAACCTTATTGAGAGTTACAGGCCGTATCCAAAGATTGTCGTTTTGGATTTTCCAGTTTTTCATACGAACGGGGTTTTCCTGCACTTTTTGCTTCATCTGTTTATACCAAGAATCGGTAGGACTTGGACTGCAATCTATTAGACAGATGTCCGTCGCTCTGGAAAGTGCATCCGGAACAATATTGTTTCTACCCTTAACATGCGATATTTCGAAGTCATACTGCTGCAATTTTAATACCCAACGAGCTAAGCGACCTGCTAAATTTTGTTGTTTGAATAACCACAATAATGCCGAATGGTCGGTGTGAACATAGAACTTGTACCCCTCAAGGTAGCACCTAAATTTCTCCACCGCGAATACAACGCTTAAGCATTCCTTTTCCGTCACGGTGTAGTTGAGCTCAGCTCCGCGAAGTTTACGACTCATATAGGCCACTGGCTGATCGTCTCCGGAATCTGACTTTTGCGTGAGGACTGCCCCTATTGCAAAGTTGGAAGCATCGCACTGTAGATAAAAAGGTCGTGTGAAATCCGGGTTGGCTAACAAAGGAGCTTCTACTAGCCTAGACTTAAGTTGAACGAAAGCTTTCTCGGCAACATCGTTCCACTTTATGGACTTGCCCTTGCCGCTGTTCTTAGTCAGATCATGAAGTGGAGAAGCTACCTCTGCGAAATTCGGCACGAAACGTCTATACCATGATGCCATGCCTATGAATCGTTTCAGCTCGGTGAAATTTTTAGGTCTAGGAAATTCAAGCATTGCTTTGACTTTCTCGGGGTCAGTTCTTAATCCCTGAGCATCTATCCTAAATATTTTAGAGAAGACCTCAAGATCTGGTATTTCTCAAAATTAATGGTCAAGTTAGCTTCACGTAGTCTTTTAGCAACACGATGTAAAGCTTTAATGTGCTCATCGAAAGTCTCAGTTACCACAATCAAATCATCTAAGTACGTGAATACGTTTTCTTCGCTTGGGGTAAACAACCGATCCATTAGACGCTGTTGTGTGGCGGCACTGTTGCACAGGCCAAAAGGCATAACCTTGAATTGCCACAACCCATGGCCCGGCACACTGAATGCTGTTTTTTCCTTACTCCTTTCACTCAACGGAATCTGCCAAAATGCATCCTTTAAGTCAATCGACGACAGATACTTGGCCTTTCCTAGTTTGTTTAGGATTTCCGAAATTCGGCGCAGTGGGTATGCACATTTTACGGTCACTTGGTTTAATTTCCGACTATCGATACATAATCGATCTTTCCCGTTTGATTTTTTAACTAGCACGACGGGGGAACACCAAGGACTTACGGATGGTTCAATAACGTCCAATTCCTTCATACGTTCCAGCTCTTTGCCAAGTCTTTGTGCCATTGCTGGTGAGACTTGATACCCGCGTTGGACTATAGGAAGGGCGTTGCCTGTGTCGATGTCGTGCTCTAAGACTGTGGTTCTTCCCAATTTTTCCGAACTCAGGGAACTAAATTCTCTTAAACAATTTTTTAGACGATATTGTTGTGAAATAGTGAGGTTTGAAACATTTTGGATCTGACTGTTACTCTGAGAGTGACTCGTTTCTAAGCTAAAACATGACCAGGAGCCTCTTATATTTTTTAAGGAGATATCGAAATCTTTCCAGAAATTTACGCCAAATATGAACTCTTGTTTTAGCGTGGATATTGCTAAAGCTTCGATTACTTCAAGCTTTCCATTAAAAGTGATGGGTAGATTAAATGCGCCGGATATTTGATGGGCGGTGCTATCGACAGTTTTGATAATGCCTGTTTTGAATTTCTGTAAACTGAAACCGAGATCATTCAGAAGTTTTATGCCATATTTGCCAACAACAGTTTTACAGGCGCCACTATCAAGTAGGCCTTCAACGGGAGTGTTTAAAATTCGTACTTGAATAAAGGGTCTTTCATCATTTTTGTTTGAGATAGGATTGTTTTCTATTTTGTTAGCATAAGTTTGAGCTCGAACGTTCTTGCCCCTTACAGAACGTTCCAAACCTAGTTTCCCTGAGTTTGATGAAGGCTTTCACCACGGAAATGAACTCTTCGATTGGGACTTATACTGCGTGGTTTATCAACCAATGATGACCTAGGGCTCTGGCTTCTATACACGCTTTCTTGTTCATTTAGGTGACGCGGTCTTTGATGTCTCGCTTGATAGCTATCAGCATTATAATGTCTGTTGTTGGGACTCCTACTAGAAAAACGATTCCAGCTACGATTTTCATAGCTTTCAGAAGGGTTCGTCCGACCGCGATCAACATATTTACCTTGGTCGACTCCTGGGTTGTGATACTTTTCGATTTCGCGGTTACTGTTATTTTCGAAATTTGGGTTCTTCTTCTCGTCAACAGGGGTCCGGTCCCTACTAATATAACTAATACCTTGTTCTCTCGTTGATCGAGGTGGATATCTATTGTAAAATTCTGACTGGTACGAGCCATTGTATCTATTAGTCAGCTCGGACTGGTAACTCCCTCGACGGCGAAAATCTGATTGGCCAGAACGTGAACTATGTACCCGATTGGGAACATAAAAACCAGGATTCCTATTCAGGTCAAATCTCGAGAGCCGTCTCTCTACATAGTCGACTGAACGTGCATTGAACTCGGCTTGCGCCTCGCTGTCTTCGATTTTTCGACAAGCATTAGACAACTGGTCGACCGTTTCAAAGTCCATCAGTGAAACCGCTCTTAGATAGTTGGGTAATAAGTTGTTTCGAATGATCTTGACTCGATACCTCTCTGAGGGAATGTGTTGTAGTCTTAAGAACTGGTCTTCCATAAAGGAAATGTATTGTATGATTGATTCGGACTCTTTCTGTTTCCTACTCCTGATAAACTCGAGCAATCTTTCAGACTGGCTATGAGGTTCAAATTCTTTCAAAAAATTTTCCACAAATTGTTGGTAAGTTCAGAAATTGTAGCGCTTCCGCCTAAACCACTTCAAGGCAGTACCTTCAAGAATGTCTGAGATCGATTGTAGCAACTTTTCTCCAGACATATGTCTAGAGAGAGCAAAATCTGCTACTCTTTGCAAAAATTCTGAGGCAGATTGATTTCTATTATCTCCTGAGAATGAGATTTTCCATTTATATAATTGGGGAGCAGATTTAACGTCTCTTCGAATTTCTGGAAGGACTTGAGGAACTAAGATGGAGGAATATTCTTTCCTGACTGGACTCAGGTTGAGATCGACATCATAAGGGGCTGGGAAAGTTTTTTGTGCGTTTAAATTGTCTGACCCCACGTTTCTATGCGTGCTGTTTACCATATTAATTTTGTCACCCGCTTGGTTACCTTCCCGATCGTTACTAGCACTTGGCAACACAGTAGAAGGCTTCTTATTTTCGTCTCTTACTAGAGAATTATTTTTCCACAACTTTTTTCGCTTTTCTTGTACCCGCAATTTAAGGCTTTCGGCTAAAGTTAGTAGATCTGGCTTGCTATTAAGCTTATCATCAAGTCCGCTTACATCGACTCGGTGAATTCGCTTTAGCAGCAATTTCACCCGAGCTTCAACCCGCTCAAGCTCATCTTCATCGTCTCCATTGGCATCCTCTGAAAGCTCAATGAGGAGTGTTTCGCATTGCTTTAAATCTTTTATATTCTCAATTGGGGAATTAAACTTCAAGTCTTGCTCATCTACGCCCTCTTCTTCTTCAATTTGCTTCATGTACCAAATATATTTTCCCCTCGCTGTGAAGCAGTCTGGCTTGACGCCACGGATTAACATTTCATATATGATCTCAGCTTCTGAGAACATCCGAGCAATATCAGAGTAGGACATTTTGAGAAAGCACTTAAGCACTTCTTAAGCTTTTGAAAGTGAAATACGAGAACTTATACGCCTTCGAACCACAAAGCTTTCAGATATGGCAAAGGGACTAAATTGATGGTTTTTGTTTTTTTATTTTGATATAATCAATGTAAAATAAGGAAGATACCTATATGTATACATATACATAAATACAATATTTTTCTTTTCTTGAATCTACCTCGCAAATCCTAAATGGGGAAGTAAACTAAATTTTCAATGCTACCTTTCCTACTTCCGATTCAAATAAAATTTTTAGAGTTCATCAATACATATTTAGTTTTTATTTTCATTAATTCACGGATTTTTATCTCTAACTCTCGCAATTGAATTTCGGTTTACGCTTTTTGCCCTGTGGAGAGTGTCAACTTCGTGGTCCCTATAGTCGTTTATTTCGGAGTTTTTATATATGGCAATACCGTCGGGAAGAGAAAAACGTCAGATGATTTAACTTACTTGTGTGCTGAAGACCGTGATGTGCAGACGTCTAAGGATTTTGTAATAAATACTGAGTTTAATTAAATTGAATGTTTGATCTGAAACTGGGACTCTTATAATTTTGTGTTTAATAAAATCAGATAATTAGAGTCCAACAGGTTATAGGCCCGACACGTTTAGTGTGTTTTTTTCAACTGAAATTCAGAAGTCTTTTTGGAAAATCAGAAGAAGAGTAAGTAGAAGGATTTATATATATTTATATAAAAAAGATCATCAGAAGATTACTAAATTGAGTAAACTAGAGAAAATAAATACATAAAGATGAAAATAAAAAGTGGCGTCATAACGGTTCCGGAATGAAAAAGAAGGCGTCATAACGGTTTCGATAAAAATAAAATAAGAGGGAGAAGGCGTCGTAACGCTTCTCGGAAAAACAATGATGTAACAATAATTCCTTGACAATAAAAAAGGAAATAAAGGAAAATTAGGGAAGTTTTTCTTTTTCAGAGAAAATTTTTTTACAAAAGTAAAATATAAATGGTAATAAATAAAATTTATTAGAAGAAAGAAAAAAACAGAAGGAAATTTTTTTTCTGATAAAGTTAATATATATATATCAGATAGTTAAAGAAAAATTCAGAATTGAATAAAAACTAAGGTATAAAACAGAAATAATTGTGTGGTGAACAGGCAGTGCATGGGAACCACATAGTTATCAAAAAGTAAAAAATCAGAAATTGTAAAGTCTGAATAGTACATGCGTGTGCGATCGCCCCTCTTACGCCTCAGTGTTGATTGCAGTGCGTCAACTCATAGTGGGAGGGAGCACGTATGTATTGCTAGGACTAGCAATTCTGGTTTGAGTTAAATAAAAATTTAACTTGCAGTGCGGTTAAATAAAAATTTATTAAGTCGTTTTTTTCATATATAACAATATAGAAGTTTAAAGATGTCAGAGGACAAAAGGGAGTCGGAAGCTTCTCCGAATGAGTTAAACCAAGGTAAATGTTTTTATTCATTCAGAATATAGTCAATTAATAATTAGAGAAACTAGATCTAGTGTCTTGTTTTTGTTTCTGTATACAATGAAATAGAAGCAAGATCAGAAGAATGTATAAAATACAAAGATTATTCAGAATAATTGCACTATTTAAAAATATAAAAAAAATTTAGAAAACCATCCGTTAAGTTTAACGCCTCCGGGGTTGCCGATAATGTGCAACATAACGCCAAGTGAAAGGAGACTGCGACAGGAAATAATAGAAGCAACACGTCAGATGAAAATGTCAGCAGAAACAAACAAAAAAGCGGCAGAATCGATCGAGAGATCAGCCAAATTACTGGCAAATGCTATGGAAAATCTGACGAGAGTCTTCAATATCAGAAGTTCAGAGGTAAATAATATGCCTTTACTAAATTCTACTATCAGAGGGGGTGAAGTTGAAAATACTGAAAACACTACACAAGATCAAAATGTAGATGAAAATAGAACATTTCAGTCAAATGTTATAGATGAATTGAGTCAAACATTCAGGGAATTCAGAAGAACATTAGACACTAATAATAGTTCTAATAAATATAATATTAAACGAAATTATAAATTAACTCAGAAAATGCCTCTGAATGTTTGGATCGATTATTTAACTTCAGAATTACAGACACATGATTTACTTGAATTCATTCAAGATATGATACCAACGAACAAAGAATATAGTTCAGAGGAATTAAAGAAAAGAAAGATCATAGTCAGAGATATTATAATTAATCATGTGGATGAATATTATCACAATAAGATAATAAATATTAAAGAACCAGTAAAAATAATTCAGAAGATTAGAGAATTTAGGAAAGCAGAAGCAAATGTGTCAGCTTCTTCGGTCAGGGTTCAGTTGTATAGTTTAAAAATGTCAGCTAAGGATAACATTAACGATTTTTGTGACAAATTTGATGCTATCATCAGAGAATATGAAACATGTGAGGAAATGATACCTTTGACTGAGGAGGAGAAAAGATCAGCATTTTATAAAGCTGTCTCAGAAGCACATAAAAATTTAATAACAGTCAACCATGCAAAAAAACAAATTAATAACTCAGACATGACTATAGATGATATTAAAAAATATATATTACAGATGGAAGCGGAAAGAAAGTCAGAAGGTCAGAAAGAAACAAGAGTCAGACTGGCAACGAGACAGGAGGGGCCGAAGTGCTTCAGATGCAATAAATTTGGCCATATCGTAAGATCGTGTCCGTTGACAGAATACAATCTTTGGTATTGTTTTTACTGTCAGAAGGTAGAAAACCACAAGGGAGATGATTGTCCAAACAAGGATAATCCAAAAGACGGGTATGTTAAAAATCAGAATAAATTTTTTAATAACAAACAATATATGAATGAAAAGTTTATAAACACAAATAAGAATAGAATAATCGGAGGTAATAATAATGATAGAGGTAAAAGTAAAGGCATATTCAGAGGTAATAAGAGTTGTATAACTAAAAGAAACGTAAGAGGAAGAACATCAGCACAAAATCAGCAGATAAGCAGAAACTTTAAGGCTTACTGTGCAGGTAATACACATAATATTAAAAACAAGTCAGAAAATATATACAAATCAGAGGGTGAAATTAGATTTATAGCAGACTCAGGAGCAACTGAGCACATAATAAACAGGGGAATATACCTACATAATTTTAAAATTAGTTATGGGGACGTAATTAAAAGTGCAAATAAAAATAAATCAGCAAACATTATTGTTGATGGAAGGGGTGATTTATATGTAAAATCAAATATAGATAAAAATAAAGTTATAAAATTATCAAATGTGCTGGCAGCAAATGATGTGTCAGACAATTTGATATCACTCAGACGTTTTGTAGATGTAGGTTTAGGTATTTATCTGGATAATCAAAAGTTGATAATTTTCGACAAAACAACAGGTACAGAATATTTGAAAGGTAATTACAAGAAACCAAATTGGGAAATAACTTTAGTAGCGGAAAAATCAGAAGATTATCCAGTAAATCAGAGTGAGAAGTATCAAAAGTATTCGTGTAATGCTCGTATAGGTACTTTGGAAGAGCTCCTAGAACAATCTCAGGCAGATATTATGGAAATAAGCAATAATAATAACACAAATGAAACTTCAGAAGTTCCCGCTGAGATTGGGAGGGAGAGTGAGGAGACAATCCAAAGTAAGGAAAAACGAAATAATTCAGAAAACACGAATGTTGAATCTGAAGAAATAATTGATTCCAGAATAATAAATTTAGATCAGAGTGGAGGAAAAGAATTAGATGTTTTATTAAATAAAAAATGCAACAATGATTCAAACAATAAGTATAACAACAAAATAAAAAATGGAATGCTGTGGCATATTAAATTGGGACATGTATCACTTAGGTATCTGAAAAAGCTTCAGAAATCAGAAGAAATATTGAAAAATATCAAATTTAATGAGGATATATCAGAATGTGAAGTGTGTATCAAAGCAAAAATGGAAAAATTACCTTTTTCAGAGACTAGACTCAGAAGTACTAGACCTTTGGCTAGGATACATACAGATGTTATGGGACCTATAAAACCGGCAACATGTCTTGGTGGGAATAGGTTTATAATATGTTTCATTGATGATTTTTCAAGGTTTGCGAAAGCATACGCAATTAAAAATAAGAGTGAAGCAGGAGAATGCTTAGAAAAATTCTTGATAACAGCAAGAAGTTTACTAGATAAACATGAAAAGGTTAATTTTATCAGAACGGATAATGCTAAAGAATTTGTTGGGGGAAAATTCTCAGAGGTAATGGCAAAAGAAAATATTGAAGAGGATTTTGCACCACCGTACACTCCTGAGCACAATGGAACTTCAGAGAGATTTAATAAAACATTACAATGGAAAATCAGAGCATTAATGTTGGATTCTGGCTTACCTAAAATATGTGGATGTTAGCTTTAGAAGCCTCTATACATTTGTACAATAGAACTCCACATAGAGCTATTAATTTTGAATTGCCAATTCAAAAGTTTACTTCAAATATTAAGGCACATATAAATAAAATCAGACGTTTTGGGTGCATAGCTTATGCTAAAATACCTTTTCCGAGTACTAAATTTTCAGAAAGAGCTATCAGAACAATTATGGTTGGGTATACCAAAAATGGATATGTGTTGTGGCATCCAGAATCAAAGAAGTTTATTACTTCGAGAAATGTAAGGTTTAATGAAAAGATAGTGTACAAAGATATATATTGTTTAAAATCAAAAGAAGTAATTTCTGAAATTATGGAAGATATTAATGATGTAAATTGGCTAGAGAATTCAGATGAAGAAGAATCAGAAGAATTAACTAAGCCTAAGATGGGTAGCTCCAGAAAAAGGAAATCAGATGATATTACTGGTGTTTATACTCAAGAAAAGAAGAGGAAGAATCCAGAGAGAACCGCCAAAACTAACAGACCAACGTGGACACACTTAAGATTAGCGTGTACAAAGAATTTGATAGAAGACACAAGCAAAAATATCAATGTAATCAATTCTAATACGGATTCAGAAAACTATATAAATTCAGAAGACGAATTGAGATATGCGTTTATTGCTAAAATTAATAAAGATCCTGCAAACTATAAGGAAGCTATGGAATCAGATGAAAGGTCAGAATGGAGTAAAGCTATTAAAGAGGAACTTAAATCCATGGAAGAAAATAATGTATGGGACTTAGTAGACAAACCTAATGTGACAGAAGATGGGAAAAAGGTGCAGATAATTGATTCTAGATGGGTATTCAAAAGGAAATCAGATGAATTCCGACAAACATCATATAAGGGTAGACTGGTAATCAGAGGATTCAAAGATACTAAAGAATATGAATTAATGGAAACATATGCACCGGTGTCTAGGTTGCCAATAATCAGAACGGTGTTTGCTATAATAAATAAGTATGGTCTTGAGGCGTGTCAGATGGACGTTAAAACTGCTTTTCTTAATGGAACCTTGGAAGATAACGTATTCATGAAGATTCCAGATGGATTAGAAGTAGATGAGTACACCAAAAGAAATAAAGTGTGCAAGATTAAGAGAGCTATGTATGGTCTTAGAATTAGTCCAAAGAGATGGAATAAAAGATTTTCAGAAGAATTAATTAAACAAGGTCTTGAAAAGGATATTAATGAACCTTGTCTGTTTACTTGGAGAAAAGATGGTAAAATGATCATAATATTAGTATATGTAGACGATGTGATTTTGGCAGGCAACTATTCAGAGAAAATGTCAGAAGTAAAAGCAAAACTAAGTTCAGTATTTCAGATGAAGGATTTAGGAGAACCAGAAAATTTTCTAGGCATGAAAATATACAGAGATAAATTAAACAATTTAATGACCATGACTCAATCAGATTACATTGTAAAATGTCTTGAGCGATTTAATATGATAGATTGTAAACCTCAGAGAACACCTATGGTGACTAGACAAGTCAAGAAAAGAGAAATTAAAAATATAAGTGAAAATAACTTAGATGAAAGTCAAAAACGAACTAAAGCTCCTTACCGAGAAGCCATAGGAAGTCTATTATATTTAGCTGGTGCTACACGACCAGATATCTCCTATGCGGTTAACTATTTATCTAGAAAGCAATTAGAACCTTCAGAAGATGACTGGAAAGAGGTCAAGAGGATATTTAGATATTTAAAGGGTACTCAAAACATGGGTTTATCATTCAGAGCAAAAGAAGAATCGTTACAAGCAATGTCTGATGCTAGTTTCAGAGATTGTAACAATTCAGTCTCCACAGGAGGATATGTAATTAAACTATTTGGTGATACTGTTGCTTGGAGAAGTCATAAACAGAATTACGTTTCTTTATCAACATGTCAAGCCGAGACTCTTGCAATGAGTGATGCTTGTCAAGAATTGGTCTCATTAGACAAGGCAATCAGAGATATGATAGGAAAAACCATGTATCCCATAACGATCAGATGTGATAATGAATCAGCAGTAAAATGTACTCAGATGGACGGAAATCACCGGTTGAAAAATTTTGACGATGATTTAAAATCTATTCAGAGAAACCTGGAAATACGTGAAAATACAGGAAAGAAGAGTCACATAGCAGTTACACATGGGGATTATGTGAAGAGCTGTACAGTAGAAGGAAAAATAAAAGTGGTTTGGATATCTACATCAGAAAACGAAGCAGATATCATGACCAAACCCCTTGCCTCAGAGTCACATATTTATCTCAGAAATAGGATATTAAACTTAGAAGTTTGAAACAAGTGGTTGAGATTTAAATATATAGAAAAGTTTATATATTTATATATGTAAAGAAATATTCAGATGAAGGCTATTAGAAGTTATTTTTTTCAGATTTATCAAAGGAAGATCAAGAATCTAAATAGACGACCCGAGACACGAAGGGAGGGAGTGTGGAGAGTGTCAACTTCGTGGTCCCTATAGTCGTTTATTTCGGAGTTTTTATATATGGCAATACCGTCGGGAAGAGAAAAACGTCAGATGATTTAACTTACTTGTGTGCTGAAGACCGTGATGTGCAGACGTCTAAGGATTTTGTAATAAATACTGAGTTTAATTAAATTGAATGTTTGATCTGAAACTGGGACTCTTATAATTTTGTGTGTGATAAAATCAGATAATTAGAGTCCAACATGCCCTTATACGTTTTACTTTCAATTTTAACTTTTGGTTTTTAAATTCAAAAAAAATTTTTTTTTTTTTTTTTTAACTTTCAAATTTTGTTCCCGAATAATTCAGACAAATTATGTATGTTACGTACTTAAATTTGAAATTAATTGAGATTTTTTAACTGGACTAGTATTAACTTTCAGTTTAAGAATTTATTTATTTTTTTTGTAGTAGAATCAAAGAATAAAATGAACTTTTTTTTTTTGTTTTTTTTTTTTTTTTAACCGTACTATCAAAATAAATTAAATATATGAAAGTTGTCATATGTAAACATGAGAGACAAAGAGACCAGATCACACACTAAAATCGGTCATGATTAGCAAGCGAATACATCAATCACCGAACTAGCAAAGCTCATGCACTTCTTTCACTGCAACTTTCGACTTTATCCTCAATAAAGGTAACACTACGGAAATTCGATTTTTTCTAAAAGATCCCGGACGAGCCCCCAAAATGTAGTGTGTTCAGAGGATAACAAATAAACAGTGGATTTGTCGTGTAAGAGAATTCTCCAACTAATTTAATGATTCCGCCTGGCTACTACAGCGTGCGGTGACCACCCTAACCTCTCTTAGCCTATGTATGTACCTACTACTTAATAACTACAAATAAAAAGTGGTACTTAACTATCGTGCTGATGGCTTGTTATGCTTGCTATGTTTTGAGGATATGCAGCGTGAATGGTGTGGACTTCTGAAGGATGATTTCCGGTTGTCTGCGGTGTGAATGTTTGATGCTGGTTGTAGAATTCACTGTCTGCTGGGTGTTGTGCGATGTTGTGATATGTCGTAAGATGTTGTGTGATCGCAATGTAGTGTGATGATACTGTGTGACGATGTTGTGTGATGTTGTGGGGTGTTATAAGATGTTGTGTGTGATGTTGTGATATGTCGTAAGATGTTGTGTGGTCGCAATGTAGTGTGATGATATTGTGTGACGATGTTGTGTGACGTTGTGGGGTGTTATAAGATGTTGTGTGATGATATTGTGTGACTATATTGTGTGATGTTGTGGGATGTTATATGATGTTGCGTGATCGCGAAGTTGGGTGATGATATTGTGTGACTATGTTGTGTGATGTTGTGAGATGTTGTATGATTTCGATTATGTTCCCTCCCTTGGAGAATTTTGTAAGGATTAATAACTGTCCCGCGATATTTTTGAAAATGTTTGCCATTTTGGCCGTCGCCTTACCTTCCCTCCTCCGACTTCCTTGACTCGTCTTTCCACCTTTAAAAAAATCGCTCAGCTCCTGGAAAGTACGTCTTCACTCCTCGGCTTCTATAGGTGAAAAAGAAAGCACGAGGTCCCGGAAATTATGGGTGTCCCTATTAATCTGCTTTCATATGGCCTGCCTAAGTGAGTGCCGAGTTTCATGATGTTTTCCAGTTCATACATACATCCACGTTTTTCATAAGTAAATTAACCAACCGACATCAAATGTAACCGTCTTCTTACTTCACACCTTGATGTTCAATATCACTTCAATTTATTGTAACTTCCATCGTGATATATAGGTGGCGTGGGAGACAGTAAAACCTGCTACTTAAAAGTATCCCAACAATTGATTGATACACTGCTAATTGTAAGCTGATTGGGAGTAGCTCGGAAACATACTACAAAGTTCCTGGGTCCCGTTCTAACTTTCCTACGAAACGAATCGAGCCCTTTGTGAATAAAAATTTCTTAATAAAGTTTCTAAAATTTTTGAAAATTCATTTTAGTTGTCTTTGATTTCCACTAGTTTTTCCGCATATAACGTCAAAATAATTCGGTTGGATTTTTCTACCAAATTACTTTCCTCTTTGAGTGAAGAATCTAGTTCCAGTTAAAAGTAACTTAAATAAATTTGTTACAAATTTAGGAATTCTATTATGAAATTTTTATCCAAAAAGACTCACATATGTAAAATGTTTGCGATTCGTTTCGTACGAAAGATAGGACAGGGCCCTCTGTAATGTTTTCAATTGTTCTAGGTGGATGAAAAAAATGCAGGATTCCCATTGTGTAATCCGAACGAATAGAATCAAAAGAAGCGTATACAAAGACCATTTTTGGATAAGAATTTCATAATAAAGTTCATAAAATGTTCAAAAAATAATTTCTGTAGCCTTTGACGTAAATTATGCTCTCGTTCAAAGGTTAAAGCAATTCGGTCGAAAAATGGAATTAAGTTATTATAACTCAAATGAATTTGTGAGAATTTCATGACCTTTATTATAAGTATTTTGAGCCAAAAAGGGCCTTTGATAGGAATTCCGGATTATATTATTTATTTTTTAAAGCAAATTTCAGTGGCTCGGAAAAATCTTGAGATCTCGAAATTGGAATTTAATAATCGGTCCAGTAGTCAATCATTATTACAAAAAATAATATAATAAATAATTATAATAAAAGTAAAGTAAATATACATACCTTTTTATGAACTTTACTCACTTTGCACAAAAACTTTAAACATTTAAATTACTTCCGTAGCGTTGTCTCGTACTTCTTGATTAGAATAGAAATAAAAGGACGCATTCGTAGAACACATAGGTATACGAAAATCAATGAATGTTTTCATAAAATCAATGAATTGTTTCATAGAATTAATGAAGAAGTTCATAGAATTAATGAAAAAATTCATATAGTTTTTTTAATTGTGCATTCTCTGAAAGATTACGTTAAATCAATGAACTTTTTCATTGATTTAAAGAAAAGTTTCATTGATTTATGAATTCAATGAAAGTTTACATTAAATCAATGAAACACTTCATTAAAAATTGAGCATTTAAAATTAATGTAAAAGTTCATAGAATTAATGAAAAAATTCATATAATTTTTTTAATTGTGCATCTCTGAAAGATTACATCAAATCAATGAACTTTTTCATTGATTTAAAGAAAAGTTTCATTGATTTATGAATTCAATGAAAGTTTACATTAAATCAATGAAACACTGCATAAAAAATTGAGTATTTAAAATTAATGTAAAAGTTCATAGAATTAATGAAAAAATTCATATAATTTTTTTAATTGTGCACCTCTGAAAGATTACGTTAAATCAATGAACTATTTCATTGATTTAAAGAAAGGTTTCATGGAATTATGCATTCAATGAAAGTTTGCATTAAGTTAATGTACCATTTCATTCAAAATTGAGAATATAGAATTAAAGAACTGCAATTCATAGTTTTAATGAACTCCTTCATTGCCTACAAAAAAATATCAATGATTTTTTCATTGTTTTAATGCATTATTCATTGAGTCAATGTAAAATATTTTAATGAACACTGTTCATTGAAATTTATGAACAATTTTATTTTCAGTGTTAATATTAGGGAAATATTAAGGTTGATGAATTTTGAAAGAGTGTGTTTTTTTTCATTTCGTAGTGTATAATTTTTTACTGGATTTGCATGTTACAGAGTTTATTTATTTATTGTTCTCTGATTTTCTATTGCTGAATTGTGCTATGTTTATCTTCGTATAAAATTTGAATAGTTACCGGATGCGTAAACGAGTAGAGCTAAGCATTTGGGCGTTGTATTGTAGTTTAATAATGTGTTGGAATCTGCGCTTGCAGCTTGCAGGCAAAATTATTTATAGCGGGTTCAGAAGTAATTGTGTCATACAATTGTTTATTAGTGAAATTTTCGATATCGGCCTTTGAGGCTTAATAAAGTAAGTTGTATTTTTTCTTAAAATTATTTTTGCTTCTTCGGCATTTAACAAGAGAAATTCTTGTATTGAGCTGCATAGCTAAAATATTTATAATCTATTACTAATATTAGCTATGTGCGTTCTCTTTTGCTTTTCCCTTATTTTGTACTAAAAGATGAAAAGAGAAGAGAGAAAAAGGAGGAAAAAAAAGATAGGCAGTGAGAGGGAAAACAATTTTTTTTTTGAATAAAAATGTCCACTTATTGAGACCGAATTGACTATTCGAAATACGGCTTTAAGCGATTATTATGTATAACCTTTGTTCACTTGCCAATTTTAAGTTCTGTGTTCACTGGTGAAGGGGTTCCGGTTACAATGTAGGGTCCTGTCCAAATTTCGGAGAGCTTATGCTTTTTATTTTCGCTCTTCAGGAGGACTTTATCGCCTACGTGGAAAGCTATTGGTCTTATATTTTTATCATAGTTCGACTTTTGTTTACCGGCTAAGAGGTTTTTTCTTGCGGCAGCATATGATTTCTGCAATTTATATCGGAGCCTATGATAATAGGCCTCGTTATTATAAAGGGGTTCTGGTTCCCTTTTTAAGTTTGATGGGACATCCACTGTAAAACCGTATACACAGTCCATGGGCGTGAGTTTTGTCCCTTCGTGTACACTATTATTGTACACGAACGCAGCTGTTCGTAGGAATTGATCCCAGCTCCGGGAATTTTCGTCTACGAAGGTGCATAAATATTCAATTGGGGGCCTATGTGCTCTTTCTAATGCCTCATTTGATTGAGGGTGATAGGGCGAAGTCTGTAATTTTTTCACTTTTAATAATTTGCAGATTTGTTTGAACAGATCGCTCAGGAAATTAGTTCCTTGATCTGTAACAATTTTCTTGGGAATGCGGTAGCGCGTGACGATTTCGTCGGAGAAAATTCGCGCAATTTTTTCCGCTTCCGCGTCAGGTATCGCGTACCAGTCTACGAATTTTATTAGATTATCCTGGAAGGTCAGGATGTATTTATTCCCTGACGTGGACTCTTGTAGTGGTCCTACAATGTCAAAATAAACCTTGTCGAAAGGCTTTTCAGCTATGTCAGTTATTACCATCGGCATTTTATATTGTGGAGATGCTTTTAATTTTTGGCATTTTGTACATTTTTTCACATACCGCTTTATATCACGCAGCATGTGTTTCCATTTGTACTTACGTTTTATTCTTTTGTAAGTTTTTATCACTCCCTGATGTCCTCCGAAGACTGAATCATGATAATCTTTTAATATGATTTTAATTTCTTCGGGGCTCGTTATTAATTCAGGGGTTTCATGTTGTGATTCTAAGATTGGGGAATTTTTATTTTTCCCAATTTGTAATGGGTCGTGGAGACCTTTGGTTTCTTCAGAGTTTGATTCCTGAGAAAAAATTTCTGCCGGGACTATTTCTTGATCAATTTCTTCGGCTTCTGAATCTACATCTTGTTTAGATTTTATTTGTTGCGGCTTATTGTCTGCCTGCTTAGTTTCTTGAGACTTTTGCGTGGTCTCTTGTTTATTACTCTGGGCGTTCCTTTTTTGAGCCCGAGTTACTGCACTTATTTTGGCAAAGTTATTTTTCTTTGCTTTTGAGTTTATTGTATGATGAATTTGAGCCTTTACCGTGCAGGTGTGGCTTTCATCTTCACTATTTTCTTCCCTAGGAATGCGACTGAGTGCGTCTGCATTCGTATTATACTTTCCGGGTTTGTATTCGATTGTATAATCGAATTCCGAAAGTTTATGGTGAAATCTCACTAGCCGGGAAGTGGGGTCTTTTACATTGAATGCCCCTTTTAGAGGTTTATGGTCTGTATAGACCGTGAATTTTCTACCTTGAAGGTAACACCTAAAATTTCGGGTTGCCCAGACAATGGCCAGTAACTCCTTTTCAATTTTGGAGTAATTGCGTTCGCTGAAACATTTATGTCCCAGGTAGATTACCTCTTTGCGGAGAAATTGGCATTTCTCCGGCTGCAATTTCAGGTTGTTTTCACGTAACCTGGTAAATACTTTTCGCAGCTTATTGTTGTGATCTTTTAGATTTTTTCCGTAGATGACAATATCATCTAGGTATACAAAACATTCGAGTCCCTGCAGGCCTGTTAGAACATAATTCATTAGGCGCTGAAAAGTGGCAGGGGCTCCTTTTAATCCGAAGGGCATACGTTTAAATTCGTAGTGCCCGTAATTCGTGCTAAACGCCGTCTTTGGGCGATCTTGTGGCTCGACCAGTACTTGGTGATAACCACTAGCGAGATCGAGGGTACAAAAATACCTCGAGTGGCCTAATTGGTCCAGTATATCCTCGATTCGAGGCAAGGGAAAAGCATCGCCGATTGTTTTTTCGTTTAATTTGCGAAAATCGACGACTACTCTCCATTTTTTTCTCACCGTTAGGTCCCAGCTTTTTGGGGACTACGAGAAGAGGTGAGTTCGATGGACTCTTGCTAGGCTGTACTATGTCGTTTTCGAGCATTTCTTGTAATTGCTCGTTTATGATGCTACGTTGTATCTCAGGTAGCCTATACATTTTTTGATTTATGGGCGCTTGATCCTGCACTACTGGGATTAGATGTGTAATAGCATCTGTATGAGTGAGGTAGTCACCTTTTAAGTGGAATATGTCGTTATATTCTCGGCATAGTTCAAAATTTCATTTTTCTCTGTTTTATTGAGAATGGGGCTCAGGTTGGGCTCTTCCTCTAACCTGGCTATGCGCTCTTTGGCGGCTATATTAGTGTGTACGGTGTTTCCGGGCGTTTTAGAATTATAATAAGGGCGGTGAGCGCTACCTTGGAGTCCCTTGCGTTGAGAATCCCAACCAGAACTTCTTTTTCTTCTCTAGAAGAGATTATACTGTTTGCCAAGAAGACTCCGACGTCTACCTCCAGTGATAGACAAAGCATATCTTCCGGCAAATTCAGCGGAATTCTAGCCACTACCTGTGATCTCGCAGGTACGCATATGGGCTTGATCAGGGCCACGCTATGCCGCCTGACTTGTGAGATCGCGGATGTTTTCGCTAGAATTTCCTTCTCGTCCTCCCGTGGCTTAACTTTAGCCAAACATCCCCCATCATATGATGGTTCGAGAACATGGCAAGTGGAAAGCTTAACCCCTTCGGGTTCCATCCTTTTTGCCTCGTTCCCGGATTCAGATGTTTTTCGGGCGCTACTTTTCTCGGTTTCGAGAAAAATAGGGTACGAGAATTCCCCTAAATTAGTTTCCGTGTGGGGAAACCGAAGTTCACGGTTTGGGTCCTCAGACCGAAATCTAGGGGGAGCTCCACTACGGGAGTACTTGGCTTGGACGGCTGAGAGTACCCTGTATTTTTACTATTAGTATTTACTGCCGAGCCGGGGATTTCGGGCTCGACTTGTCGCCGTTTCCCGAATTCCGGCTTTGGTATTCTTTCTTCCTTTGGCATGCGTTTTCATCATACCCACGACGGCCGCACCAGTCGCATTTTACTCGCACATTATTTACTCGGTGCGTTCCATAAGAATTTGCGGGGACCGACTGTGCGTTTCTGCGAGGTTGACCGTTATTATTACTGCGACACGTTTTGATGCCATGCCACATTTTATTGCACTTTACGCAAACTGGGGTATTTTTCCTTTTAAAGCACTCGTCATATGTATGCCCCCGTTTGGAGCAAAAACTACACACGATGTTGGCTGGAGGCCGAGATGCTCCCCCAGCGCCCGAATTTTGAGGCTTAGGTAACGCATTCGGTTTCGCGGGATAGCTCGTCGGAGGCTGAGCGTAATTCTGTGCCTGTCCGGTAGCCGTGTAAGGATATCCAAATACTGCATTTGAATATGCAGCTGCCATGGTAGCATTGATCGGATATCCCCACGGCTCGCCGTAACTCAGGGGTACCGGAAGGTTCGAATTGCTCGGTTTATTGTCCTGGGGTGGCGTAAAAGTATTGCTGGGTATTTGGAAGGCTCCTTGCTGGAGTTTTTCCATGTCCAGCGCCTTTTTAGCCAATTCCTCCAGGTCAGGCTCATTTAAAGTTAGTAGATACTGACGAAGATAAGGACTGAAAGCACCGTTTCGCAAGGTATTTTTTGCGAAATCTTCTAATTGACAATTCATGATTGCTGCTGCTGCAGCACCATATTTTGCTTCTGCCGCTTCTTTGCACTGCGACAGAGCTTTCCGAATGCGCGAGATGAACCGTGTGAGATCTTCATACGGTGTTTGGCGCATTGCTATTAGTTTATTAACTAATTCCTGGTGAGACTCGCGGGGTAGGAACGCTGCATTTAACTTGTCTTCAATTTTTTTGAAGGTAGCAGGTTCCTCTGAGGCTAAAAGCTGATAAGCTTCGCCCCGGAGTCTCGTCGGGATCATTTTAATAAAAATTGCTTTATCTGGGTCTGCGAGGCATTCTAAGCACCGCCTGCAGCAGCCCAGGAAAGCTTGGAGCTCATTGCTCAAGTTTGGGCCTGGCTCCCCAGAGAAGATGGGCACTATCTGAGTCAGATTTCTCGTGACTTCAGTGTAGTTGGCCATTTTTGTGTTATTTTTCGTGGAAAATAATTTAGGAAAAGTATGGGAATTATTTAATTCACCCGAAAAATCGGAATTTGGGAACGATGCGCTCAACCAATTTATCGCGATCGCGGTAGCCTCAGCCTTTTTGCACTTTCACTACTTAAATCTAATTCACTTTCACGGCTTAAATTTAAATCGGGCTCAGACTTGCTTTGCCCTTTTTTAAGGAACGAGCACGAATATTCTTTAAAATCTTTTAGTGATTCTCGGAAACTCTCGGTTTCTTGCTTAAATTTTTTAATTTGAGCTTGTCTCAATTCGCCAGTCTGATTGATCTGGGAGCTGAGCTCGTTAATTTGCGCATTCGAGAGTTCCCCTGATATTCGTGCTTTTTCTACTAACTTAATTAATTGGGTTTTTAGACTTACAGCTATCTGATTTGTTTTCGCTGCTCCGCGGGGGATGATCGTCCCGCTTCTTAGTTTTAATCTGATGTGGGTGCGGTGTTGAGGTGCTGGGGGTGTCCCGCGATGCTCTTCACTGCGGTCTTGGCGTTGATGGTTCCCTCGGCGGTTGAGATGTCGTCGGGTCTTCTCTGGAGTCTGCAGAGTGGAGTCCGGGCGATGTTTTCACTTTTTGGGGCTCGTCTTCCGTCGTATTTTCTGCGGTCTCTGGGCCTGGCATTCACTCGTTGTAGTGCTCGATCGGTGCCTTTTTACAATAACTTTGGTACTTGCGTGGTCGCCTGGAGCAGAGGCAACTAAAGTTGAGTACCTTTTTCTTTTCAGGTAATTGCGTGCTCGCCTGGAGAAGAGGCAACTATAGATGATTACCCGGGAGCGTTGGAGTTCGTTGCTTAAAAGAACTGTGTGCCCTGAAGCTATTTTCTACTTCAGGTTATGGGTAAAAATTGTTTTACCCTGCACTTAAGCAACTTATCGAACTCTTGTTTGAGGATCAAGGATTTTCAAGCTCTTACGGTTTTTATAGCTGTTAAAAACCAGGCTTCCCTGATCCTACCGGCTGCGCCAAATTGTTATGTACGCTGGGTGGCGTACAATAACAATTGAGATCTTATTCGGTGTGAATAAGATCTCTTGTTTTTACGGCTCCGGGTTTAGCCCTGGAGGTACTTTATGCGCAAGATCTCGGAAGCAGCGCGAATCACTTTACTTCTCGAGATCGAGATACTGGTGCGGGGAGCAGCGCCTAACGCTTAACTCCGTTCTCAGGGTGCAGGGGGCAAAACACAACACTGCACTTAGTTTCTATAATCTGTCTTTATTTGCGGAAACGGCACTTAACAAGATGCGGCACTACGCGATGCACAATCTTAGAACTTAGAACTTAACCGCACTCGCGACTCACTTACTAAATCGACTTAAGTCTTTTAAGCGGAGACTTAAGTACTTTTAGAACCCGAACGCGAACACGACCGTGGTATCTTCGTTACGTTTTTTGACTCTCTTCGCGTATGTGTATTATCAGACTCCGATTCTGAAGACAGTTCGGACGAGATTGTACTTAACGGACTTTTCTTCGCAGACTAGATCAAGAAGACTGAACTCAGAAGACTTCGACTGATCGAGTACTTATAGTCCCTCGATCAGTTATTGGAACTTTCCAATGTTCCAATTGCCGAAAATGTGCGCGTCGCCACTTGTGCGGTGCACATGTTTCGTGTCATCATAAATTGCCCGGGTCGATGCACGCGCATCTCTCTAGATGAGATTTTGGTACATAACACCACTGACTTGATAAATTCCATTAATTTGGAATCATCTTTCCCATTGAAGGCTTTTAAATGGCGGAAATGATTGAGTACTTGGTCTGGTGTTAGCTGGAAAATGTTATTTTTATTGTGACCTGGATTTACGTTATGCAGTAGTCTCTGCTCATTTAATTGTTCCCGCAATCGTTTTATTTCAAGTTGTTGTTGTTGGATGGATTGTGCTAATACTGTAATACTGCTAGTTCTTGTGGATTGGCCATGTTTTCGTCTTCACTTCCACTTTCACTTTCAACACCTGGGTTTCTATATACATAAGTCGAAATTTTTATTTCTATTCACTCTCTGCATGTAAACTTTTTCGTTTTGGGGTAGATTCTAATTGCCGATCTTTGGATAGCAATCCTACCGACTGCGCCGGTAAACTTACAAGTTCTTCTTAGGTTTATCAAAATTTTATTTTGATTGTTTAGTTATAATTTGTCACAATAAAAGTTGGTAATTTTCTAGATAAGGTCTCCACCCCCGGAGGGGGTGGGGCGGGGTGGGGGTGATTCAGGGGGGTGTCCACATCACCCCCCATAAAAATTTCGCGGCAGTCACCCCATAAAAAAAAGTTATAGCCCCATAAAAAAAAAAATTTAACCCCATAAAAATAGAGGTTTGGTTAGTCTCCCACCCCCAGAGAGGGTGCGTCGGGCGTGGAGGTGATTCAGGGGGGTGTCCACAACACCCTCCAACAAAAATATCGCGGCGGCCACCCTATAAAAAAAAGTTAAAGCCCCATAATAAAAAGTAATACCCCATAAAAAAGGGATTTTTGCGATATATGTAAGAACGAAAAATTTTAGCTTATTTACCGATTACTATCTTTGAGGACACGCAGTTCCTCAATTTCTAGCCCCCCTCCCATCACTTACCCCACCTACCCTTCCCACTCTCATCATATTACACAAACCACAATCAATGTACATATGTGCAATTGTATACATATGCATATGTGAGTGCGCATACTTACATATGTAATGTGTGTATTATGTGTGTGTGTGTGCGTGAACTTATGTATGCATTTGAATATACATGCACATAGGTACATACACAGACATGTTACACACACATTCAAACGCATATACATGCACATTGGTACATACACAGACAGGCTACACACACATACAAATGCGCGCGATAGGAATCATATGTCAAAAAGTCGTTTTAATTTTGAGGAGTGGTTTTGCCTTGGATCAGCGGCCCAGTTCTATATGTCAGTCAGCTTTGAATAGGTCTTGGAGGATCTTTCTTCAATAAATACGAAGCTGGATAGAATACTTAATACTGCCTCAGCTGCGGAGTCCAAAACAGATAAAGAACGATCTTGCATGCTGTTCAGCGGCTGTGATTGCTAATGCTGCACTTCTGGGCCCTATTTCTGCTGATCTACGTCTCCCTCTCGGACCAGTCAACTCGCCATCTCCTTTGTCGCCTGCCCCGTGATGCCCTCGTTGCCTCAGGCCACTGCTGCCTTGGATACCTGTCCCACCATTTCTATTACATCTTCTGCTGCGCCGCCCGCCCTCGATGTCTCATGCTGCTTTGGATACCTGCTCGACTGTCGGAGTCACCCCCTCTACCCACTACTTCGTCTGTTTCCGTTCAACTCCGTTACAACTCTGCATTTTTACTACCTTTTTTTAGGCGAAATATGCACTTTGGTTGACAATTTTTAAAATTACTGCCTACATGTCACAAAAAATAGTGAAATATTACACATAGCAAAAGAATATATATAAAAAATGATTATCGATCGCTTGCACCTCGCAAGATAATAAAATATAAATTTCCAAAAAATTATATTTTGTGGTCGTGATTTTTTAAATATTGTGTGAAAATACAAGTGAATATATCACAAATAATAATAATCCTTGAAATAAACGAATTAAACCAACTATCTTCTAGAAAAATATATATTACCTACATACATATGTACATATGTATGAATATAACTATTTGTAATGAGCAAAAAACTGATATGTAACAGCTAAAAGTTCACTAGATGATGAATTATTATTACACTAAACAATTTTTTAATTTTTTGATTTGCTGGCAATAAAATGGTCGTGAAATTAATAATTTTTGCAATATAGAAAAAAACTCTAGGATTGTAGTTCTGAAATCCCTAAGATAGATGAAAGAATACAGTTTTATAGTTATGGCATGCTTAACCTCAGGATATAATTAAAAATTTCTTTCAGTAATACCTAGAGCTCCTCTGTAGAAGATCTTCTTAAGTTTTCATTAAGCGTGAAATAACAAAGCTTCCTCCAAGCTGTTAGGACAACTTTAATTTTCGTTCATTCAAAATGTTCCCTTGAAGTTGTGCTGCTTTATATTTGCTGTTTATTTCAACAGCGGTTCCCTCATACACAGCCCCAGCTGGCTGTGATAAACGAACGCAAAGGAAAGATCTGAACAGCTAATCTGCTTAAAAGTCAGGACGACTTTGCAAGAAAAATTTAATGCCCGCAAAAACATATTCATTACGGCCGTAGCCGCGCAATCTCCGTATTTATGACGCCAGCAACTTTATCCACGCAGTTAACAAAATCTCTCAAATCTAAAATGAGATCTACGGACGTTAGATCTGTGACTAGAAATTACATTATTGAGCGGGCCTTACGACACTCTTGTTTGTCCTTACAAATGAAAACGCTAACTTCACCCTGTCTGAAATTTATGCAAAGCTCCCGAATAGTGTAGCAGGTATTACCCGGTTGATAGCCAGCTGACTGCTTGATCATGGAGGAGACGCTTGACCGGAGTACCTCAGCGGTAGATACGGCAAATTCGGTAAAGGTCTATTAGATATCCCACCCGATAAATAAAAACCTCATTTTTTCAAAATTTACAGAGGCGCCTTCAGTCGAAAAAAATTCAATCTCGTCAAAGTTACCGGGACAGCCACTAAGGTTCAGCTTAACGGCCGGGGAGCTAGGAACAGTCTCTTCCTGTTTGCATTGAATTGGGACCCGGCCAAGGAGTAGCTTTCGCCTGACGGGCAATTGCATGCCTGATCGTAAATTGTTTTGCATTTATTTATGTGCAAGATTTCGCCTGTGCTCTGAATAAATAAGTGCCCAGCGTGCCCCGGCCAGTCAGAAGGTACCCTATGTATTGTGCATTACATGTGCTTTCAATTTGTGTTCATTTGAGGTCCTCTGCAGTAGCATCTCTGAAGCGCATCTTATCTGGAGGCCAATTTATGTATCTCACATTTCAAATTACATTGTTCTTGCAGAAACAGTAAAAACAGAGCTAGCAGCATAATTCACTAGCAAATTCCATTCCCGCGCCCCTGTACGGATAAATATAATTTACTTCAGGAAAATATCTCACTCAGGCATGAGTTATTGTCCATCCGCATGCAGCGGAGTCCCCGTTTATCTTTGTTACACGTTTTCTATGTGCGAGACTCATTTTATTTTTGTCATGATAAAACTTCACTGTCTCCACGTTTTCATACTTTATTTATTTTTACTTATTCCATTTTTTCTTTTTACTTTCCATTATTTCGCTGCAAGCGCTCCGGGAGTACTTTATGCCTGTAAAAATACTTTAGAAATTCCATCGCCTTTCGCATTAAATAACTACAATCTCACTCAACATTTTGCCTTCTTCATACGTTTCGTGTTAAGCCTGAGTGCTATTGGAACGAAATAATTGTGAAATGCTTGTCGGAACAAGTTTCGAATTTACTGCTACTTGTCCGCTACTTTGAGGACAATATGATATACATACATACATACATACATGTGCAATGTGGGATTTTAGCTGGAAAATTGTTGTAACAGAAAAATAATTATTCATACTCTTTATCTGAAATCACATATGTACATTGTGTTTCCAAAACCACATACTCATACAGGGTACCAAGAAATTAGCAAATAATGAAATGTAAGGTTTTCTTATATTAGCGTGCAACTTGCATGAGAAAATAACGTTAATAAGACAAAATTACTTGTTGTTTTCTAAATTTTTTAGAAATTAAGCGGCCATCCTGCTTTGCGTTTGGGTTTTAATTACATAAATACACAGTTACACTATAGGTAACTGGTAAGAATATAGTAGTTACTTAAGATTATATATAGTTTCATTTAATTATTTCTCACTCCATTTGTCAAAACTGAAGTGACGAACAACAGTCCTATGTGTCGCATTAAAGAGCAAATGAGTTTTTCTATCTGATCGCTGTTTTAAATCGCAGCGAAATTGATTATTGAAACGATTTTTTCCGACGAATTAATTTACCGGACGATTGAAAAAGAGGCCCTTTACCTGGTCTTCGAGAAGTGTATTTAAAAAATCCTCAAACTTTTCCAAAGTCCGAAAATACAGTACATAATTACACTTTCAGCCATAAGGTATTTACGCATCCTAGCCTGCAGCGGCACTATCATCTATCACAAACGAATATCTGAGATCTGCCGAAGAATCACCTTGTCATCATCACGATGAATGAAAAATGAGGTCCCGAAATGGCATTTCCATATAAATTCAAATATTTCCCTGGATGCATACATATGTATATATATATGGAAACATGTAGCGCGTTTGAATTCAGAATGAGATCGAATGAAGGGGCTTCCCTGGTGCAAGAGCGCGGTAATAAATTCTCCTTTCGGATAATTTTTAGGTTGGGCGATTTTTTCGCCTTATTTATGGCGGCGCAGAAATATTTTTATTGCACTGAATTTGATTCCCTTCATAATTTTAATATTTATAAGCAGGCAGCGTTTCCCATTCTGGGTGTCGAACCCCTAAGCCGACAAGCGCTTAGGAGCTCTTTATTTCCGAAAGAAATAAAAATTTTTGTAACTTTATTTCCCTCATGGGAATAGTACATAAGAATTCTAACATTTCGCTTTCTTCGTAAAAAGAATTATCACCAAAATCAAATTTTAGCAGTGTCAGTACATCACTTTATTGCTATGATAGGAATATAATTCCGAGATCTCTTTACCGTGTACGAGAAGACCACAGAGTAAATTCGTTCCTTCGTTAACCGTTAAAATTTAATTTGTCTTGATTTGCGACAGGTACTCTGTGTTCTTAACGATCAAGAGAAAGGAAATCTTGAGAGGTTACGTGTAATTTCGGTTTTGTCTTTTGTAGTGATTCATGGGCATTACTAACTTGTTATTGTGTTGTGTTGAAATCTGATCATGATTTTATTAGTAGAGGAGCTAAGCCGATTCTGGTGAAAATCCGCCTCCTCGGGTTCCAGTTCCCATCCCTGGGATATTCCAGTCTCCACCCCTAAATTCTAGTCTCAGCCAGTAAATGCTAGGCACCGCCAACAAATTATTGTAGCCCCACCCACAAATATTGCAGTTGCCATTGCAGTGACGTCACGCCATTCTTTTCGCTCCCATTCATCCTTCCCTTTCTACAGATCCTGCGCTTGAGCGTAAGTCTTATCTCTGGGTTAAAATTCTAAAAATAGATTTATGTATATCCTTTAACTGTGTATGCACACATTTTTCCTGAAATATTCCCAGGGTGAAGAATCAGTTTAGGGATCGGAAGTCATACCTCTGGAAGAAAGGATGCACAAAATATTCTAGCCCCACCTGTATTTTGACGTCACGCCATTTTTTATGTCTATGGCCTTATCTCTAGAGGAGGAGGGTATGGATGAGCATATGGCTTTGGTTGGATTCAACGTGGGCGGGCTTGCGCCTAAGCAGCAACCGTATGAGCATATGTGCGCATATTGGGATTGCGCTTAAGCTTAAATATAACATTTAACGCAACCGCATGAACATACGAGTATGTTGTGCATACGTCGAATTATATAAATTCCGAGAATTTGTAACTCCCCGACTGCTCATATCTGGAAATGATTTCAATTGATCCCTTTAGGGACCCGTTGCTCAAATTATCCTAGGAATTTAGAATTACATTGTGCACATGAAGGATCATGACTGAGCATGTGGCTTTGTGTATGTTATGTGGCGCTGTTTGTTTATGCTGAGGGGGCTCTTACTTCCAGGAAATGATTCGTGGTTCAACGTGAACGGTTATATTTCCAGGATGGATATGATTGAACATGATTCTGCGGACTATTTTTCAAGGTTTAAACCATACCGTAATCACTCCACGATTATAAAAAGAAGTTTGGGCTTGATTTCATTTTAGTTATCCCAGCGTTTTCAAAGAGATATCACTATCAAATTTAAAATAATTAAAAATATAGGTTTACAAGTAATTGTTAAAAAGTCATTTGTGTCTATTCGTGATTTAATAAAAAACCGTCAAGTGATTTGTGCCTATTTGCGATTTAATAAAAAACCATTTTATAGTTGAATATGCAATTTCCAAATAGGCACATCTCGCATTTTTTCACAAATACGTTTTTTCAAATCAATGGATTCTAAATACTCCCCTCTACCTATTATATCAGAAAAGGAATCATTTATAGTAATTTTTCTACTGTTGACGTCATGGCGTGTACAGAAATAATTTCGAAAAGGTCACAACTCTTAAGAGATGTGCCCTTTTCGAATTTAATGTAACATAAGAACGTTAACTTACATAATACTACTGGCTTTTTTGTTATTGTGATTTAAAACAATAAGCATATTGGGTCATTAATGTGTCATTGTGCTGTCTAAAGCAAGGTAAAGACGTAATTTTACGCTTCCACTGATTAAAAAAAAAAAAAAATGGAAAAGAGGAGTAAAAAATATCGAGGGTCATAAATGCAACTAAAAATAAAGTTTGCCTTTGATCCTAAAAAACCTGGTGAAGTAATAGCAAAAAATTATATAGATAGATCTCTGAGGAAATTTTCGTTCTTTCTAGAGTAAATCGCACTTGCAGTAACTTACCAAGCCGAGAATATCGAGCTTATAATGGCAAAGTACCTATTAAGGGGACTTAGCACCTTCAAATTTTCAAAAAATTTGTTTTTTCAAAGGTTAATTTTAAATTGAATAAAAAGACATACCTTAATGAAACTATGTACATATACTTAATTGTTTTCAAACAACACGAAAACATTTTTTAAATATTTTTTGTGGCCCACTGTCGTCTGCTACAAATTTATTAAAAAAACATCAAAAAACCACGGCGTGCATGATAACTGCCCTCAGAAAAATCCGAAAAAAAAACCAAAAACGGGGTTTTAATCAGCATCAAAGCGGCCTTGGAATGAACTAAAAGAAAAAAAATTGGTTGGAAGATAGCAAAATGGCGGCGTTTTTTCGAAAATCGATTTATTTTTTCCCCGAAAATCGGTTATAACTCAAAAAATTTAATGCCGAATTTTTCATCCGTAGTTCATTCTGAGCAGTAAAATGTGTAGATTAACGTGTTAACATTTCAGAACGATTGGATAAATACTTTTTTCTTAATCATGCACGCCAACTTTAAACACATTGTTTCGAGAAAATTGCGTTTCAAGATAAAATTCAATATTTTTTTGTAATAAACCTTACCGAAATGTAATCTGCGATGCCTGGACCATACAATATACTTAACTTTTTTTGTTTTTAAAGGTTCATTCTAAAAAATTCTATCAAAAAACAAAGATGGATTTTTTGAAAATTTGAAGGTGCTACACTGAGAGAAAAACTTTAATAACTTTAACTATTTTGTGTAGTTATAATTGCTATTTGCTAAAAAAAATTGATAAATAGTAATATCAATTTACATTTTAGTTAAATTTAACTAACAATTTTTACAATTTACTATTCTTATAAGCTCGACTATTTAGAATAGCCATATGTACAATTCCTAGAATTGTCAAGTCAACTATTTGTCAGTCATAAAAATCTGAAAATTCTTAACAATTTCGTTGGTCAAATTAACTATTACAAATAGTCAATCCTTTAGCCACACATCGCTTTATTAACGTTGAATTACTCAAAACCCATTGGCGTTCGGTGGCTCGAGGGTAGAGCTACGCGCGTACCAATTCAGAGTTCCTGGGTTCGAATCGTGGGAACAGAAGTCAACTTTCTAAAAAGGCATCGGAATGGCGTGGTTCGGTTGAGTACAGCAGCCAAGCTGCCAAGGTTCAAATCTAGCTCCGGTCGGCAATATCGGAAAAAATCAACTTTTTCTCGTTGTCAGCAGATTAACTATTTTTCTCACTGAAGAATTTTAAATTTTACTAATAGTTGTAGTTGACTTAGTTAATTCAAATAGTTGTTTCAACTTCCTTCATAGTAAATATAACGTTTTTGAATTTATAAAATTTATTAAACAATAATTGGCTGAAAATCATTGCTGTAAATAGTTAATTTTGTATTCGTTTATAGTAAAATCAACTATATTTGTCTTTCGGTGTAGAGGAACCAAGATATTCTTCTATAAGCTTTTAAAGAAAGGTAAGTTGATTTATTTATTTGCTATATTTACCACATATTTATAATATTTGTTGATTCATAAATTTAGAATTTGCACGGGCGTTATGATTAATTTAGTGCATAAGGAACCAGTCAACTTTTTTGATGGCCGCACCGGCCTGTTCAAACGAAGAGTGTCAAACATTCTGAAAAAGGAGCTAGCTGTAAAGGTTAACTGCAATTTCTATAGGAAATTTAAAATTGTTCCGGGGAAGTGTTCTAGTTCAAATACATGAACACGAAAAGTGCTCCCATTTATAGTGTTGGAGACGTCCAAAGCTGAGGGCAACAACATCGACCAATGGATCAATAGGATTCGGACGGGATCCTATGGGCAGTCTTCCAGCAGTGTTCATCGCGCGGGGTCTACCGATCTACATTCGTAGAGTAATTAAAGTAACGTAGTTATATATGTTTGTAAAGTTTGTAAATTTGTAGAATAGTTATATTTGTGTAGTGTTTTTATCTCCCATAAATTTCTATTTTGTTGTGAATTTCGTGATAAATATGAAGAGTTGTTATACATATCCTTTAGTTTCATTTTCCCAGTGCGAGTGTAGGTGATTGGGTGTTAGTGCTCTGTGTATTGCAGGAAACGTGGACATCATTTTCATTTGTCCTTCGAGCCGGATACAGCATCCAGCAGCATTATTTTTATCTGTCACGTAAGTCCCTGTTTCCTACCTAAGTGAAAGTGAAGTGTAGACTATCGAAAATGGAAAATCTATCATCGATTATCCAAGCTCAAGAGGCAAATGAGTAAATTCGTCTCGAATACGGAGAAAACCCCGCATGCCAGACGCGCCCATGAGTTTTACGTTGCGCGTATCCAAGGCTGGCATGATCTTTGGCAAATTTTTTGGCCAATGAAGCTAAATTAAACCAACTCAAAACTGCGGAAGAATCTGAGCTGAAGTACTCCAAAGAAGACCTCTTCGGAGCCCAAGAAGCAATTTTCTATGAATTCAAAGGTGAACTCATAGAAAATGCGGAAATTTTAGAGAAGGTTGCACGAGCGAATGACCCAACAGTTCCACGGGCAGCTTCTCAAATTGCAGCTACCAGTTCAGAGTCCAAATCATTAGGGCAGTCAAATCTGCCCAGAATCTCGTTACCAAAATTTTCCGGTTACTATAGTGAGTGAATCAGCTTTCGAGATTTATATCTTGCAGTGATTCACCAAAATCCTAATCTGGAAGACGTGGAGAAGTTTCACTATTTAAAAACTTCAGTGGTCGGTGAGGCTTCAAATATCATAAAGCAATTTGCAATGACTCAAGCAAATTACGCATCCGCGTGGAAACCGCTGACAGAAAGATAGGAAAATAAACGTATTCTAGTATCTTCGTTGCTTAAGACATTCACCTCTCAACCAAAAATTTCTGTTGAGACTGCATCTTCCCTCAAAGGTCTTCTGGACGTAACTAGTGATTGCATTGCATCACTAAACAACGTGCAAATTAGTACGTTGCACTGGGATCCCATTATCGTTCACCTGGTCGTACAAAAGCTTCCAGCAGAAACGCATAAAGAATAGGAATTATCTATAGGCGACAACCTATGTGCCTCAATGGACTGAGCTCAAAAAATTCTTAGAGCTCAGATTTCGCACCTTGGAAGCGATACAAGGCGCGAAGCCAAAATCTAACGAAAATAAAAAAGGGGATGAAAACAGCAAGATAAACTGTAAACATTTTCATGAGTCTCACTCCGTTCGTTCATGCCCAAAATTTTTGAAATTTGAGCCGCTTCAGCGGCTAAAGTTTGCCAAAGCAAATGGATACTGTATCAATTGTCTAGGTAGATATCACACTCTTAATAAATGCTAGAGTACTTAACGATGCACTCAATGTCGAAGAAAGCACCACACGCTGTTGCATGCATCCTCTGATAAATCAACCGAGCCGTCTGCATCAAAATACACTAAAAAATGTCAAGTAGCCCGTAATGACCTGCCCCAACAATCCGAAGCACAAACAGCAGCTACCAGTGTCTCTTCCCCCTCCGGTCGTGAAGCTTACTCGGCTCTCGGCTGAATCACCTGACAGTCGCTACTTGCTTTCTCGCCTTCGAGAGCGCAGGATTTATGACAACGTACGTCTTTACCTAGCTTACCTTCATGATAAAGCGGATCACATCTGCATCGAAGGGAAAACTCGTACTATCGTCATCGTCTCCTTACACCAGGGACTCCCGACCGACCCCACTGCCCTGAGACAGCTTTTCCTCAAGTTCCACGCTGCATTTGACGTCCCTCCCCAACAAATTTCTGAGGACCTATCCGCCTATTCCTCGTACCTCAACTCGAAACGCATTTCCCATTTACAGAAAAGTCGAATTGACTCGAAAAATTACGTTTGCTCCTAACCCCTCCACCTACTCCTCCCCCATACCCTGTCCCCCTCCGTCTATCCCTGCTCACTCTTCCAATAGCATCTCAATTTATTACCAGAATGTCAGGGGGCTTCGCTCTAAGACCCAAGACGTTTTTCTGAACTCCCAATCCCTTCCCTACGACATCTTCGCGCTATCGGAAACAAACTTAACCCCCGGAATCAACAGCAATGAATTATTCCCCTCGGACTTCAGTGTTTTTCGCACGACTGACGTACGACTGATTCTGGGCCCTCTGGTCGAGGCGTCCTTATCGCTGTTCACAACCGCCTCAGCTCCACCTTGATCAGCTCCTCCGATTCGTCTTCCTTTGAATGGACTTGTGTTCAAATCACTCTCAATTGCCGTTCCCTGTTCATCATGTGCTGCTACATTCGCCCTGCTCAGCTCTCGAATCCTACACACAAGCGACTGAAGCACTTGATGCCGAATCCGCTCTCGCCCTTCCTCTCGACGACATCATTGTTTTGGGTGACTTCAACCTCCTCCACCTCCTCTGGTCCCTCTCTGACGATGACTCCTCCTACTTCGCTACTAAGGTTTCCGCTTCAAATGAGTCCCGAATTATTGATCACTTTTCCGATTCTGGTCTCTACCAATTGAGTGGCGTCAAAAACCACCTCGGCAGACAGCTCGACCTTATTTTTTCCACCAATCCACTTGACTCTATTGTTACCGAAAGTCGCCACCTCCTTTCTACTCTGGATTCTCACCAGAAGAGGGGAGTCCTATCTCATACCTCTGAATCGCCTACTCCTCTCTCTAACATTGAACCCAACTTTTGTTACAATTTCCGTAAAGCCGACTTTGCAAAGCTTAATCTCCTTTTAAGTCACTCCAACACCCTAACTTCCCTAAAAGATTCACAACTACCCATAAATAACTGCGTCTCCCTATTCTACACTGAACTTTTCAGCTGCATATCTAAATGTGTTCCCTTTCAGCCTGTAATAAGTCGCTCAACATCACCACCCTGGTACGATAGAGAGCTCCGCTCCCTGCGTAATAAATAAACTCTAGCATTCCTTCCTCCAGTCCAGGTCTGACGCCGACTTCTCTTCCTACTCTGCCGTTTCCTCATTCTTTTCCGAACGTTGCGAATCCCTTTATAAAGACTACCTCGCCTCCATGCAATCCAAAATTATTTCCGAGCCCAAGCAGTTCTATAAGTTTATTAATGTTAAGCGCAAGTCCCACGGCTACCCCTCCGTCCTTAAGCTTGGCAACATATCTTCATCAGACCCTACAGAAATTGTTAACCTATTTGCTGAATTCTTCAGTCAATCTTTCTGCGATCTCGACTCTGACCCTGACCCCAACTATTTCTCCACCCTGGAAGGCTGCGCCTAAACCTCCCTGGTTTCCATTGACATCGACCCTTCTTTAGTTGCCTCTAAAATCAGTGCCCTCGTTGACGATACTGACCCCGGTCCCGATGGTATTCCAGCTATTCTCCTTAAGAAATGTTTAGCCCATTTAATCCAACCCCTCACTCACCTCTTCCAACTCTCCCTTTTTGAGGGTATTTTCCCTGATCTCTGGAAGAGCTCTTATATCACTCCTATCCATAAAAAGGGATGTAAAAGCGATATCTCAAATTACTGTCCTATCGCCAAACTATCTTGCATACCTAAACTTTTCGAAAGCCTCATATATGACTCCATGTCTTTCCACTGTAAATCCATTCTATCTTCAGCCCAACACGGCTTCCTCAAAGGTAGATCTACTACGACCAATTTATCTATCTTCGTGTCCCGTACCCTTCTTTCTATGGAGAACGGCAACGAAGTTGATGTTGTAGTCACCGATTTTAGCAAAGCCTTTGATAAAATTTCCCACAAAATAATTACCCTAAAATTGAATTACATCGACCTTCCCCCCTACTCTTATCATGGATCAGTACAGCGTCCGTTTTGACTCCTCGATTTCTAATCCCATCGTATCCCATTCCATTCTGCTCCAAAGCGACCTTGACAATTTTCATACCTGGTGTGCAAAAAACTTCCTTGATCTCAACATATCTAAATGCCAAGCCATTACCTTTTCCCGGAAGCGCACCTCCACACCTCCCAGATCCTACACCCTCTCTGGTGAACCCATCCCTTTAGTTACCTCCCTCAGTGATCTTGCTGTCATATGTGATAGTGAATTCAACTTCCGTTCCCATATTGACCAATCAGTCAGCAAGGCCAACTCTGCTCTCGGCTTCGTAAAACGGTGGTCTAAGGAGTTGTCCGATCCCTTTGTTACCAAATCACTTTACATATTCTTTGTCCCAGGGATGTAAAAGAGCTTGATATTGATTTTTCGTAATTTGACAAACTTTTGCAGTTAGCACTCTCGATTTTCATCGTTTCTGTAATTAAAAAAATTGTTCCCAAATTGCCAAAACTGAATATTTATGTCCAATTTTAGGTGCTTGCAGTAGATTTTGGTCTAAATTAATGAAAAATGTTTTGTTAATTCGTTTCAGATTACTTGGAAGACCAGGGTACTGTGCCGCGCATCTGACGTCCGCTGCGAAAGTACGCGCTATCATTGCCACATTAAGGCCGCCATTTTGTTTTATAATTTATTTTTATGAAAAATTTATATTTTATTGATAAATAAAGCAACATGTAAAACTTCAAATCGATTGAGTTTATAATTATTTTTTAACAGCAATTTAAATAAAACATGTTTTTTAAGCCCGAGACAGTAGAATAACGCCATAAGTCACCTGCTTGTAAAATATGTATAAAAAATAAAAAAATAAATGTCTTACATAATAGAACAGAACCGCTTTCAAAATATCAGAAGCGCTTAAAAGTACAAAATAATTCCTAGGGTTTCACTAGATATTTGAAAAAACTTCGGAAATCAAACTAACTATCGAACATTTCCTAATTTTAGTCCAATCACATCAGAATCTACTTAGTTAAAAACTCATTTGAGTCAAGATTTGAGTCCGCTCAAGGGTTGAGTCCGATCAAGAGTTGAGTCGATCAAAAGTTGAGTCCGATCAAAAGTTGAGTCCGATCAAAAGTTGAGTCCGCTCAAGAGTTGAGTCCGCTCAAGAGTTGAGTCCGCTCAAGAGTTCAGTCGCTCAAGAGTTGAGTCCGCTCTAGAGTTGAGTCGCTCAAGAGTTGAGTCCGCTCTAGAGTTGAGTTGCTCAACGGTTGAGTCCGCTCAAAAGTTGAGTCCGATCAAAAGTTGAGTCCGCTCAAAGTGAGTCTGCTCAATTATTGAGTCCGCTCAACATTTGAGCGATTGCTTAACGCTCAAATGTTGAGCGGACTCAACTTTTGATCGGACTCAACTTTTGAGCGGACTCAGTATTTGAGTTGGGCGATGAGTTGAGTCAAAATTTGAGTCTTTTACAAGCCTGCTTTGTCCGACCCCTCCTTGAGTATGCCAGTCAAGTTTGGTTCCCCTGTCAATCCTCCCTCGTTAACCGGATTGAATCGGTCCAGCGCAGATTCATCCGTTTCGCCCTCCGTGACCTTCCATGGGCTGATCACCTCAATCTCCCGCCTTATGAAAACCGCCTGAAACTAATCGACCTTCAACCTTTAGCCCTTCGTCGTGATGTCGCCGATATTGTCTTTGTCCACCAGATCCTTGCTGGTTCCATTGACTGCCCCAACCTCCTTCAACGCATCTCCCTTAACACTAACCCCCGCAACGTCAGATCCTTCCCCACCTTCCACATCGTCTGTCATCGAACCAACTATGGCCACTTCGAACCCTTGTCCAGAATGCTACAGAAGGTTAACAACTCTCCTGTCTTTGATTTTCACCTTGATAAAGCCACCCTTAAGCGTAGCCTACACCTGCTGAATTCCTCCCCTTCCTAATCTAGTCATAATTTTAGTTTATTTAGTTTTAGTCTTAATTTAAGAGATAGACTTAAGGTAGCTTGTATTAAGCGAAATAAATAAATAAACACTTTTTTGTCGGAAAATAGACATGTGCTGCTGGCCACTGCTTTATTGTACGTTGAAACGCCGGAGGGGCTTCAAATTACACGAGCTTTGATAGACCCCGGATCTCAAGTCACCTTTGTGACTAATTCTCTCTGCCGACGTTTAAAACTGAAAATGAATCACGCATTCGTTAAAGTCACGGGGCTCGCAAACAGTGAGGCAGCTAGCTCACTGAAAATGGTAAACATTACCTTAAAATCGAGATATGAAGAGCGAAGCGTGCAAGCAGACGCCGTAGCTCTCGACACGCTGACGGACTTATTACCATCTAGGGCATTGGTACAAGGTAAATGGGAGCATCTCGAAAATTTACCTTTAGTCGATCCTACATATCATATACCAAATAAAATAGATATTTTAATCGGAGTAGATATTTACCTGTTAATTCTGAAAGATGGAGTAAGAACCGGACCCATAGGTACTCCCTTGGGTCAAAATACTATTTTCGGTTGGGTTTTGTCTGGGCAAATTCACAATCACGTACCGAAAAATCCAAAGATAGAAGTTGTGTCATTGATTAACACAATTGAACTAAATTTTGACCTGCATAGATTTTGGGAGCTTGAAGAGCCTTCGGTTATCCAAGTCGAAAACCCTGAAGACACGTTATGCGAGGATATCTATAGGACGACACGTCGCCGGAAACCCGACGGATCGTATATTGTTCGGTTACCATTTAAACCTAACTTAGAAGTAGGATTATGTTCCCCTCGCAAAATCGCTATGAGACATCTGTTAAGTACAGAAAAAATGATTCGGAATAAAGGGCTATTTAAAGATTATAACGAAGTCCTCAGAGAATATCTTCTTTCGAACCAAATAGAAGAAGTCACCCCTATGGAAAAAACAAACCAGTCTTGGCCAAATAATGAAGCTATACCAACATTTAAAACCAATTATCTTCTAATTGTTGAAAACAAGTAACTAAAACTCAGAAAAAAAAAACAATTATAACATCAAATAACATAACTTAAATATTCTTTGGATCAAAAAACAATTTGGGAACACAAACCTTATTACATACATACCTCAGACTAGTTTATATACTATGGCTAGTAAAAAACAATAAAAATAACAAAATAAGAATAAAACACTATTAAATTTAGATCTAGTTTTCTTCATGATCAGTTTCTTCCTCAAGATAACCTATCGGTTTAGTGCCCTCCCCTTCTGCTTCACCTCGGCATGCTGTTGCCTTCATTGATGACATTGTGTCCCTCGGGTTGATGCAGACGAGCGAGGGGGTCAACGATTCAGGCAAATCATTGGATTTGGTTTTCTCATCGGACGCGAGTGGGACTATTGTGAGACGCTGCCTCTCACCCTTGGTCCCTGAGTCTGGCCATCCGGCTTCTCATGTCATCTTGTTTTTCGATCCAGCGTTTTCCTTTGCATCATTATCATTGCCTACCAATTATTGTTATAACTTTAGCAAAGCTGACTTCGATATAATTAATGACTGGCTGTCTGCTTGCGATTGGTCTTCCGTATTAGGTGCTCGTGACGTTGATCAGGCCGTTGACGGTTTTTATGAAGAAACGTACATCAACTTGTCAGCCGTGGATTGATGAATCTTTGAAGCATTTGAAAAATCTTAAGAACAAAGCTTGGAGGAGGTTTTGCACCTCAAGGAGCGATTCTGACTACGAAACATATTCAGAGTTATGCTGTAAATACACTACGGGTATCGAGGCTTCCTATAAAAAAGCTTATTTGTTAAAAATACAATCGGCCCTGCATGACGACCCTAAGCATTTCTGGAAATTTGTCAATTCTAAGCGTACAGTACAGTGCCAAAAAATTATAACCACCAACATTTATACTTCCATACTTTATTTTGAAAAAAACTTTATTATATTTGTACGCGTTTAAGATAAACATTAAATTTAAGGGTAAATTCACATATTTTACAAATTAATATTTCTAGTATTTAGTATTAGTAACCATATTTTTAATAACACTTGTTAATCTCCGCAATTATCTTCGATGCAAATATTTATGCTCTCGGCGTTAAGTGAAATGGTATACCATGTAACACTTCTTGGAAGCATGAACATTTGTTTATTGATATTTATATTTGATAGAACTGGAGTAAATGAATGGGGGAATACTTTTGCATATTGCATATTGGTTCGTAACGTAACGATTACTTATTCTTCAAACAATGATAACAAAGGAGGAAAGATTGCAACTCTGCAAGGAAATCTTAATCTGTTTGATTGTTTGCGAGAAAAAGGAAATCAGAGTTCAAATTTTGAAATTTGTTAGGGTGGTTATAATTTTCTGGCACTATACTGTAAATCTGACGGGTACCCATTCTCGCTAAGATTTGGTGACACCTGCAGTGATGATCCTGCCATTACTGCTAACCTCTTTGCGGACTTTTTTAGGACTGCTTTCTGTGATAACACCTGTGATTATAGTATTAACAATTTTATTCACTTGACGAAGCTTCCGCCGACCTCTCTTATGACTAAAGACCTTATTTTTAACACCGAATCCATCTCTAAGTATATTTCCACCTTGGCTGATAATTTGTCTTGTGGTCCTGATGGAATTCCTGTCACGTTTTTCAAACGCTGTTGTTCGCCTCTGGTTCCGTTATATGTTATTTATTTAATTTATCTTTAATGTCTAGTGTCTTTCCAAAACAGTGGAAGTTTTCTTTGATTATCCCCTTACATAAGAAAGGGAATAGGTGCGATATCTCCAATTACCGTCCTGTTGCTAATCTTTCTTGCATTGCCAAGATTTTTGAGGCCATGGTTTGCGATGTATTTTCCTTTCATTGTAAGCCATTTCTGAAGTCTTTTCAACACGGTTTCATGAAAGGTAAATCTACTACCTCTAATCTTTTAGAAGTTACCAATTTTTGTTCTTCTGCTATTGAAGCCGGACTGCAAGTTGATTGTATATTCACCGACTTTAGTAAGGCTTTTGACAGGATCCATCATGGTATTCTTATCCATAAATTATCTGTTCTTGGATTTCCTTCTGTTTTTGTCAACTGGATCCATTCGTACTTGTCTGGCCGGACACAGCGTGTAAAAAATCGTAATGTTCTTTCTAATGAAATATATAACACTTCTGGTGTTCCACAGGGTAGCCATCTGGGACCACTTCTCTTCCTTATATACATGAATGATGTGTCTTTGATTTTGAATAACTCCAGAATTCTCTGCTATGCTGACGATGCCAAAATTTTCCGACTCGTCTCTAATGTATGGGATTGTGAGATTTTAAATGCTGACTTAGACACCTTTTTTAAATGGTGCTCTATTCCCCCCTTCCCCTTAATATAATTAAATGTACTTGTATGTCTTTCACCCGTAGAAAGATTCCTCTACATTTCAATTACTCCATTGATGGATGTTCTCTCTCCCGTGTTGAATTGACTAATGACTTAGGTGTCATACTTAACTCCCGTATGTCTTTTGAAGATCACATAAACACTATTGCTGTCAAAGCTAATGCTACACTGGGTTTCGTCAAAAGATGGTCTAAGGAGTTCGCTCATCCGTACATAACGAGACCCCTTTATTGCACTTTTGTTCGACCCATTCTCGAGTATGCTAGTCCCGTCTGGTCGCCTTTTTACGCGGCTCACATTAATCGCATCGAGTCGGTTCAACGACGATTCATTAGCTTTGCTCTGCGTAATCTTCCTTGGAGTAACTCTGACGTTCTCCCACCTTATGCTGACAGGCTTAAACTCCTTTCCCTGTCCTCCCTCGAGGTTAGAAGGGACATTTCCAGAACTGTTTTTGCTTTCGAGTGCATACAAGGTTCAATAAACTCTCCTGAGTTGCTTGATTCTTTTAAAATAAATGTCCCTGCTCGCTCCTTGAGGAATTATACCTTTCTTCACGTTGCTCCACACCGTACGAATTATGGTTTGAATGAACCGACTTCATCGATATCTCGCCTTCTCAATCGGAACTTTGATAATATCGATTTTAACCTGTCTAAGCGCCAGATTAGAAGTCGGCTTTGTTAATGTTACTTTTTAATTGAATTTATTGTAGTAATCAGTTTTTTGGTGAAGCTTGGATTAATAAATAAGATAACATTCATTGTAAATGAATGTAGTGTGGCCTCTGCAAATATTTCTCCGACATGAAGTGCATTGTTTCTTCGATTGCCTCCTTTTTTTTGCTGGACATATTTTGCAGCTGCCTCTGCATGTGCTGGAACTACTGCTTGCTTCATTACCAGCAGCATCTTCAACATCCATTCTCAAATGCTCCCTTATGTTTCTTTTGAGTTTTCTTGGAAGGCTTACCATCGTTGCTCTTCTTTGGGTGTACTCTCTTGCTAATTCAATGCCTAATGCACGTAAATACTTTCGCCTTCTCTGTATGACTACATTATTTACCCTCAATATCACCATGGCATTTATCCCAGCAATATCCAGAAGACGAAAGAAGAATGTCAACGGCCATCTATTATTTTTCCTTGATGTCGAGTACATCTTTACTTTTTTCTCAAATTCATAACACCGCCTTTTGTTTTGTTGTAAAAAGTGACGATGCTGGGTTTGCGCTTTTCATTCGTTCTTTCATCAATTTCAGCAGCAGAATGAAGTGATGATATTAGAACTACAGATCTTTTCTTTTTAGGGACGTAAGATACCAGCGCAGCTGTATCAGAAAATCCAAATTGACTTGAATATTCAGGTCTGTTTTTATCTGTAAAGCAAGGAGGTATTTCTTTCTTATTTTTACGCATGGTACCCACAATAGACATCTTATGGTTTCTGGCCAAATCGACCACCAAAGGCACACTGGTGTACCAATTGTCAATTGTTAGGTTTCGTCCAGTGCCAGAAATTTGTGTAATTAGCCTCTTCACGAAGTCTGCTGCAACCTGCTATGTAATGAATAAATTCCAGGCTTGCATAAATGTTGTCACCCCCACGCCATTCCTACGAGTACCTGAATCTTCAGTTAGAATATTTTGAGCTTGGCGCCTCACCCTGTTGTTGTTGGATTTTTGCCACTTTGTTACCTTATCACGCCCCGTAAAATAGCTGCTTATATCTGAAAGAGGCAAACTTTCCTCATCTGAATCCGAGCTGTTTGATTCCTCAGCAGTTCCCTCTGAAACGATATGGTCGGAAGTTTCTGAACCTTGGTCGCTGGCCTCTGATTCACTCTCCTCATCTTCTCGTAGTATTTCACTTTGTGTTAGCGGTCGACGGCTCATTTTATAAAAAAAATACTCTTACAATCTTAATTCGATTATATTGTTTGATAGCTGAAGAAATGATATATCGCGTTGAGCGTCGCATGTAACCTTTTCGACGACAGGCGCGTGGTGTGCTTTCGACGCCTACGCCGCGACAAAAACAATAGCAATCTGTGGAGTGGGGAGAGCGCGGAAATCTGAGGTAAACTGTTATTTCGCACAAAATGACAAAACAACAGGCTACTAGGAATGAGAAATGCATGTGACGAGTAATAATAATAATATGAACGGAAATATGTTGAGCACGGTAGATTCGACACCGCGCGCCCGCTTGAAGGTTAAGGAAGCAAGCTCCACAACTAAGTTAAGAGTGGTGTTTGATGCCTCTTGCAAAATGGCGTCAGGGAAATCATTGAATGAGCTGTTAATGACCGGTCCGCCGCTGCAACAAGACCTGACGATGTTATTATTAAATTGGCGGTTTCCTAAATTTGTTTTTTCGGCAGATATAGAGAAAATGTGTCGTCGAGTTTGGGTACACCCTGAGGATAATGACTATCAGAGAATATTGTGGAGATCAGATCTAAATCATCCTGTAAAAGATTATCGACTTTTAACAGTTACCTTTGGAATCTCCTGCGCTCCGTACTTAGCAATAATAACTCTCCAACAATTAGCCACCGATGAAGCAAAATTTTTTTCAGAAGCATCAGAATGCTTATCGAACGATTTCTATGTCGACGATGTGTTGACCGGGCGCGACAGCATCAACGAAACCGCAAAATTACGGAAAGATTTAACGCTACTTAAACAAACGTAAACTTTCTGCAAATCATCCTGAAGTCTTACAGGATCTGGGTCCTGAAGACGTAGTCAAAGAAACTTTTCTTCTGTTTGATGGAACATCTACTATCAAAGCTTTAGGAATAAGCTGGAATCCCAAGGAAGACAATTTCTGTTACAAATTAAATATAGATATGAGTGGAACACCAACCAAACGCAGCATACTATCGAAAATCGCAAAATTGTTCAACACCGCCGGATGGCTTAGTCCGGTAATCATTTGCGGGAAAATTCTAATGCAGAAGCTGTGGCTATTAGGCATCGATTGGGATACTGATCTTCCCGGAAATTTATCTCAGGAATGGCTTGCGTTCAGTTCTGATCTAAAAGCCCTCGAACAGATAAAAATTCCGAGGTGGCTAGGTTATATGAAAACTGCGCAAATTAAGTACCATGGATTTTGTGACAGTTCGGAACGTGCACACGCTGCCGCGACCTATGCACGCGTCCAGGGCCCAGACGGAAATGTTTCGGCTCAATTAATCATTTCTAAAACCAAAATCGCTCCCGTTAAAACAATTTCGCTCCCCCGGCTAGAGTTGTGTGGAGCACATCTCCTGTCGAAAGTAGTAGCGCATCTGCGAAAGCACTTAAAACAGGTAGAAAGAGTACATCTTTGGACAGACTCCACAGTGGTCCTCGCTTGGCTTGGCAGTCATCCGAATAAGTGGAAAACATTTGTCGCCAATCGGGTCTCTGAGATCCATAACAACACAGCGGAGTGCCGTTGGCGACGCGTACCTTCCGAACAAAATCCCGCTGATCTGGCGTCGAGAGGAGTTCGCGCATCTGAGCTTGTTAATAACATCTTGTGGTGGAGAGGCCCACAATGGCTGACAAAGAGTCCTGAAGAATGGCCAACACTTCCTGTAGATCTGGACTATGATATTTTGTCTAAGGAAATAAAAAGGGTGAAATCTCTTCACCTTAAACCAGGCACAGGTTAGCTCATAGAGCGATTTTCTGACTTTGTTAGATCGCATTCTGTCGCCGATTCTTTAACAAGCGTGGTAGGAACAATAGTGTATCTGGCAAACCTTATCTCAACGCAACGGAATTACACGAGGCGAAACATACCCTCTTTCGGGAAAGCCAACGTTATGCATACTTTCAAGAACTCGAAGCCTTACAGAAAAGGCTACCTACATATATCAACTAAGAGTTCTCTAAGTTCTTTAAATCCCTTTTTGGACGACAACAAAATTTTACGCGTCGGCGGCCGCCTCGAGAACTCAAACTTAACCTATGGAGAAAAGCACCCCATAATACTATCCCCAACATCGAAGCTGACCTCTTTAATTATCACGCACGTCCATAAGACAACTTTGCACGGAGGTCCAACTCTTGTAATAGCTACTTTACGACAACATTATTACCCGGCATCAAAAGTGCAGTGAATAAAATACTTCATCAATGTATCGCGTACTTTCGCTGGAGGAGAGAGACTTCGAGTCAAATTATGGGTAATCTACACACATCTCGGGTAAACTTGGAAAGGCCACAGGCATTGATTTTGCGGGTCCTATCAACATTAAACTTAGCAAGGTACGCAATGCAAAAATATCCAAGCTATCTTTGTGTGCTTCGCAACAAAAGCTATTCATATTGAACTGGTGAGCGACCTTACTTCCGAAGCCTTCGTTGCGGCATTACGCAGATATTTCTCGAGAAGAGGAGTGTGTAAGGAAATCTGCAGCGATAATGGAACAAATTTTGTCGGTAGAGCTAAAATAATTGAGAAGGAAATCGACCAAGCGATCCGAAAGAGTATTCGAGAAGCCCGTGAAAATTTAAGTGTGCAAAATGTCACCTGGCACTTTATTCCTCCGGCTGCGCCCCATTTTGGAGGATTATGGGAGGCAGGAGTTAAGTCAATTAAGTACCATCTTCGAAGAATAGTTGGACAAACATTATTGACGTTAGAGGAACTTAGTACTGTGCTCACACAAATCGAAGCGGTACTAAATTCGCACCCTCTTTGTGCAATGTCAGCAGACCCAGACGATCTGGCCCCGCTTACCCCCGGGCATTTCCTCATTGGAAATGCTCCGGTAGCATTGCCTGAGTCTGACTGGGACCGAGGAAAAATATCTGTATTATCTCATTGGCAGCATCTGCAAAAACTCAAAAATGACTTTTGGCAAAGATGGTCCTCAGAATATCTCTCTCGTCTGCAGCAACGACAAAAATGGAAATGTGAGAAGCCATCGGTAAATGTAGGAGATCTTGTGATTTTAAAGGACGAGAATCTCCCTCCGTCAGCATGGAAGTTAGCGAGAATCGTCGAATTACATAAAGGTAAAGATGATCGAACTCGAGTGGTCGCACTTAAAACATCGAACACTCAATTAGTAAGACCCATTACTAAAATCTGTGTCTTACCATTTCAGCAAGCACAATTCTAGTAATATTCATCTCACTATTGTTAGCTCTAATTATTATTTAATTGAACTACCAACATTTACTTCGACATATATACATATTCATTTTTTTATCATATTCGAACCCTTTCACAGGAATTTAATTACGATCATGTGGAAAATCGTCTTAATTTCAATAAGCCTTTCTGGAAGTCTCGCCTTGATCGCATACGACTGCGGCCACGAAAAAATCTATCGAACCACAATTTCGGTTCTGGGGGTGGAAAAATGCAGCTTCGAAGCACCAAACATTCTTCAAGAGTATGAAGATATTCAGGTATTGGAGTGAAAGGACGTTGCGTCGATTCACGTCTATCAATGTAAAATCAATGTACTCCAAACGGTATATTTTTGCGGCATGTTCAGTCACCTCTCCTTGGCTGCGGGAGGCTTCAGCACTTTCATCGCTGACGTATCGCAAGAAGAATGCATGAAGATTCATAAACTCGGCATCTATCGACTTCGAAATAATAAATTGCTAGCAAATATTGCACGCAATGTCACGTCCCGGTATACAGAAACAATAGCCGGATCTGTAGATGCAAAAGGAAACTGTGCAGGAACATCATATTCATACGGCATCAATGTTTGGGATAATGTTATCGTCATCCATGCCATGGAGTTGACAATCAAGAACTACTGACGATTACGTTTTCAAAACGAAATCAACAGGAAATCTGGACCTCTTCACATATATCAACAATAAATTTGTGTATGTCGAGAGGCACATTAAGCAACAAATTGAAAAATTATATACGCATTTGTTACTTAAAAAATGTGAAGTGGAGCGAGAGGTCTTAGAGACCCAATTGGCTGTAGCTCATTACCACCCTTCCGAGTTTGCTTTCATGAAAATGAAAGAACCTGGATACACCGCATTTGGCATTTGGTATGTCTTTCGTGCATTAATATTCACCGTTAGTTTCATAATCAATTTATGAATAATTCGAAGCATTTATGGAACAATTTAGTGGTTATTAGCGGCAATTGGCAACTCGTTCACCACCTATGCACTGCACAGGCGACCACGATCACCGCCCGCTGAAGCGAACGTTCAACTTACTTCTATTGCAGTTGGCCAAGATTAGTTGAACACCGAGGACTAATCTAATGCGGCTACAGCATCCAAGAAACAAGAGATTGACCCAACATTAATCAATCTAGAATCTTTGAGACGCCAGACCAAAATTTACCCATCATTAAGAACAGAATGCACTTCACTTTCCGCTAAGACTATCTATCATACTAAATATTTATCCTACCCTTAATACCCACTCCCTTTAAATCGCGCGAGTCGGAGCGCCCTTTAAGTAACTCCATTTTTCTCTGTTATCTTATGCTGGGAGGAAATGCTCCGTAAGAAATATACATAAACCAAGATCATCATTGAAACCATAGGGTTTCAAGGCCCGCCGAGATGTTGACGACACGCGTGAATTAATCGTCGCCTAATTTACACCGATGTTCACCGCACGCGTGAAACACTTGCCGGTTAAGTTATTCACCCCCAACAAAATGCATCGATCAGCCGAATCAAAGTTCAAACGATTGCACACCTGCATATCCGTTGACTTTGCTGATCGATACCACGAGCGCTGACCCGAAACTGGAGACGTTCGGAGCTGAGGGCAACAACATCGACCAATGGATCAATAGGATTCGGACGGGATCCTTTGGGCAGTCTTCCAGTAATGTTCATCGCGCGGGGTCTACCGATCTACATTCAATCGTAAAATAATTAAAGTAACGTAACCCGAGTAAAAAAATCAGGGCGACGAGAAGTAAGAAAATTTCGCTGATTTCGGCCCAACATGTTGAATGGCAGAAAAAGCCGGAAAACGCCGAATACAAGCCCAGGTTGTGAACAAGAGGCCGAAAAATCTCCTCAAATATACCGAAAATAAGCCGCTCAAAACGTCGAGAAAAGGCCGAGAGTAGACCGCAAAAGGCCAAGAACATGCCTCAACAAGGCCAAGAATATGCCTCAACAAGGCCGAGAAAAATCCTAGAACAGGCCGCAAAATGCACAAAATAGGCCGCAAAAAGGCCCAGAATAGGCAGACCTAAAATAGGCTTGGATGTTAGATTATTTTTATTAAAAATAAAAATCCGCAATTGCTTTTCAATAAACATTATTATTAAATATATAAATAACTATACACAAAACAATATCAAAAATAAAATAAATATGTACATATAACAAATCACTTATAAATTTTTTTAAACACTATTAATGCTGTTGTTAGCTGGTGGTTGTAACTGCTAATACATATATGTAGATTTGGAGCAGACGTTGCGGCAGGTGGAGCAGATGGACGTGGACAACTTTGCAGATCAGAAGTGTTGATTGACGTACATTGGTGGCCCGGACATTCACTTATTCACTTATATTTTATTTAATTTTGACACTACTTCACTACACGTCATTTCACTTCGAAGGTCAACTTTAAACTGAGATACTTTGTTACTCAGGTCCTTTAACTGCGTGTTGCTTATTTTGCTTCAGCACCTACCTACTTTTATTGCGGTGAAATCTCTCTGCATCCCGAAGGAACCCAACAAAATAAGACAGTGGCGCACACGTTTGGGCATGCTTTATTAATGTATCCTCTGAGCCTCTGAGCCGAGAAGAAGAATTGCATTTTTACCCGACTCGTTGAGGCATTTTCTCGGCCTCTGAAAAATTTTGAGTGTTTTGGCGGCCTAAAACTGGCCTAAATTTGGTCTGACATGTAATTCCATGCTGATTTGCGGCATTTTTCATGCTTCTTCTCTGCCTCTGAAAACGCTAGGTGAACATTTGGCTTAAAATCGGCTCAAAATTGAATTTCAGGCGTGCTTTTGGCGTTTTCCCGGCCTGATTTTTTCACTCGGGTAATTATAAATGTTTGTATGTTCACCATAGTAACTTTTGGCTTGTTTTAACTGGTACGTTCCTAGTGCAAAAATAATTACATCATCATTTGATAGTACTGGGAAAGTATCAAGTGCATGGTTTTCACTTATGATTGAAGAAAATATTGCCCTTCGAGAGTTTAAGTTTTGAACTAGTACGTAATTCCCCAAATAATTCACATTAATTGCAGTTCACTCAGAAATACTCTGCAGTAATTCAGCCACAAGCCTATGGTCTGTTAAAGGTTTTCCGAAAGCATTTAACAGGGCGGCGGCAATTCTTATTTCATTAAATAAATGCCCAATGCTTTATTATTGGCAACATGGCGGATCATTTTAAATTGAGTTTTCAATCTTCCATTTATTGTCTCAACAACCCAACGGCACATTGTCACCTTTCGGGAGTCATTTGCTTGTTGGGTTGTTAATTGTTGTCGACGCGGTCCGCAAATGGTTTCAGGCAATTTCGGATTGTACCCCAAATGTCTTAGTACATTCACCGAGTCACGAAACCCACGATCTAAAATAAAAACATCATCTCTTTGAGAAAAGCGATGAAATTCATCATTGACATTATTTGCCATATTATTTAAAATAACTGCATCTGATGTTGGATCGTATGGCCCGAAAACATCAATAATATGTCCATCGGGACATACCATTAAAAAAGGCTTATACAGGTTTCGCCATTTATGTAAACTGTATGACTTTCTTTGAAAATAATAATTACTACTCTTTTGTAAGTAAATATAGGTTCCGTCCATAATGATAATAGCGCGTCTTTCTTCGTTAGATTCCGTCGCGTTACCGAAAAGTTGGTTTGGAATCGCCAGTATTCGGCTTATTATTTCAGCTCTTGCGATATGGGTAGGGGAGACCGGGGCAAAACGGGATACTTAAGATAAAATTCGGCATACAAAGAAAACTACACTCTTTATTAGAAAATCTTTTACATAAAACGTAACACTCATATGTTCCTCTTTTATAATTAGATCCTACTTCCAACTAAATCAAATACTTTTTCGGGAAATAACATGTCAAATTTCCCGTTTTGCCCCAAAACTTGCACGAAATTGTTCAAAAACATCCGCCAAGAGTAAGACATCTGTCTTTAAATATAAATCTGAATATTCACCCAGATTTTGAATGCTGAATTCATTCCAAACATTTATGGCATGTGCATAATCTTCTTGGCTAATGTTAGTATCGTTTAACTTATTGTAAAATTGGGAAATACCAGGAAGTTTGGTTTCTAAAAATTTTGTAATGCAAGTGAAATAATCATACGGGTATACTCCTTTACGTGTTAGTAACTTAAACTGGGACTCTGTTATATTTGGGAATTGGGATTTTAAAATAGGGAAAGAAGTTAAGTAGGAGGAAAGGGTGTCGAGACTGCACTGAGAGAAAAACTTTAATAACTTTAACTATTTTGTGTAGTTATAATTGCTATTTGCTAAAAATTTGATAAATAGTAATATCAATTTACATTTCAGTTAAATTTAACTAACAATTTTTACAATTTACTATTCTTATAAGCTCGACTATTTAGAATAGCCATATGTACAATTCCTAGAATTGTCAAGTCAACTATTTTAAAATAATAAATTTTAATTTGACCAAAAAAAATTGTTTAAACATCGCGTCATAAAAATCTGAAAATTTTTAACAATTTCCTTGGTCAAATTAACTATTAAAAATAGTCAGTCCTTTAGCCACACAGCGCTTTATTAACGTTGAATTACTCAAAACCCGTTGGCGTGTGGTGGCTCGAGGGTAGAGCTACGCGCGTACCAATTCAGAGTTCCTGGGTTCGAATCGTGGGAACAGAAGTCAACTTTCTAAAAAGGGATCGGAATGGCGTGGCTCGGTGGGTACAGCTGCCAATCCCGCAGGCCAAGGTTCAAATCTAGCTCCGATCGGCAATATCGGAAAATCAACTTTTTCTCGTCGTCAGCAGATTAACTATTTTTTACACTGAAGAATTTTAAATTTTACTAATAGTTATAGTTGAGTTAATTCATTCCAATAGTTGTTTCAACTTTCTTCATAGTAAATATAACGTTTTTGAATTTGTAAAAATTATTAAACAATAATTGGCTGAAAATCATTGCTGTAAATAGTTAATTTTGTATTCGTTTATAGTAAAATCAACTATATTTTTCTTTCGGTGTGCGAGCCATGAATTTGAAGGAATAAATAAAACTGAATTTAATAGGGTATTCATCTAAGTGTTTAGTGAAAGAAATATACCTTTCTTTGTTAATGGGGAGGAGATCAATGCGGCCTTGAAGATCGGAAGCTATATTTTTAATTATAAAATGTGAATCATAGCCGCTTAAGTTATGAAAAATTATTGGGATGGTGTGACTATCCTGAAAATTAATATTACACCCCTCATGTGCTGGACCTCTGTACTTACCTGTTAGGTGGCAGTGATCGCGCACCTTTTTATCACCTGATGTAAATGGTTTCTCGCATATATGACAGAGTCTTGCTGTCTCAAAAAATGCCACTTCCTCAGCAGTCATCTGATCCATAGGTAGAGGGTTAAGAAAAACGGATTCCAAATTCTCCGCAAACTGCTTCAACTCGCGCACAAACCACTCGACACAATCCTCACCACGATATAATTTAAAGACCCATAACGTGGGGTCATAAGAACACTTCACATAAAATCCTAAACTACACGGTACATGAACTTGGTACTTATTTCTATCACTATTTTCTACTAATAAACATTCTATGTCCGCGTAAATGACAAATGGAGCTTCTACCTTATTCCTAAAATTATTAAATCTAAGTTCCTTCTGGTCCTCCGTTGGTAGCCGGATTTTGGCGTAGTTGATCTGCGTACAGTCAGCTACATGGCGATC